>JAJKFI010000032.1:12208045-12222647 GCA_029204185.1 Lerista edwardsae
CAGAGAGGCCCCTGGGGGGAACAGTAAGCTCCATCCACACTGGGGGGCCTATACCAACACTCAGAGGTGTCCACTTTGGAGACCGCTACTCTATACAACGGTCGTGTTTCCACTATTTGCCGACGAGAACACCGAGCCTCTGGACCTGGAGAGGCTGCATTTCAGGCTTGAGCCTCACAAAACAGTTTGCATACAATTCAAAGCAAAATTTCCTCCCACTTTGGACTGCCAGTGTCAGAGCGGCCCCTCGCTGCCCTCTTCCTCACTTCATTAAAAAAAAAACTTCAAAAACTCCTTCGGTGGGGCAAATCAGTGTTGCAGCGTATAACCACTGCACCTCTTGCCAAAACCCAATTACCTCTTCGTCTCTCTATTCTATCCTGTCAATTTCTATCCTGCCATTTATCCATGTTCCATCCTGTCCCCTATCATGTCTGTCCTTTTCCTGTGTAATTCTATCCATCTTTTTTCTTTTCTTTTTATTCATTTCTGGAACATGAAAGTTTTGGAAACCGGCACAGAAAGAGAGACTACTTTTTTTAGGCAGCACTTTTTCAGCAGTCTCACTAATGTTGCAGTTTTGACTGAAACTATTCATGATGGAGATATTTTTTTTCCCGTAACATCAGTGGTGGGATTCAGGGGGTTCGCCCAGGTTCTATAGAACCGGTTGTTAAATGGCTGGGCCCCGCCCACTCGCTTACCTCGGCTGGCTTCAGGTGTTTTTTTTGCTCCAGCTATGATGTCATAGAACCGGTTGTTAATTTATTTGAATCCCACCACTGCCTAACATGAGATGTTTGAAATTCCTAGAGGCCTGTTGAGACTTTTCTGGAGATGGATGCTGATTCCTGGAAACTCCAGGCCAATCCTGGAGGGTTGGCAATCCTCATTCTCAAATAATTAGGAAGCTAAAGGAATGTAGGGAACCCAGACTGCAATCCTATGTACACTTACCTGGGAATGAACACCATTAACTATAATGAGACTTACTTCTGAGTTGACATCCTTAGGATTGGGCTCCCAGACTCTAAGCAGGCCAACTAGAAAAACAAAAAGACTTCCAACTTATGCATTTGGTGTTGGGTGCCCCCCCAACCCATTGCTGTTTTGGCTTAGGAAAGAAGCATTTTTCCAGCCGACTGCAATGAAATCAGCTTCATTAGCTGCTCCATTACCTGTAGGTATTTGTCACTTTTCCCCCATGTGTGATGGTGGTGGTGATCATCATTAATTCTTCTTGCTGTTGAAGTTAACACAGCAAAATGCTTAGCAGCTTTAAAAAGCATGATTTAGTGCAAGCAATCAACATTAAAATATGCAGTGACATTTTGTTAAGCAACCTTTTTAGGACATATGCCTGCACAGAGACATGTGCCTGTGAAACTGTTACTAAGAGTGGTGTTTCCAGGCCAATAAGGTGATGCCATAAACTGTTCGCTCTAGAAGGATTAATGAAAGGCTAATAACATATGAAGAAAGGGGCTACTTTGAGCCATTCTGAGATCAGAATATTCAGGAGTTTTGTGAGGTTTATTTACCCTAACAGTGATACGTATCAACTGTCTATCTGACTATCAACTGTCTATCTGCCCATCTATTTATTTCTTATTTGATCTATCTCCTTTCCAAGGCAAATATATTTCATGATTCAAAAGATTTACTGTATGCTGGGGCTACGCAGAAGCTGTATGAGGTTGTACTTGAAACCAGATCCAGGAGGAGGAGACTTGGGTGGGGAGGAGGGTGGATTGAGGCCAAGGTAGGGATGGTAGCAGCAGCAGTGGCACTGCTGAAAGTCTGCCCCCCTTCCCAGCCTAGTCCACCAGGACCACCGAGATTTGTACCAGCTATTGGAGAGTTACATAGGATTGAGCTGCTTGAGTCCTAGACTCAAAAGTACATGTTCACACAAAGGAGGAAAAAATAGACCCCAAGCATGTTGTCAGTTTGACTGCACATGAGTCACGAAAGAAGATGGGGTGTGTGTGTGATAGGGTTAAATGAATAACAGCATTCCACTGAGCTTTTGCACTGTTGAGCTCCCTATACCATGCAGCAGGTCTCTCCTGGACATTCAGGCTCAGAGCCCAACCAAATTAATAGCTTCAGCTTACTGTCCCAATAACCCCAACCTGGGTTCCAGTCTTGGTTCTGTGCTTTAACACGCTGCTCCCATGCAAGAATCACAAATCAATCCTTTAAGCAGAAACAAGCTTTTATTTAGAATAAGGCACAAGAGGAAAAGCCACTCTTGCTGAAAGCCAGCAGAGCTCTTCAAGGACTTTCCCAATTAGTACACATACAGCACCAACATAACAAACCTATTCTAATCTCTGCTTAATGATTCTCACCATCCCTGGGTTTCTCGAATGACCAAGGCTCATTCTCTGCTCACGGTTCATTCTCTGCTCACACTGCCGTCTGCAGTCTTCTGGCCCTTGATGGATCGGCCCCGGGACCAAGAAACCCCCTTCAATTATAGGAACTTTACAAGACCCCACGAGGGACATCCACCAATAGAATGTTTGTATTATTTGAATCAAGATTCAATTCCCCAATCCTCTTTCATGTCACGTATACAAAATAAGGCCAATTCTAACCCAGGTGTGAACAATCTACTCCTTCTCTAACACCTCCCACTCCTGGATGTTCTCACCGAAGCCTTTTTTGATTTAACTTATGCCTCAGCTGTGAGCCTCCAGCCTTATCTGCACTTCAAGGCTGTCTTTGCACAGCTTTGGCCTTCAAGTGTGAATCACACCACTTGACCAAGAACTCAGCTTCCTCCCCTGCATTTCTTTGGTTCATCTTTTCCCAAGGTTGCGAGGCCAACATTTCTTTCTAAATTCTTCTAAATCTTCTACTTAACACATTTCCACCTTGACAGTGTGGTTAATAGTCAGTGTTGCCAACGATCAAGGTTACCTATCCTGGGACAATTTGAAGCACTGCAGAGATTGTGGGGCAAGGATGCCATGACACAACAGTATCTGTATCTCCCACCTGTAAAGGTATAGAAAGAAAAGAGCTTGAAAAGCAAAACTCAGGTGGACTAGGCAGTAGCCCTTAGCTAATTCCAAGGAGGAAGGCAAGGCAAAAGAGCCAGGATTGCTTCCTTTAGCAAAGGAGATTCCCTGAGAGGTGGCCCCACAGGTGCTGAAGCAATGACTTACAAAAGGAAAGGCACCTCTTCAAGCACTAAAGCTACAGGTTAAGTAGTGCTCAGGGAAGGGAATGAGGACGAAGTGTTGGAAAGGAAGATTGCAGTCTGAGTCCTGTGTACCAGTTGGCTCAGAAATGATTGTTTGGCATAGGTCCAGTGGGCCAATGAGCATTTCAGGAGCTCAGACAATGGCAAGCAGGTGTCAGACAGTGGACATGCAGGGGGTCTTTGATCCAGCTTTTTATATCTTCAGTTCCCATAGGGAATTTACAGGCTCTTGTGGGGTGAGCTAAGTAAAGTCCTTCCTTTTGTTCCTTGATTGCTTTTTGTGCCTTGATTGCTCAGGTAGGGTTGGGAAACCAACCCTGGTCTGAGAAACCAACATTTTGGCTTCCCTTGAGACCTGTGGAATCTAACGTCTCTTGCCATCACTCCAGTTCAAGTGCCATGAGACTACCCAGGGTTATTATATATTCTTCAGGCATACAGCCGGTGTAATGTACAAGGCAAACAAATGCGTAAAAAGAACATTTCAGGCAACTGCATTTGCTCGTGTTCATTCCTGGCTTTTCTTGTTTCTCACTTTCCTTCCTGCCCTTCCCTTTCTTGTCTCCCCTTTCTTCCCTCCACACAAGCTGTTGAAATTTAATTTAGTTTGTAAGCTCTTTATGTCTGAGACTTCTTTGCTGCTTACCTTACATATAAAAGTGTCATACATGCTAATGGGACTATATAAATCACTCCTCCCAGGAAAGAAAGTGAGTGTCCTGGGTGCTGGATACCAGAATGGTCCCTGCCATGGTTGATGTTTTCAGGAAAACCTTGGTTAAAAGAAAACCTGGTTAAATAACAGCAAAAATAGGGGAAAAAATTGTTGGGCTGCAGATTTGCAGTTGGAGAACTTTGTGAGGGTACATGGCAGCTGAGGGCTGTGCCACAGGTACAAGGAGAGGAACTAGACCAGTGGAGGAAGGTGTTTAGTTAAGACTGAGCAGAATCCAAATGAAATTTCCATACATTGGGTGGGGGAAGGTGGGGAAGAAGGTTTTTGCAGAATGTAAAAACAAGACTGCATCCTGCACAGCCAACTCCAGCAACTATAGTCTGTATGAATCAAAGTGTCATTTAATAACATAGCCTCAATATTTTGAGATCGTCAGAGAGGAAAGGAGGCACTATTATATGAAAATGTGGAATGTGTATGTTGGCATTTCTGAATACATTCAGGGTGCAATCCTAACTTTGAGTTAGGCCTTTATCTGTTTGCCTTTTCTTCTCTGAGAGTGCAATCCTAACCGGGAGTTAGGCTGGCACACTTAGGCCAGCAAAGTTTGGCAGGCACAAGGGCCACTGTAAAGTGTGTTTGGATCACTCTCGGAGTAGGGGAAGATGGCACACATCTGTGTGCTGGCCTTTCTGACTCTGAGAGTGGTCCAAACATACTTTATGGTGTCCCTTGTGCCTGCCAAACTTTGCTGGCCTAAGTGTGCCAGCCTAACTCCCAGTTTTCTCAGAGAAGAAAAGGGAATCAGATAAAGGGAAACAGAGGGCATGTGCAGAAAGAAACAGGAGGTGAAGTTTGGGCAAGGGTTAGAATGTTGGAAAAGTGACAGACAAAAGTGGTTTGTCAGAAGTATAAATTTGAAAAAAAAATGGAGGTAACCATTCACAACTTTTCCAAACCTTTTGAGTTTTAGACTGGAATTGGTACAAACTTTGAGCAGGAAAAAACTGACGGTAGTATTATATGATAGGCAACAGAGCACAGTGAAGAAGGAAAGATCATACCATCAGAGAAAGATAAACGTGCAAAGTTATAAATGGACAGCGTGTTTTACTTCCAAGGGAGAAAGGGGGCAGAAAATAAGGTACTGGCAGATCACAGAGAAGATGTTAGAATTAGAAGAGTGAGTAGCAATTAATTGCAGTCTGAAAATAAGCTCTCTAGAAACTTAAATAAGGAGAAGTCAAAGATGTGAGTGCGGCAAGATAAATCTGTGAGATGAAACTTTCTGTTGGCAACCATGCAAACAGTTGTAAAAGGAAGGAGCTTGCCATTTACAAAGTGAATGCCATATACTCGAGCAAAGAATTGAATATTTTTTTTAAAAAACTGAAGAAATAACACATACATCCACAAAATCTGTTAGGAAAAAATTGTTGATAGCAGTGCCTACATTCTACAAATGAACAACAAGTAATTTCCAAAGTTAACAAAATAAACTCAGCGAGAGAATTATATAGAAAAGAAATCGGTACAAAGTGGGGCAACTGTTATAAAAGCATAAACATGTTTCACAACACCACTCTCCCTGCCAAGGGCATTTAACATTCATGAAAGTAGACCCAGTCATGTCAAAGCACCCTCCTTTTTTGTGCCGCAATCCTTTGTCTCCACTGCCCAAAATCAAAGGAAAAGTAAAGATATCTAACAATACAGAAATATTATCGACTGAAGGAATTGATTGCCAATCATCCACATGCATCATAACTACAAAAAGACAAGAAAATGACAAAAGCAAAGTGAATATATGCATTACATGTACTTAGAGTAGAATAATACAGAGTAAGAAATTTTTATTTCTGTATTTAAGAAATTTCTACCCCACCTTTCCTCTGGAAATGGGGTGCCCAGGGCAGTTTACAATTTGATATAACCTTTGTTTTGCCTGGATTTAGTTTCAACTTGTTAGCCTACATCCAGTCCCCAACCACTTTCTGGCACTGGTCCAAGACCACCACAAACCTCCCCAGCATATGACAGAAAACACAGCTGCATGTACGCAAGCCTTCTGTTGAAGTGAAAACCACTTATTTCACTTTGATTCAGCAGGCACTCTTTGGCCATTATGGAGACACCATGAGCATCAAAATCATGTTGGTGATTATAGTTTTAATTTTTATTGCCATTCCCTTTTATAGAACTGTTTTCATTTCCTTGATAGGTAGGAGGTCGTCTAATCTTTCCTTAATACAATAACACAAAAGTTCAGTTCCTCAATTGTATTGGGTGAAAAAGAAGCTCAATATGAAAGGAAAATTGATCAGAAAATACAGCAACTGTACTAAGCCTGGATACAGTGAAATTTAATAAAGGGGCAAAAATTGGTTCTTTGAAATGAGGTTTCAAAGCACATTCCCAGAAGAGAAAGTAATAGTTTCCAAAGCAAAAAGCATTATGGTAATTCCTGTTTTAAAAAGAATCTTTGATAGAAAGAGGGCCAGTCAAACTCAAATCTTTGAAATCGCATTTTGTGGATTTTCAAGAAATAAATATATGTCCTCGTGTAATTTCTCCATTTTCCATTCATCTCTATTCTGTCTTTTCTTGTACATTACCTCAACTTGCTGACAAGAGAGTTTGCTGGAATGTGCAGAGAGGAGGGAGGATAAGGTATAAAAATTATGATTGCCACAAGTAACTATGAGGGTTTTTTAAATGGTATATTTTAAGAGAGAGAGAAACTTATGCACTTTCTTGATGAGCATTCAGAAAAAAAGTTTAACTGTTTTTGAGAATATGCTATCAGCTTGTAAAGTTAGCACATGCAGGGATTATGCAACATTATGACCTCCCACATCCGCCACTCAGTATCTGACCCCATTGCAAGTAGAGACCAACTCAAAATGGCATTTGACCCTACCTCAACCACTACCTCATTCCATACCAATCTCCTGCTATCTCTCCTACTTCTGAAAAAAAAATCTTACCTTGGACATGAGGCTATAGACAGTGGAAGGCTAGCGTCTAAGCAGAAGTATCTGGTTTTGAATAATTTAAATAGATTCCCAATTCTGAGTGGTGGCACTATCCCCCACTTAGCATATATAGGTATACCATGCCAGTGAGCCTGATTAATATGGCCTGATTCAGTATTAGCTGGTGGACAACCTCCATTCACAATTTTGTGGGGCAAATATGGTGCAATGAAAAAGTACGCTCTTCTTTGCAGGTAAAGAAATGTACTGCTGCTCTTCTGTCTTTTTTTTTTTTTAAGAACAATCTCAGACAGTGGTAGTTGGGTAGCTATTGTATTTATGTGTGATGTTAGAGACCTTGATAATGGTAAGAAAACATAGCCCATCATTGTTTTTCACCTTTTCCTCTTCTCTTTGCTGACTGTTTGTGAATGTAGCATTCATTGTGTGATATATCATCTTCTTGCACAGCTGCCACCTTCCATCATGAATCGTATTAATCCACCTAAAGCTAACAAGGATTAATTGCTATGGTATGGCAAATTGGCACAGGTTGGGCATGCAGCTTAGATCGTCCCAAAATGTGGCCATTCATTCATTCTTGTTTGTTTGTCACCTTCATTCTCTCTCATCCCAACAGGTGTGTGCCCAATCACTGTGAGCATGGAGGCAAATGCACTCAAACATGGGACAGCTTTGATTGCACCTGTGATGGAACCGGATACAGTGGAGCCACATGCCATAACTGTAAGTGACCCTTGGACTAACTTCAAATGGTAAAAATAATGGGTATGATTTAGCTAAAGGTAGGAGCACTTTCAAGTCCAAAAGATAAAGATAAAGCCCAGTATTTTGCAAGATAACTTATACTTTCTTAAAAAAAAAAACTTTTAAAAATGTGCTCTTTTCATGTCCCTGACCTCAAGCGAGAATCAGGACTCAGACTGTGAGGGAGGAGGCACTGGTCAGATCTCTGTCACCCCAGCTTGCTTCTGAGGTGCAGGAGGCAGGCCCTAATAGTGAAGATGCACCAGGTAGTGAGGAGCCCCCCAAAAATGATCTCAATCCCCCAGAGACAATCCCTCCTGACATTCTGAAATCTTTTAACCCTTCAGTGGCTGTCTGCTGATTCAGGAAATGTTTCAGGTGATAAGATGCCTGACAGAGTGCTGGGCTCCAGAAGTGGGTCCTGCCCCTTTAAGGATCCTGACTCTCCAGCAGAAGGATGGGGGCTGAGAGAGGTAGGCAGGATCAGGAGCCAGGTGTGTAAACAGGAGCCACAAAAGAGCTCAGATGAAGCTGGGACTCTGTTGAATCAAGTTGCTTCCTGTGTGCTCTCCAAGGTCCTGTAGCTCCATATACTATGCCAGTGGTTCCCAAAGTGGGGGATTGCACTTTGCGAACTGGAAAAAGGCCATTCCCCCTGAAGGGGAGCAGCCCAGAAAGGAGTGCCCAACAGTGCCACAGTGATCACGGCACTGCAGGGATCGAGGGTTTTTTAACTTTGGGGTTAAACCTTTAAACGGGGTTTTTTAACCTTTAAACTTGCACTGGCCTCATTCTGGGTCCAGGAGGCTCACAGCCCCCTTTGCAGGTCTTCTTGCTGCTTGAAATTGCTCCTGTTGGTGCTTGGAGCCACTTCTGGTTTTCACTGAGCACTGATCAGAGCAATTTCAAGTAGCAGAGAGACCCCAGAGGGGGCTGTGAGCCTCCCAGATCTTCCTCGAGAACAGCGCAACCCCCCAGGTAAGGACTGGGTCCCTGTGGCTCTGTGACTGTTGCAGCACTATCAGGGCACCCCACCCCTGCCAAGTCATGCTGCAGTCCCAAAGTCAGTAGGACTTCTGGAACGGCTGTGCTATGCCATTTGAAATCAACCCTCATTCATTAGTCAGCTACAGCTTTAGGCCACAGTCCAACAAAGAGTGAAGCACCCCTAACCCCATTGATTTTAGTTGGCATGAGCACACTGTGTTGAACTGCAACTATAGTTTTTTTAGTTAATCTAGAGATTTTCATGAATGCAAACTGAATCAAAGTTAAATGTGTAGGAAGAAACAAACAATCCCAGCCCTCCTAACTACTGCCTTCTCCTTAGACAAATGAAAACAATCTTGCTTTGACATATAATACCTTTAAAGGAGAGAGGGGATAAATTACTTTTAGGGAGATTGTTTGCTGCTCTGTATTTTGTATCTTTGTCTTAGGCTTGGTTATTTTTGTGAAGCTTGTATGTTTTTTATTGTTTGGAATAAAACCTAGGTACTTTATAGTGGAAAGACTGGATATAAATATTTGAAACAAATAAAACCTCTGTTAACGTACAGCAGTCTTAGCTTATACTGTATTATACAAGAGACTCAATATATACATTAATTTTAATACTCTGCTCTTAAATGGCTATTTGAGAACTTATCGGGGGGAACCACATTACACTTTAACGAATGCATATTTAATATTGGAAATATGCAAATAGATTCACTTCCTGCAGGCTGAATTCAACTTAGGTTCTAAAATGGCTTCTTAGATGTCACCTCAGGAAACAAAGAAGAAGAAGAAACCATCATTGTTCCCATCCTCATTAAGATGCATGGTTTTCATTCTGTGTATGAATAGTACGACAACTAGATCCTTTTTATATTGGTTTTAATCTTTGTTAATTGAGCAAATTGATTTTGTTAAAATGCATCCAACCCCCCAGCCACTTGGGCTTCTACTCCACTTTCAACTTTTTGAACACAATTCCCTATGCATTCAAGCACATTTTAAGAGCGCAATCCTATCCTGGAATTAGGCTGACACAGTTAGGCCTGCAAAGTTTGACCTGCACCAGGGACACTGTAAAGTATGTTTGGACCACTCTCAGAGTCAGAGAGGCCTGCCCACAGACACGTGCCATCCTCCCTAACTCTGAGAGTGGTCCAAATGCACTTTACTGTGGTCCTTGTGCTGGCCAGACTTGGCTTGCCTAACAGTGCCAGCCTAACTCCAGGTAGGATTGTGCCCCCAATCATATAAATTCTATGATAGATTCTGTGCTATTTTTAAACAAGTATATTATTAAAAAATAACTGTTATTCATTAACGTAGCATGGTTAATAAACAAGGAGATTGCAGAAAATCAATGTTATTTAAGCAAAGATTATCACAAGTCATTTATATAACTTTGGATTAATTTGAAATGAATGAAAAAAATACCTGTTTAGAGTCTGTGTTCCTTTCTGCTCCCCCTCCATCCCAACTGTGAACTGAACTATGTATTAAAAAGTATCGTTGGTATATTTCAATTCTATGGTTTTCTACAAATATTACTTTCTTAATTGGGGGGGCAAGCAACAAAGCGGTGAAATATAATCTTGCTTGGAGCAGAGACCTCAAAAATATGATCTTATGCTGGTAAACAGCAAAAGCATTAGAAACTTGGGCTGCAATCCTATCTACACTTACCTGGGAGTAAGCCCCATTTACTATATTGGGACATAGGTCTGAGTATGAATAGGACTGGGCTCTCAGAGCATAATTCCACTTCTACTCTGAAACAAATCCCACTGAGGCTGCAATCCTATCCATCCATACCTGGGAGTAGGTCTCATTGAGTGCAACATAACTTTCTTCTGAGTAGAAATGCATAGAATTGAGTACAAGTAATAGAGCTTACTGACCAGTAAAGAAGCATAACATTGCAGCCATAATTATTGTTTTTATCTTTATCCTGCAAAAATGCCATTTAACAGCAATGCACAATTTCCGCATATATCAGGCCCTCCTGATATATATCAGGCCTTTCCTGAGGGGGGGTCCATTCCAGGGGGTCGTCAGATAAGGCAAACCATGAATGTTGAAATCTGCAGGTTTTTTGCCTGCCCCTACCCCTCAAAGCTCTGATCCAGAGGCTCTTTGAAACTCTGCTGAGGCCACACACATCCGCCGGCAGCCTCTGCAGTCTATTTTTTGGTAAAGTTACTTCCAGTTTTTCAGCAAAACCGGAAGTGACATATGGTTTTTGAAAGGCATTCTGAGGCCATGAGAATGCCTTTTAAAGACATATAAATGTGACTTCCAATTTTGCTGAAAAACCAGAAGTCACATTTTTTAACAATCATTCTGAGGCCATGGGTAGATGCAGCTCGCACGTGGTCTCTGCGGGCTTCAGAAAGCTCCAGTTGCATCTGGGAGGCTTACAGTGGGTTTATCTGAGGGTTCGGGACCTGCAGAACCAAATCTGTGGATACCAAGTAATCTTGCATATGATCAGAACAACAGTGTTTTGGTATAACACACGCTGGAAACTGAAGATGTGTTACTTGTTAATGTCTAAAAATTTCTGACATGGCTTATTAGCTACTACAGCAAATACAGGAACCTTTTGGGTGACATCTGTTTCTTTGCCTACGGGTATGTATTTCTTTTCTATGGAGTAGATGGCAGTGGCATTCAGAAGGTGGAGAAAACACCTGTGTAAAACAGCCCCTCCCTCTTGCCTTCAGACCCATTCATGGTTTGGAAAGCAAAGCGAAGAAACTGCTTCCTCTTTGCTTTCACAGCTGCGAATGGCTCTGAAAGGGAGGGGAGGGACCACTTTACCCAGGCATTCAGGAGCCTGAAAAACTAGTGTTTTGCCCCCCCTCTAGAAACATTGGTAGATTTATTCAAGCACTGGGATAGTAACCTAGACCTTATAGCTGCACAGAGATGTCAATCCAAAAAATAACATTTCAAATGCTTTCCCCTAAATGCAAAATCAGTTCATATTGTATCTTTTTGTATATCCTCAAGTACTGCTGTGGCCATAGACAAGTATTAATTAAGCATTGTTTACATTCCAAATATACTGTGGAAATAGGGACCCTGTTTAAATACTTCATTTACTAGCATTCCAGTGAGAAGAATCAAAGAACACAGGAAGAGCATAACTTTTGAAATTACATTTATTACCCAAGGGGATAGCACTCCCAGTCGCTTTGCACATTTCACTTAAGAGCATTTTCACCTGCATTCTGTGGATAACATAATACAATACAAAAATGGTGCTGCTAGGTTGTAGGGTTAGAACAGGGATTTAAAGGCCGTTGTCCTATTTTCTCAGCTCCTGCTGTGCTAAAGCCTCTGGGATGGCAGAAATATGGGCCATCTAGGGATACAGAGCCACCACACTCTTTCCTTTCCTAATTCTTCCAGAATTTTGGACAAATGCATTTCTTCATTTATTACTTCGGAAAGTTGTTTCTTTTTTAAAGGATTTAATTTTACTTTTAAAGTGAGCCTGTAGACAGTTTCCTTCTGTTTGGGAAACAAAATCTCTTTCCCAAGTGAGATTTACCTGAAATGTTTCAGCTTAATAGCAGCACTCCGGTGAATAGAATCTTCTTATTACACGTTTTTTCCCCTTCTAAGCCTCTAAACCAGGGGAAGCTTGTCAGGCCATTTTATTATTACAAGACAAAAATCCAGGAGCTATTTTCTAAGAAGGCTCATGCTTCCTTGAAAGAAACTGATGTCAGGATCTGAATTTGGTAGTACAGTCCTCTGCCATGTTTGACCACCAGTTCACGATGCAACTCTGGTTCATTTGTAGTAGAGAGGAAACCTTTAAAAATCATGATGCTGGCAAAAACTCTGATTTAGGTACAAGTGTACAGGACCTGGGGCAGCTCATGTGTTATCCCAGCCAGATAACAGTAAAAAACACAATCTGTTGTCTGAGGAGAAAGGAACAGGAGGAACTAACACCAAACCCCCACTCCCACTCCTGTCTCTGATCTTCTGATTGGCTGCTTGCGCACAGCCCTGACAGCTGGATTGATGGATGGAACCCTCACCATCAACGAGTGGGTGAATGGAGACCAGCTTTATTCCATGATGGCACTTGCAATTATTAACATATTTATAGCTTGCCTATGCAATTAAAACTATTTTAAAAACTTATCTTTAAAACAGAGCCAAATAAAACTCCAGTTTAATTTCAGATCCAGCTGTAGTCAAATCTATCATAAAATACAACAGAATAGAAAAGTTTTCAGAGCCTGTCTAATGAGCTTTATTAATTTGCAAAGACTTTATCAAATCACCACTTGTTGCATATTCCAGGAAAGCCTCCACCATCAATACTGTAGCTTCTTTTCTCCTCTTCCTCCTCCTTTTCCCAAGAACCTGCTCAAAGGACTTTGTCATCCTAGGGATGATTCTCAGGCCTTTCCTCCTCAGCCAAGTATCACCAGTTTCGTTTCAAAGCTTGTATCGTGCTGGGTTGCAGCTTACCTGGTGACTGCTCAGGGTATGAAGGGGAAAGAAGCAGGCAGTCTGTGTACAGCTGACCCGGAGGGCTCCGAAAGGCACAGGGCTCTCGCTCCTCTTCGGCTCCCAGCCTTGGTGGAGCCTTGGCCAGAGCCCCTCCTTCCTACAGGGCCCTCAGCAGCTCCCTTCCCATTCCCCAGCTTGCAAACAAGAGTGAGCCATTGAGGTGCACCGCCATGCGCAAACAGACCCAAGCAGAACTCAGCCGACTCTAGCCGACTTGATTTCAACATTGGGGGTGCCCATAGCCACGCCCCTGATGTAGCCACGCCCTGACATTGATGTGACCATGCCCCCTGATGTGACCACGCCCCCTGTCATCACAGCCCGGCCTCAGAAGCAGCTGCTCGCAGCACCCCCTTCCGAGGCCAGGGTGGGCGATCGCTGCAGCCTGGCCACAGAAGTGGCTGCTCACAGCACCCCCTTGCGAGGCGAGGCATTGCAAGGCAGCCCTGCCCCTTTTGAGGCCGGGGTGGCAAGCCAATAAGCTGCTTCCCAAGGCACCAGCGATGCCTTGGGAAGGAGCTCATTGGCTCGATCTTGCTGCCCTCGGCTCGGCCTGTTTGCCGCTGGGCCAGGTGCTCTCCCGGCCCAGCGCCGAACATGAGGGTGCTGTGCTATGTGGGGGTGCCTGACATTGGAAGTAACCCCAGAAAATTATTGTGGGTGCCAACAGCATACTGGCACGCACAGAGTTGGCGCTACTGGCCAACCCCCAGGGTGTGCAGCAGTGAGTGTGGGGAGTTTGCCACTGGTTGGCAATGCGGCTTTTCAGGGCGGGACAGAGGGTGTTCCTCATTGGGGGAGGGTTGGAGCAAGGGCAGGACGGCAGTGACACTCGCCTCCAGTTCCCAGTCTCCGAGTAAGGCAAAGCTGGCGCAGGAGAAGTAGACCCATCTCCAGACCTGTGCTTTTACCACAGGGAAAGGGGACAGCCGCCTGAATGCCACTGCACTCCTGAGCAGTCGGGCAGTTCAGGATTTGGCTGTCAGTTGTCATGTGCTGGTGAATACTAGCGTGTCCCCCTAAACTTTGTGGAGTGTCACCTTTGATATGCATGTCACAGGTTCGCCATCAGTGTTCTAAATATACAATGTGGGCACCTGAATGCTTTATCTGCTTTCTTTCTTTCACTGTTGCAGAATTTTTTCCCCAAGTTTCTGGGACTTTATATCCATTTTAGTGTAGTCCTTTTCTCCAACTCTTTTCTCACCCTCCTCTTTCTGCCTCTTCCTCTCATTGGGAGATCCTTGTACACTTCCGTATACAGTTGGGGTCTCACACCCCTCAGGGGTTCAGAGCTAGTACCAATCATGTGTGACTTATGATTTTAACATCAACAGTCATAAAAGGCTGATGCCAACACTAAAAATGGATAGTCTGCATGTCTGGGAATTGTTGCAGTTTCATATCTCACGGTCCAGAACTGGTAGAAACTGGCAT
>JAJKFI010000032.1:12222657-12252053 GCA_029204185.1 Lerista edwardsae
TCTCCAAGCTCCCAACTCTGCTGCTATTTACACAAATACACAACAGGAATGAGGTTTGAAAATAGATTCATATTGCAGGCAGTAAAGTCATCTCGCTCATGCAGTGCAACTCGTAGACGATGGTTCTCACCCAGAAGCCATTTAACCGGATGAGACGCAAAAAGACTGTGCATTTCCTGGTTTCGTTCGTTTAAGATATGATTTAACCAAACATTTCACCCTTCGTTTTTTGAATGTGATTTAAATCTTAATGGAGAAAGGAATACACTGATCCACTTTCCAAATGTCAGCGCCATTTAGTACCCTAGGAGCCTAATGAGCTTTGATTATTTTTTTTCCTGCAAAGTAAATCTTCAGTCTATTAGGAATTATTCTGAATCATTTTAATAATGAGTTAATGGCATCTAAGACTGCTTTTAAGAAAACAACATTTGAATAGCATCTTCTCCTCACTGCACATCATCATTAGTATGGACAATAGGCTAATTGTGATAGTTGATTAAAATCATTGCCAGATTTGGTAATCAGAAAAAAAGCAACAGATAAGAAGCATAGACTATAATTTGCGTGCTGGGGCTATTTAGACTCCAGCAGGCTTCCTATTGATTAGTTCTCAACCACTGTGACTCCCTGTATAGTGAAGTAATTCTCCAGGAAAACACAGAAATGCTGGTAGGAACTCTGCATTTTATTTTTGTTCTAAATAAAAATAGATAGAATTATGGCTTCTTCCAAAATGTCTAATTTACTTCCTTCATATGAAAGCATCAGCCACAATACACTCATCTATGAAACTAAAAAGGCTGTAGCTGTTTTTATTCCAATGTGATGGTTATCTGTGTGCAAAGTGAAAGTGCAGTATAAAGAGAACAAAAACGTGAATTTCATAGCCAGGCAAACTACTAGTTATCTTGAATATGAATACAAAAAGATATCTGAAACAAAGCTGTAAAACAAAGAACTGGGCTGTAAACCCTGTATCTACACTATAGAATTAAATAGGTTGAGCTGTAGTTCTTTCCTATCGAGAGACTCTGGGAATGGTAGTTCTGTAGAGGAAGGTTGGGATCTCTCTCAGCACTTCACCAAACTATAATGTCCAGGATTCTATGGGAAATCAGGACACATATAGAGGTATCAAACAGATATGAGTTTATATTGTGTGTATGCACCTAGAAGTAGGGTTGCCAGATTGTGTTCACCTTTAAATTCATGGATGTTCTTTCTCCTTCATTCAAAGCTGGTCCTGCACATTTTCAAACTGAGCCATGCCTGGAATCTTCTTTACTTCAGCAACTGGAGAATGGGTGGCAAAAGTACTTTGTGATTTGGGTGAATGGCCAAGAGATTTTGGTGACATTTGAATGAATGGGCAAGAGAAGATGCAGTGGCTTCATTCCCCTCTTCACACATGAATTTAAAGGGGAAAGGTGGAAACTGAGTAGCAACTTGGCAATCCTGTCTCTAAGCCACTCTCCCATTCCATCATTCTTCTCAATGCTCTGATCACAGTACCAGTTTACATCTACTATTCTTCCCACAAGGCTGTTGCACCCAATAAGTGGGTCTGAGACTCCTAGGAATACATGGGTCTGAGACCCTCCCTATATACCCTGATACTAACATTTACTTGGCAAGGATGGAAACTCGAGTCAGGTGACCCGAGTTGCAAAAACGTGCTTTTTGCTGACTCGTGCAGACTCAAATCATGCATTTCAGGTTCATACTTGGACACTGACTCGAGTACGAATCTGAAAAAGTTGAATCTAAAAACCCATGAGTCTGAATGTGCTTTTTTTCAGGAGGCAGGAAAGGGTTCATGTTTTGCATTGAGCAGAAGGCAGGGGAGGGGGAGGGAGCAGCTTCTCTTGTCCATCTCTGAAGGAACCAATGATCATTGGACAAAGGAGTGCAGAAGGAGGAGCCCAAGGGTTTTTTGCCTTAAGATTGGTTGGAGTCTGAGAAGCCCAAGGAGGGAGAGTAGGTGGTTCCTAGCAATCGTGCATCACTTTCTGACCTCATGGCTCCTGCAGACTCAATTAGTTGGAAGGAGGAAACCTCATTGCTGATGCAAATGGAACTACTTTTGAGTAGAACTGCAAAGAATTGGGTTATACTGGTAAGCCCCCCAGCTCAGCTGCTGCATGACCCTCCTTCTCCTTGCAGTTTCTGTCCTTGCTCTCAAACAGGCCATCCCACCCTCTCCTGCCTTGCTGAGCTCAGGTGCCTTCCAGTCCCCAATGTTCCTCTATGGCCTCCCAGCTGCTGCTGCTGCTGCATGACCCTGCTCCCACTTGCCACTTCTGTCCTTGCTCTCACATAGCCCATCCTACCCCCAGTCCCTTTTGGTCCATGCTTGGGTGTGTCTGCTTCACAAAAGACTCTTGACTTGAGTCATGGCTTTGGGTTCAAAGGCTGTGGCACAACCTCGTTTTTACTCCATTCCTAAAATCTAGGTTAGTTTCATTTATGGCTGCAAATCTAACCCACATTGATACTAATGATTTCTAAGCAAAGTTTTAGCCCCAGAATGTTGCAACGTTTGCAGGTTTTGGCAGACAATCCAAAAGCCTGGCTGTGGGGGAATTAAAAAGCTTTTTTCAGGTCAAAAGACACAGTATTTTGGGGGATGAGCGATAATACTATTATTGTTCCTTGAAGATTATTTCACTGAATGTTTTAAGGAGCAAAATGAAATGGAAATGCACAGTTTGCAATAATTGGTTGACAAAAAGAGAATCTGCTCTAATCAGTGCTATTAAGGTAGAGTCAGGAAGTGTGAAATTCTGTTCTGACTTAGTGGTGAATTTCCACTTTATTGCATAGGACTGTGGAAGCAGTATAATGACAATACAAAAGACACCGCTTTTCCATGAATATTTAAAGATAACCCTTTCTCTGAGTGCACTCTGCAAGCTTGTTGAATTGAGCACAGCAGTCTGAGTCCCTATATTTAATCTATAGTGGAAATACTCAGATATTGACAAGGACTGGGACTTCAGAAGGCATAGATGAAGAGGCTGTAAGGGTGCCAAGAGTTGCAACCCTTTCTGAGAACCCCGTCTAACATTCTGGACCCCAGCTCAGCAGCAGGAGAAAAGATATGGGCTGAGGCAGGGACAAGCCTTTGGCTTTTCATTAAATTTGGCTTCCAGTTAGTATGCTGCCATCCAGCAGCATAGCTAAAGAAGTGCAGATTGGGTGCAATTACACCAGGCCACATGATTGGGGGGGGGGGCGGCAACAAACTGAGTTTGAGAGTAGCAGCCAAAATTGTGAAGTATAATGTATGATGTATAATACCATCATGTTATAGATCATTAAAAAGTAATTTAATGCAGAATGCAATAAAAAACCAAGAGTGTAACATCTCTATCAAAGATGGCCAAAAACAAAAAATACAATTGTCATGTAAAAATTGCAGTTTGTTAAAATTGCAGGGTTTTTAAAAAGAAATAATACTGTCATATTATATACCATTTGATCTAGAATTTCATGCAGAATGCAATGAAACAAACCAGATTGTCAGTTCAAACCAAGGGATTGCGTAGCGCCAATGCAACATCGTTGTGTCATAGCTACATCATTAGTGCTGATGCAGGGGCGCCAAGCTGCACCCCTGTGTTAGCGCTACGACTCCCAGACCGGCACTAGCTGTAGCGCTGGTCTGGCAGCACGGGCAGCAAGCTGCCCATGCGCCAGCCAAACTGGACTGGTGCAGGGGCGGCTCTGGGTGGGAGGGAGGACAGACCCGGTCGGGGGTTGGGCTGGGGTGGGCAGCCTGGTAGGCGGGACAGCCCAGAGGGACACGGCTGTTAGGCTGCATCCTAGGCCTCATCCCCAGGCCGCATGGCCCCTATTCAGGCTGCGTGGTCTCCTTGGATCTGCACCCGCGATTTCGCAGCTAGTGCCTCCCCAGGTGTAAGGCCAACTGGAGCCTCCCCAGCTCCCCCTTGCACTGGGGAAGCTCCAGTTTCCCTGAATGCTGCTTTGGGTGCAGCGCAGGCCCGCTGGCCTGCCTGCTCCAGCACAGCAGTGGACTGTGCCCTGTAATACCTTCATTCTATCAAAGGTGACGGCCAAGAAAATGGAAAACAAAAAATGCAACTGTCATGTAAAAATTGCTGGCTGAGAAAACTATTAAAGTTGACAAAAGAAAGGGAGGAACTATGCAGTGGACCCACTGTGTCAGCAGGCTCCTTACCCAGGGATGTAAGCATCCACAGATTTAAAATGTATCAATTTTTTCACCTACCTTTTTTGTAGCCTTCCTCATTTAACAGCCGTCTGGGTCTACAGCACTTAACCTCATTCACATAATTTACGTAAATTTAGGTAATTAACAAAAGTTCAGGCAATTTTTGCAATTTGGACGAATTTATGCAATCTGTGCCATTTTCTCAGTGTTACAATTGCAAACTGGAGTATCCACAGATTTTGGAATTTCCATGGGGTCCGGGAACCAAACCTCTCTGGATATGGAGGGCCCATTATATGTCCTGCAAGGAATTATCTGTACAGTAGAGATGGCAAATTCAAATGGGCTGGAAGCTCAAATTCAACATCAGCAATTCCCCAAAGCCACATTCATGATTGTTCACTTAAACATACAACTTCCTTCTGAAGTCTACATCAAATATTTCTCTTGCAGAAGGAGCCTTTCTCTGGACTTCTTCCACATGAGGAAGGAAAGCTTAGGATACAGTGCATAAATTCGACTTCAATTAGACAGTAGTGTTGGAAAAACTCAAAATAGTTTTTACTTGAATGACAAAAGGTAAGCTAACCCAAAGGCATTATGCATATACACATTTGCCTTATTGAATCTTTACTCTGGTACATACCTTGAAAAATGCCTCAGGCAGAGCATTCCCTTTCTGAGAATAAGACAAAGCATTTGAATGTTGGCATGGAGACCCAACTCATAAGAGTCTCTTTTCATTTGGCTGCTGTGTCAGAGCCACTCTGTATGGGGAAGTTTTAAACATATAACCTGGGTTTAGGGATCACAGGAGGAAGCCTTCCAGTGCTTCAGAAGGCAGTTGACAAAAAAGAGATGGAAATTCATTAGTGACTGCCTAGTGTGACACACAGGGGCAGCTATTGGCAAGTTAGTCACTTATCCTATGAAGGGCATTAGTTTCTGAAAGAGTCCAGTAATTTGTAGTACAATATGGTAGGGAGATAATGGCAGAAAGTGAGGAAGACCAAAAGAACCTTCTGTTCTTTGTGAAAGAGGAAAGTGCAAAATTGGCTTGAAGCTCAATATTTAAAAAAAACTAAGATCATAGCAACCACTCCCATCACTTCCTGGCAAATAGAAGGGGAAGAAATGGAAGCAGTGACAGACTTTATTTTCCTGGGCTCCAAGATGGTGACTGCAGCCATGAAATTAAAAGACATTTACTTCTTGGGAGGAAAGCTATGGCGAACCTTAATCAAAAGCCGAGACATCACCCTGCCAACGAAGGTTCGCATAGTCAAGGCTATAGTTTTCCCAGTAGCAATGTATGGATGTGAGAGCTGGACCATAAGAAAGGCAGAGCACGAAGAATAGATGCTTTTGAATTACGGTGTTGGAGAAGACTCTTGAGAGTCCCCTGGACTGCAAGGAGATCCAATTGGTCAATCCTACAGGAAGTCAAGCCTGATTGCTCCCTGGAAGGACAAATCCTGAAGCTGAAGCTCAGAGACTTTGGCCATCTCATGAGAAGAGAGGACTCTTTAGAAAAGACCCTCATGCTGGGAAAGATGGAAGGCAAAAGGCGAAGGGGGCAGCAGAGGATGAGATGGTTAGATAGTGTCACTGAAGCGATGAACATGAAATTGGGCGAACTCCGGAAGCTAGTGGAGGACAGGGAGGCCTGGCGTGCTGTGGTCCATGGGGTCGCAAAGAGTTGGGCACAACTTAGTGACTGAACAACAACATGGTAGGGAGAGCTGTGGATCACAGTGGGACACCCTAAGGATCCAGATATGATCATTCATTGTGTAGGGTCCTCCATCCCTCCATCGCTGGGCAGGGCTGATATGAGAGGAATGCATTCCTCTGGTGTCTGGATCCACCTTAGCCCTGAGGTAAAAAGAGGGTAAGATAAGGGGGTTGCTGGCTGGGCAGCTGGGACCCAACCAGTCCTCAGAGTTCAGCTTTGGGGAGGAAGTTGCCTCACCCTCCTCCTTTTTCCACTAGTCTTCTGGCTCTTTCCCTGAGCTTGGCCCAGTCTCAGTCTAGGGGAGTCAGTACTGAGCAGCCCTTGGATAGCCTGTCCAGAGACTGTCTCATCATTGGCCTTGAGTGCCCTATGTAGTTCTGGTCCTGTCAGCCCTCTTTGGTTGTGATCCACTGTCAGTGATGGGCATCCAATAAATACATGGTCTCCACAGGATTTGGCTGCAAGAAGTGAGTAGGCAACAACTGATTGCTGGGATACTAGAGTGGCTGGATAATCCTCATCAAAATGCTTTGCAATGCTGGCCCCTCTGTTGGCTGCAAAGGCTTCAGTGTGGTATGAGTAGCAACTTCTACCTCAAAGCAGATGTTCTGACCGTCTGGCACTTTTTCCTTAATGGAATGAATTCTCAGCTGAATGCGCTCCACATTTTAACCTTCTCCTAAAATCAGATTAAAAACCTGCTCTTCACCATTGTGTGTTTTAATTATTATTTTAAGCACCTGCAGCTGGATTTCATTATAGTTCACACAACCCTTCTCTTCTACGGTAGTAACCAAACGTGGACTAAGACAGTTGTCTTGAATTACATGGACAACAAGAAGAGTGTACTGTTCGCCCTTACCCTGTTTTGGTGATATCCTGGGTGGGATTGGGAAGGACTTCTGAGATGGGAGGGAGGAAGAGGGGTAATTGGAAGGGGGAATACTGGAATCCTCCCTCACAGCTGGTGACATTTCAGAGGACTTTTAACTAGCATTCTAATAAAGGGAGGAATACAGGATCTGTACCCTTTCATAGTAGATTTGTCAGTGGAACCTATAATACTGCCTGTGTAGTGTGTTTTGGAAAAAATGCATAAATATTTCCAGATGACATTTTTTAAAAGAACTAATAATTAGTAAGAGATAATTTTGAGACTCTTCCTGTAGGGGGCAAAATCCTTAAAAGGATTAATCACCACCTGAGACTGCTTTTGCATGTAAAGTCTGCAAATTAATTATTCTTTTAATCTTTCCCATTTAAAAATGCTTGTTTTAGTTTACTGCTTACTCCACTGTTAAAAAAAAATGCTTAGCTGCAAAAAATATTACTTGGGTATTTATATTAAATTCCAATTCAACTAGAAGCAATGCCATATTTTCAAGCAGATTTGTAGTTCTGTCTGTTCAGCATTAGAGTTAATGTAAATAGGTATGCATATGCACAGAAATTGGTTTATAATGAGCATTTTTGCCTGAAACCTTTGATGGAAGATTTTTTCTCAGTATATATTATAATCCCATTGAAACAACTTCTTGAAATTGTGTAGGAACATTCATTATCCAGTATGTTATGAAAGTTTTTATTCTTCTTTGCAAGTTAATTGAACACCATTGTGGTTGGACTGCTACTATTTTTTGAAAATGGGGTGATATTTCTTGGGAAACAGTATACCTCTTTATAAACCCTTACAAATAAATCTACTCAGGAGTAACTAGCCTGCCTGTCCCAAGTAAGCCTAAGAGGGGTTGGGGGAAAGAATCAACCTTTGTAAAGCATTCCTGCCTGGTTGCCTTGGGGTAATGCTTGATCGCCACAGGTGACCAGGTGGTCTTCTTACAAGCTTGTCTTTCATAACCAAAACAATCAACAGTACTTTTGCCTATATAGAATGAATCAATGAATATGTATATGTTTTTCAACTCCCCCACTTTGATTGGGATTTCAGCAATGGCGTTCCTACAGGGGGAGCAAAATGCTAAGTGTTGCAGGAGCCTAAGCTCCTGTGTAATGCAACCTTCCCCCCTTGCCTTCAGAGCCATTCACAGATCAGAGAGCAAAGCCTCCAAGTCACAAATGGCTCTGGAGGCGA
Source organism: Lerista edwardsae (assembly GCA_029204185.1). Lineage (NCBI taxonomy): Eukaryota > Metazoa > Chordata > Lepidosauria > Squamata > Scincidae > Lerista > Lerista edwardsae. The sequence continues at coordinate 12,230,683 of JAJKFI010000032.1, forward strand.
AGGGGAGGGGCTCTGTTGCACAGGAGCTCAGGCTCCTGCAACACTTAGCATGCCCTGCCCCATAGGAATGCCACTGGATTTCAGCATAGTCCAGGTAAAAACTTTTTTTTAAAAAAAATGCTGTCCACATCATAATTATAAAGATTGACAAACATCTGAAATAGAATTTTCAGAGTCCTTCATACCACTACAAGTCATGCAAAGAATAATCTCACCACAAATATTGGTATTTACATCATAACTAAAGCACTAGGGTTTAGCCACACCAGCTGTTGGGTTCCGCCCCCCCCCAGATATGCTTTGGGACTAGGTAAGTACAGTCTTCATCTCATCCCAGTACTGAGCTTGAGTTTGTTCTTGAGACAAATGAGTCCCTTCCTATACAACAGAATTTCAAGGACCATTAATGTAACTAGTTCTCCTTGCACGTATGAGGGGTTACAGCCAGCGATGGAATCTGGTAATGAAGATCCAGAACACTGGGCGGGACTTATGCGTCATTGGCTGCCCGTCCGTTCTGTTCTGCGGCTGCCCTGGCCTCGGCGGGGCGCCTGCTCGCCAGGGGGGATGGGTGGGGGGCGTGCCGGGTGCCTGGGCGAGCAGCCGTGGGGCGCACCAACCGGGGGCAGCCCCCCCCAAGGCCAGGGCAGCCGCGGAACGGAACGGACGGGCTGCCAATCACGTGTCCCGCCCAGTGTTCCAAATCTTCATTACCAGATTCCATCGCTGGTTACAGCCCACTGTATTGACCACTGGAGCACACATACCCCTTAGGGGTCGATCAACTGCTGGGAGGAGCCTGTCATTTCTCCCCAAACAAATCTATTGGGGATACTTTGCACCTGCAAAAGGTAGCTCAAGAACTTACCAGAACAAGGAGGAACAAACTCAATAGAACATATCATTCTACATCTCATGAAGCTGGTTCAGCCACTGACTCTTCTCCTCATTTAAAGATGGCCCAGCCATGAGGCCACCTGAAGCAGTCCCCACCAAAGTCCCTTTGCCTTTTGTTCCCACAGGCCTCTACTTCATCCACTTACTATTTCCTGAAGAGCTTATTGCTCAGTTGCTGCTTCAGCAACTCCAGCTTTGAGCACGTCACACTTAAACCTGCTGCTGCTGCTCAGAGCTCAATAATTTCTCCCCATGCTGGTGCAGCCATGCCAAAAAAACATTGCACTGTATTCAGCTTGTGTGTGGGCGGGGGGGAGAACTGGGAGGCTACAGTGGGAAAAGGGGAAATATTTCCCCTTATCTCTTCATAAGCCTCCATAAGATTGCCTTGGACCTGTGTCAGCTCTTTAGTTGCTGCGGGTTGGGGAGGCTTGCAAAAGTGGGGATAGGATCCGGTGTGCACCATTTCCCCTTGATCCACCCCCTCCTGCAGACTCCCCACCCCTGTTCCTCTTCCATCCTCACCCAGTTTAGTCACCTCACCACCCACCCCCACAGCTGCCTTACCTTCTCTGGCAGGTGTGGCGTGGTCAGTCAACAGTCATGCAGCAGCATTTGAATAATGACCACTGACAGAGTGCTGCATGTTCCATCAGCCATTTTATAACAGTGGAGCTCCACCGTCATACATGACTCCCTGCAAAAGCCCAATCCGCCATTGGATGGGGCTGTCAGTCAGTCTGCTCAGCCTGCGTGACATCAGCACTATTCAACCAAAAGTATGGCTTGCTCCATTGCAAAATACCTTTGGGGGGAGAACCCACGACGGAGCTCCTAATTAAGCTGGTTCTTGAAAAACAGTACAACAATATTATCATCACTTCAGAATGCCTGTAAAATGGGATATTTACCAACAAAACTATTTTTGGTGGTTCTGGGGCAGCCTGAAAACTGGACTTTTGTCTTATTTTGAAATATACTTGTTTTTTTCTCCACCATGTGTAAGTTTGCATACATGGTGCCATCATTATTGTAGTTAGTAAAAGGATTAACTGCTCATTTTTTTTTCATTTTTTGCCTTCAGGGTCTGCACTGAGCTTGCAGGGCTGATATTTAGAAAACAAAAATCCTCCTTTTATTTGTAAACAGGGAAAATTCAATGCCAAGCTATGGAGTAAAGCTATAAAAGAAACCCCACAGTGCTGACTTTACACTTCAGAGTAAAATGTACTTAAAACACTCCTTTTCTGCCTTCAGTAAAAAATTTCCAAACACTAGAGAAGCTTCCTCCTTTCTTTGGCTTTTGTGGGAGCCTCAGGCATTTCTAAGACTCTTCTTCAAATGAAACTGCTTATTTAGATGCTCATCTCTTCCAGCATTTCTCAGATGAAAACAGAGATACGCTTACGACACCCCTATTCTCAGGGACTCCCCAATCAGATCCACTTTCTGATTTTCACCCCTGACCCTTCCCCAACACTGCTATGTGTGCCCCCGCCCCAATGCAATCTCTTCCCTTGCTTCTTCCCATACAATCCTTTTTGACCAAAAAGGAGTTGTGGGTCATGGTGGGAGCTCCCAGCATTTCCCACCCTTCCTGCTTTATTTAAAAAAAGGCTACAAGGAAGGAGTATGATGAATAAGTAGGAAAATGGGTGACCCTGTTCTTTAGCGAGTGGCGGTGGATTGATGCAGCTCTGTCCTCAGCAAGCTGGAGTCAGTTACAGACTTAGGTTGCAGGCAGCAATGGGATCTACAAGGGGAACGCTTGTAGAACAAGGGGAATGCTGAGCGGGACTTACGCGGGGCTTCCGCATGATTGGCTGCCCGCCCGTAGCTTTCCGCAGCTGACCTGGCCTCGGGGGGGGGGGGGCTGCCCCTGGTTAGCACGCCCACCCGCTGCTCGCCCAGGCACTCGGCGCGACCCTCACCTGTCTCCTGCGGCGAGCAGGAGCCTCCCCGAGGCCAGGGCAGCCGCGGAACACTACGGACGGGCTGCCACTCAAGCGGAAGTCCCACCTACATCCCGCCCAGCGTTCCCCTTGTTCATTTGTAGATCCCATCGCTGGTTGCAGGATATCCTGAGTCTCCTACTCTCCCTGCCATTCGACATGAACTGATGATCCTCTACATAGATGGGATGGCCTTGCCTATTCTCATTCTAAGGAGAGCTGTTTGAATTCCCCCACCCCTCAATCACACATTATACAAAGCTACCAATGGTATTAGCTTATTCTAAGGTCCTCCATTCATGTTAAAATCACAAAAGTCTTTGTTCATGTTAAAGCCTGCTCTTTTGGTTAATATATTTGAAAAACATAATTTCCCCGCAATATATCATCAGCAGTTTAAAATAAATCTTAAGATACAATGTATGTAATGGACAACTCTGCGTTTCATGGACCATTAATGCCTTAATGTCTAAGTGGCATGCATGTGCCTACATGTGTACTAAAGACAAGATGCACCACCTATTCAGAGATTACAGTCCAGTCCTATCAGGGCCTTCTGCTGATGGGACTGCCATTGCTTCAGTCTAAGGCCCAGCCTTTTGGTGCTGCGTCAACAGCCTGTGCACCAGGGCTGCCAGCGCAAACGTCTGCCAGCACTGGGCATGGACCAACAGAGCACCCAATCCCCACTGGAGTTGGTGGTGGTGGGGTGTTCTGGGACAGGGTTGAGGCAGAGACCAGGGCCAACTAGGAACGTGCCAAGAGCAGCTCTGGGATCTGATACAGGTAGCAGGAAGGCGAATAATGTTGTATTCACTTTCCATCCTCAACATGCTCCCGAGTCCAGCCAAAGGCTGGTGCAGTGAGCAGGCCTATTGGGGACAACAGTGCAGCAGAGGAGGTCTGTGATTTTTTTTCCTTACCTCTCTGCTGTGTCATGGTTCCCGGCTGGCCCGTCATTTGCACTGATGCTGCCCCAGCACCTCTGCACACTATGAGCCAGCCAGGGATTGGATTGGGTCGTTAATGTCTAGAAACTCTTGGAGGGACCTGAACTGTAAAAAGTGATGCTAGCCAAATGTACTAACCAAATGTAGTTATACTCATACTAACCAAATGTAGAGAAGACACCCCCAAACAGTGGCTGTAATATCTCTGGGACAAGTATCAGAAAATTGGAACTGTTCTTGATAAAATGACAGTTGGAGTATATAAAATCCCTGCTCTAAGGTAGCAAATTGGAAAATATTCAAATAACTGTGAGGAGGGCAGGTGATGGACAGTACTGATTTACTGTCTTGGCTTGATAGCAGAACATCTAATCCAAAGATTAAAATTAACCTCTTGAACACGATATGCTAAGATAATTTACTGGGACAGTCTGAAGCTTTGCAGGTCTATGGATATGTATCATTTTATAGTAATATTCTGGCCTGCTGTCAGCCCTCCAGGAATATGTAAAAGTACAGAGCTGTGCAGGATGAAGCCAATGGCGGCTGAGGAGAAACAAAGTCAGGTGCATGTTACTTCTTAAGTCCATGTTCTCCTTCATGATTAGGTTACATATATGCTTCCCCTTATCCTCAGAACCATCCTGAGTGATTAGGCTGAGAAACGGCACCTAGTTCAAGGTCACCACAAGCCCAATCAATAGACATGCAGTCTCATTGTAGTCAATGGGGCTTACTGCCAGGTAAGTGTGGATAGGATTGTGGATAGAATTGCCCCAGAGCACAGCAAGGGACTTATCCCCTCCTAGTTCACCCCTGCCATCACCCTTATACCTTACTGAAGCAAGTGAGCAAGGGTGCAATAGTCTTAGAACATAAGAACACAAGAAGAGCCCTGCTGGATCAGGCCAATGGCCCTTCTAGTCCAGCTTCCTGTATCTCACAGCAGACCACCAGGTACCTCAGGGAGGCATGAGACAACAAGATGCTTGCATCCTGTTGCCACTCCCTTGCACCCGGTACTCTGAAGTACCCTACTACTAATGTAAGGGGGTTGCACAATCCATCATGGCCTATAGCCCATGATGGACTTTTCTTCCAGAAATCTGTCCAATCCCCTCTTAAAGGCATCTAGGCCAGATGTCATCACCACCTCCTGTGGCAAAGAGTTCCACAGATTAACTACCCGGTGGGTAAAAAAGTACTTCCTTTTATCTGTTTTAACTCTCCCAACCTCAGTTTTAGCAGATGCCCCCTGGTTCTGGTGTTTTCAGAGAGGGAAAAGAACATCCCTCTATCGACAATATCCCTTCCATGCATAATTTTGTATGTCTCAATCATGTCCCCCCTCAGGTGCCTTTTTTCTAGGCTGAAGAGCCTCAAATGCTGCGGTCTTTCTTCATAAGGGAGGTGCCCCAGCCCTGTATTCATTTTTGTCGCTCTCTTCTGCACCTTTTCCAGCTCCATTATGTCATTTTTGAGGTGCGGCAACCAAAACTGTACACAATATTCCAGGTGTGGCCTTACCATTGATTTGTACAATGGCATGATAGTATTGGCTGTTTTATTCTCAACCCCTTTTTTAATTACCCCAAGCATGGAATTGGCCCTCTTAACTGCTGCCGCACACTGGGTCCATACCTTCATTGAATTGTCCACCAGCGCCCCAAGATCTCTCTCTTGAGCTGTCACAGACAGCTCAGAACCCATTAGCCTATAGGTGAAGTTTTGTTTTTTTGCCCCAATGTTGCTAGCCATGCATTCCTCAAACTCTTTCTTGGCCTCCCGTATCACTTTCTTACTCGTCTTTTGCCAGAGTTTATGTTCTTTTTTATTCTCCTCACTGGGGCAAGACTTCCATTTACAGAAAGAAGCTTCCTTGCTCTTTACAGCTTCTCTAACTTTGTTCACCAGCCATGCAGGCACCCTTCTTGACCTTGTCGAGCCCTTCTTTCTTTGCGATATACACTTCCGCGGGGCCTCTACTACTGTTATTTTAAACAGCCTCCACGCTGGAGAGACTGGACTCTTTTTACCCTCCCTTTCAATTTCTTTCTAACTAGCCTCCTCATCTGAGGGAAATCTGCCCTTTGAAAGTCAAGGGTTCTTGTGTCAGATTTGCTCTGCACTCTTTCCTGGACATGCATGGCAAAACCAATCGCAGCATGGTCACTGTTCCCCAATGGCTCAGTAACACTTACATCCCTAACTAGGTCCCGAGTACCACACAATATTAAATCCAGAGTCACCTGTCCTCTGGTGGGCTCCATGACTAGCTGCTCTAAGGCACAGTCATTCAGCACATCAAGGAATCCGGTCTCTCTTTCTTGACCAGAGCACCAGTTGACCCAGTCGATATGGGGATAATTGAAGTCCCCCATGATTACAATCCTGTCTCTCTTGGTCACTGCCCTGATTTGTTTCCTCATTTCAAGATCACCTTCCATTTTTTGATCTGGAGGATGATATCACACCCCCACTATTACATCACTCTTATGCCCTGGTAGTTTAACCCACAGTGACTCCATGGTGGAATCCGGCCCACCTTCAGTTTCTACTCTGCTGGATTCTATCCCTTCTTTGATATAGATGGCCACCCCTCCACCAACACGCCCTTCCCTGTCCCTCGTATAGAGTTTATAGCCTGGGATTGCCACTGGTTCTCTGCATTCTACCAGGTTTCCGTTATGCCAACTATATCAATGTTTTCTCTAGCCCAGGGGTAGGCAACCTTAAACATTCAAAGAGCCATTTGGACCCATTTTCTGGAGAAAAGAAAACCTCGGGAGCCACAAAACCCTTTTGACATCTAAGAGATCCTGTGCAGTGATTTATAAGTAGCTGAGTACAGAACTTCAGCTTTGGAGCAGTTTGGTTTCGCAGTAAGGATTCAGAATTGTTAAATGTCCAAGTACAATTCCCTTTTGAAAAGGAATCTTTCATATAAATTTATATAACCAAGCTACATATTTCTTGAACCTGAGGGGATAGAAAAGGGAACGAAGAATCCCAAAAGGATATTTTTCTATCTTTATTCTTTTTATCCTTCTATATATTTTTAAATATTTTCAGGTAATCAGACATTTTTACTCAGTCAATGCACTCCAGAATCTCACTTGATTTTCAGGGGGGACAATGTTGTTATCAGATGGTGGGAAAAATAACATGGGACAAAATAGAAGCAAGAGAAAAAGAGCACAACTGAAAAAGAAATGTATGAAGGGAGGAAAAATTGTGACATAAGTGAATAAAAGTAGTTACAGGAAAGGCTGGAGAAAAAAATGGAAAGAAAAAGATAAAGTAAACCACAAAGAGAAAGAGAACATAAGGAAAGAGAGAAAAGGACTGGAAAAATTGGAAATATAAGAAAGATAATTTTCAAAAGAGAAGGGGCAATAGGAAGTGCCAAGAAAAAGTAATTATAGAAAAAATGAAAGTAAAAGTGACCAAGAAAGAAAAACAAGACAAAAACATACGAGGGAGAAAAAGGGAGGATGGAAGGAAGGAAAGGGGGCTGAAAAAATTGGTAAGAAAGGGGAAGAAAACATTTTAAACAGAGAAAAGCTGACAAGAGAGAGGAACTACTTTGTGCCTTTTAGGTCCTTTGAAATGACTTTCCCGTTTTCGAGAGATGCTCTGGGAGTCTCACTGTGTTGGAGCTTTGGAAGCCCTGCTAAATAGGAGCAGACATTTCCCAGAGTCTCTGATGGCATCATACACCCTGGCCGCTGCAACTCCCAAACAGTCGCCAACTCCACTCTGGTGGGGAGCTCGGGGCAGATGTGCGAGTGCAGCCCGCAGATCGTCCCAGATCAGCCCCGCTCTGCTCGCCCCCCAAGCACGTGCACAGCCACCCCAGCCCTGTTCCCCATGAAAAGAGACCCACAACTTCCAGCCACGGCAACCGCCTTGGGGCGGGTGTGTGTGCTCGAGCAAAAGGAGCAAAAGGAGGGCTTCCCGAGCAAAAGGAGGGCTCCCCGCGCACAATTACGCCTTCCCCTCTCATTTGTTTGCTGAGCCTCATTTGTTCGCTGATAAAAAGGGCGCTATTTATAGGCGCCCTGCAGCCGAACCTGGAGCCATGCAAACCCCGCTGTTTGTTTCCTCTCGCCAAGTGACCGGAGCTGCGGCTGGGGAGCGCTTCGCAGCAGCGGAGAGAACGAGCAATGAGCGAAAAACAAGGCAAAAACACGAGCAGAGAGGACGAGCCTTTCCCTTTGCCACTTTCACCCGGACTCCTCCAGAGCCGCAGAAGACGGCTCCGAGAGCCACTTGCGGCTCCAAAAAGGCACGTTGCCGACCCCCGCTCTAGCCACCAAACATTCCAGTTCCCCCATCTTTGCTTGGAGACTTCGGGCATTTGCATAATAACACCTATATATGGGGTTTCTTAAGGAGGGACTCTTATTTTATCCCTTTTCCCCATCTCTCATTCTATTGGACAAACTGTCAGTTACACTCATGTTTGAAGTTCTATTTCCTACTCCTCCATTACTCTGTGATACTCCTCCACCCTCCTCTTCCCGTAGGGATGAGGAGTTCCGAACCGGACGCCACTCAGCTCCTGTCGGCTTTCCCCCAGGGATCAGTTTAAAAGCTGCTCTGCCACCTTTTTAATGTTAAGCGCCAGCAGCCTGGTTCCACTCTGGTTCAAGTGAAGCCCGTCCCTCTTGTACAGGCCTGGCTTGTCCCAGAATGTCCCTCAGTGCCTAGCGAATCTAAACCCTTCCTCCCGACACCACCATCTCATCCACGCATTGAGACCCCTGAGTTCTGCCTGCCTAGCTGGCCCTGCGCATGGAACGGGTAGCACTTCTGAGAATTCCAGAACAATTTCCCCACATTGTTGATGCCAACATGCACCACGACCGCTACCTCCTCCCCAGCACTCCTTACCAGCCTATCTAGACGAGACATGATGTCCGCAACCTTCGCACCAGCCAGGCAAGTCACCATGCGGTCCTCACATCCATCATAGCCCCCCTCTCTATATCCCTAACTATAGAATCGCCCACTACAAGGAGCCCACGACCCCCCTCCCACCGAGGAGCATCCTTAGTGCGACTGGATGCAGGCTCGTCACTGGAAGAAGGGGTCCCCGCTGGGGGATTGATTCCCTCTGTTCCAGGCTGATGTCCTCCAGCCCTGAGACTCCTTTCCCCAGCAGCTGAGGAGCTGCCCATCTGAGGGTGGGACGAAGCCTGCAAGTCCCCAGATGTCTCACCATGGACACTCGCTGCCTGCCTCTGCTTCTCCAGGTCCACAACCAAGCCTCTAGGGAGCAGATGCATTCCCTGAGTCCCTGGAGCTCCTTGCACCGAGGACACACACATGACTTACGCCCCAGAGGCATATAGTCATACATGTGGCACTCTGTGCAAAACACTGGATAGTCCCCACTCACCTGCTGTCTGTCTGGCTCCATCTCTATGTTTATTTAGGAATGAGCTGCCCTGCTTCTGGGGCCCTGGCTTCTTCGCCCTGCTGCTTAACTCACACAGATGTGTAACTCGCTTGTTTACCAGGCACTTCATCGCAGGACAGCACTCACTGCTCATGAGGCACTCGCTAGCAATGGTCTCTTCACCTTCTTTCTCATCCTAGTTGTCAGCAAGCAGTGTCATAACCCCTGAGACTAAGAGATGTTCCTCGGTTCCAAAATAGAATCTGCACCTCCCTCCCTCTGTGTGCGCGCACGCACGCATTCGCATATGCCCCCCGTGCATGCATGAAGAGTTACTTGGTGAGTTATGGAGACCTATTGATGTGGCAGGCAGATGTGGTGCCTCTCCTGTATAAGCTTAGAGAAACTATGCTTTAGCAGAACATCCCACAACCAACTGAGATTCTGGATCAAAAGAGGTTAGGTCAGGTATTCTAGGCAGAGAAAAATCTCTCTATGCCTGGTGTTCCTATATGAGCTGTTACTCCCCAGAGAATAGCCATCAACTTACAAGTCCCACGCTCTTCTATATTTAATTCAGGCATGTTTCTTTCTCTTCAGCAAATGAGAAACTCTGAAGCAAGACTCATTTATGACCAGCCTGAAATAACATACACTATATGTAAGTCTGCTTGATTCCCAAAAGAAGATTTGAACAAATAAGACATAAGACATAAGACATAAGAAATTTATTTGTCATTACACTCACAACTGGGTGCAACGAAATGAGGTGCTCTTCCCCAAGGTAAAACTGGACAACACCAAAACTAAAATATGCACAATCAACCATACAACAATCACTTATACAAATATAAATACCCCATTGCTCCCAGCAATTTAAATTCCACAAAAACTTATGACCCCGCATTTAAACTCAATACTGCACTTGGGTAAAAACTGTTGGGTAAAAAATGGAGTGTTGAGAAAAAGCTATGTCATCCTAGGATCTTCCTGCTTAGGTCTTAGTTCATTGGCAGATAAATGGTTTAACAAGCTGTTTGCATTTTTTAATGCAGTGAAAATAAATATCTAATTAGAACCTCCACAGATCCTTGCACGTGTAAACGCCTGCAGAACAACTCTAGCTATTAATTACCCCCCAAATATGCTTTCTATTAATTTAGGACTCTGATGTTTTTGGAAAATGCACATAAAATACTATTTACATCTGCTACAATTGCTTTTTAATATTTGTCTTGCAGAAAAAACTACAAATGTTAAAATTGCCAACCCTCCAAAAACTGGCTTGAAATTAAAGCATATTAGCTTTCTAAATCACAAGGCTGCTTTGCTTCCGAATTCAGGCTGAGCTGCCAGTTTGAAATAGTTTGTGGTAGCTCAATTATAATTTCACCTCCACATGTCAATCATCCTCCTCACCATCTGCCATGTCAAAGGCAGATTCATCTCTATCATTCTAATGACAGCCTCTCCTTTCCTTTTCTTCATCACCACAATAGTAATGGTCTTGTTACTCAACAGCATGATTAAGTCCAAAGTCAATTCAATGGCGCTTTGGCATCTGCCCATCTTTTTTGTTTTGTTTTAATATTTCATGTCTGCCTTTTAATTTGCCGTCTGTTTTCAGAAGGTACATTTAATATTGCACCAATAATGGACATGTTTTATGAGTTTGTAGTGCAGAACAGGAAAGAGAGAATGACAGTGAAGCCGTTAGAAGAGACTCCCTGAATTCAGAGTTCCAAATAGCTGAGAGGCAATACCTAGAGTATTTTGGGCAATGTTTCTGCTTAGTCAGTTGTCTCATCACTCTCCAAGGTGCTCTTTCACTTTCTATCCTGCATTAATAGTGTTCACAAGTGACATGGTTCTAGACTAATCTTAGGGCGCAACCCTAAACTGCGCTGGTACAGCCAGAATGAATGGCCTGTGTTTTATCCAGCACAGGTTGGTTGCAAGCTGGATATTTGTCCCCTTGCCCAGTCTGCCTTATGAGACTACTCTGATCTGTACCAGCTTAGGTGGCACAAATCCAAGCAGCCCATGTAAGGCTACCCAGCCTGGGAGTGGGGGTTAGGGTTCGACATGCACTGCTTCCACTGATTCTGCCTCCTCCCAGGCCCAAAATCATCCCAACTCCTGGAATGCCCTCCCGCCAGCCTCTCCCACCCACTGCACTGCCAAGTGCAAATGTACCCAGTCCGGCCTGCATAAAGGCTGGATCTGACCCTGGCAAGCTGGCATGGGCCTCCGCACTGGCCCAGACAACTCCTGAGTTGGAACAAACGTTCCTTATGGTACATTTGTGGCACCCACGAGCTGCTGAGCCCAAGGTTTGGATCAAGCTGTTAGCATTACGTCTAAAACAGGGCTGTTTGCTCTTATGATGAATTGTTTTGATTCATTAGGAGACATTTGGTGAACATCCCATAAGACTCTTATTGCATAAATTGATGGAAATACTGAGCTGCATTGGGCTGCCTCTGCAATGCTTGAAGGGCTTGTACAGCCTGCCGCTCATAGTCATCTGTGATATCCAAGGGCGCCTGCTTCCTGCTGAACCTGAGCTTCCACTGGCTGAGTTGGAGTTCTGCTCACTTTCCGTTTCCATGATGCCAGGTCCCAGAGAACCCTGCCTGAAGTTCTTTCTCAAGCCCACCAGCTCCAGCTGGGCCCACTGTGGCCACCAAGGGGGCATGCGCCTCATGGGAGGAGCAGCAACAGCAGTGAACCAGATGGTGCCCCCCCCGGGTGGCAGACAGAAGAGGGGGCGGGGCCAGGGGCCAGTGGTGGTGGAGCGAGCGGGTGGCAGCGCGGCAGGCTGACCTCCCTCCCAGGGGCAAGCTGAGGTTCTGCTCTCATGACACGACTCCGCCTCCCTCTTCAGAATCTTATTGGAACCTGGACAAAGAATAATGAAACTAGTTGTCTCTGTGTCTTTTAGAAAGGGTAAGCTTTTGTGAGAAACGAGAAAAGATTTTGTTGTTGCTGTTGTTGTTCCATTTGACAGCCAGAGCCCAAGAATTGAGTACAGTTTGCAGGGGAGCTTGGCCCAAGTGACAAGACAGTTAACATGAGGGGCAAACATGAGGTGAAATTGAGGATGCTTATACCAACTTCTTTCGCAAATAGGTTGGTTTCTTGTAAGATCTTGAGTTTTAGAACAGAATAAACAATGTAGTGAGTTACTAGTCTAGGCTGAATGAAAAATGGAATGGGTTAATGTACAGGAAACTCTAGGACTTGTATTTTGAGAGACAGAGAAGTGTGCCTCCCCTAGGCTGTCTCAGGGTCTATAAGTTTTAGTATGTCTTATGGTCTCAGTATGTCTATGGGGCCAGGGATGTGTCAGAGGGTGCCACGTGGCATGGGCGACTTGCGCCGGATGATATCCCTTGTATTGAGCCAACTTGCCCTCCTTTGTTTCTTTCTACCAGCTAAAGAGCTGGTGTAGGTCTGAGGAGACCCACTGGCAGTCAAAGGGCTTATGAAGGGGTAAGGGAAAATATGTTCCCCTCCCAAGCCTTGTGCTCAACCCCCTCCCCCACACATGCACAGGATGCAGTGCAGTCTTGTTTTAGCATGGCTGCATGCTATGGTAGGGATAGGATTGGGCTGTTGGATCCTCCTGATAATTCTCCTGTGTGGCAGGAGAAACCAACAGGGGGAACAGCTATCAGGGAGGGAAAAGTGCCACACTGCAAGGGACACATACACACACCCAAATTGACATTCTAATAATCTAATTCAGAGCACAATCCTAAATTGGAGTTAGGCCGGCATAAACTAAGTCAGCAAAGTTTGGGCAGCACAGGGGCCACCATAAAGCATGTTTGGACTACTCTTGGAGTCAGGGAGGATGGCTCATGTCTGTGTGCTAGCCTCTCTGACTCCGTGAGTGGGACCACATACTTTACGTAAACATACTTTACGGTGCTTCTTGTGCTGGCCAAACTTTGCTGGCTTAGCTTATGCCAGCCTAACTCATTTTAGGATTGCGCCCACAGTGTTATTCAAACTGTGGGTCGGGACCCACTTGATGGTTTGCAAACTGATGTCAGGTGGGTCGCAGGAAGCCGGGAGCAGCAGACCTTACTCTTTGTATATTCCTTTTATACAGTGTTAACTGTGTTAACTGTGTTTAACTGTGTTAACAATCTGAATTTTCAAGTAAGTTTTTTTTTTTAGTTTTTAGTTCAGTGCTTTTATGTAATATTTTGTCCTAACCATGCACTATGTCATGGTTGTACAATTACTGTAGTCCAAGAATGCCAATTTACATTTCAGGAGTGTCATTTTATTATGTTACAATGACAGCACTTCCTGCTTGATGATGTCACTTCCTGCCACAACATCTCTTCCAGATTAATGACATCACTTCCAGCGGGTCCTGATATGAGTGCCATTCTAAAAAGTGGGTCCTGGTCTAAAAAGTTTGAATACCACTGATCTATTAACCTACTTCAGCAACCCCTTTCCTTCTAATAATCCAATAAAAAAACTTCATTTATGATTTTATATATGATTTTCAAAAAGCAGTAATAAGGCTGCAACTCTACTCATACTTACCAGGGAGTAAATCCCATCGAATTCAATGGGATTTACTTCTAAGTAGACCTACATAGCTCTGTAAATTCTATATGCCAATAAAACTTCACCAAACCATATCAAAGAAGTATGCATAATTTAGAATAAAATGGGAGAACTTTATAAACATATCACTAAAATTGCCTTATGAATAGAAACTGGCGTTTCTTTGTAACTGATATACTTTCACAGCAAACATATGATTGTTTCATTATCCAACTGAAATATCTTCCCTTTGAAGAAATGGAACTAACTTGGTTCTCACAAACAACAGCTCTCAGATAGTGATAAATGTTCCTCCAAAGAAAGCATCTCTATATTCCTGCTAACTGATTTGGAAAACATTTTTTAAAAGTGATGGCTCTTTTCTGTTTAGCAGGGGGTGAGCAACAGTCTCTATTCATGCCAGCATGATGTATTTTCCAGTGACTGTTGTTGATGCCTCCCTTGTCCCCCCCTTTTTTAAAGTCCTTTGAGAACAGGGAATTTTTTTCCTTGTTTATTTTGCTCTACAAACAACTTTGTGAACTTTTTTTGTTGGAAAATGGTATGTAAATTGTTTTAATGATCATGAATAATCTAGAGAATATGTAGCTCTTTCGATTGACAAGCATATCCTAGTAGGCGTAGATTTAGATTTACAAGGAGGCATCATAAAATAGAAGGAATAATATTAACCAACTTCTGATGTGCAGTGTTCCTTTGAAAGTAATCATGTGAAGCTTTCAACCTTCCTAGGAGCCAATGGCATTCCTAGAGGTGGGGCAAAACATATAAACTCCCAATAAAGTGTGCCCTTGTGGCCATTTGTGGCTGCGAAAGCAAAGTGGTGGAGATGCCTCCATTTTGTTTTCACAGCCACACATGGCTCTGAAAGCAAGGGGGCACTTTACATGGGCGTTCAGGCCACTGATAGGAGCCGATTGACAAGCAAAGAGCCTATAAAGATACATTCATGGTTCAAAAGGGTATAGTTAATTTAAAAGTGATGCCCTCCTAAAGGAACTGAAGGATGCAATATATTTCTAAACTGATCTTATTTATACCCAACTAGTGAGCTTTCATTTGATTAGAATTACAGTTTTGCTCTATTTAGTACATGTCAAAAAGAAGTCTGACCTAATAAGTTTGTTCTCTGCATAAATAAATGAAACTTCTCCTAGAACAGTGTTCATTACAGGGAACTGCCCATCCAAAAGACTCATATTATCCAAAGTTGTAAGTGTAACTCATGATTGAGTTATTTCCTTTATTCATCATGGCAAAATATTAACTGGACTGTTTCTTTTCTGAAAACACTCAGAACAGTTTTTTTTTTTTCTCTAACAGCTACTTTTGTGGAATTATCAAACTATATTTGACTGTGACTTTCAATTTGCATCAGATAGCTTCTTCAGTTTTATATCATCAGGGCATTAATATGGTTAAATGGTATTAATCTAGATTTGTGAACAACAAATAAGAAATGTAAAAGAACACTCTTCCTTGGTTTGTAATTTTGATTAGTATTGTATCTCACAATATCACAAAAGAGTGGATTAGGCTGCAACTGAAGGAATCCTTCAAGATCCCCACAGAAACAAAGATGATCTTCCAATCCTGATTTCTGGAAGCTGACTCACACTGGCTGCAATATACAAGCACCATTAATACATATAAAATATTATTATTGATAATATTTATATACTGCTTTTCAAAAAAAAAAAAATAGTTCACAAAGTGGTGTATAAACAAAATAATTAAATTCCTTCCTGTCCCAAAAGGGCTCACAATCTCAAAAGAGGTGCAGAAGAGATACCAGTAACAGCCACCAGAGAAGACACTGGGCTGGAATGAAGAGGGACAGTTACTCTCCCCCTGCTAAAGAGGAGCACCACTTGAAAAATTGCCTATTTCTTTAGTTAGCAGGGAATGTCTAGGCTGCCAGATCACTTGAGACACAGGATGGAACCCTTTGAACTAGGGGCACAGCCTTATGGAGTGAGATGCAAACTACGGCTTGAGTATTTCTTATCTGAACTGCTTGGGACGGGAAAGTGACTGGATTTCAGAGTTGTCTGAATTTTGGAATAATTGCATAAATATAATGAGAAATGCTTCCTCTTGTCCTTTTCACTGCTACCCATTTGGGTGTCTCCTGGCCTCTTTGACATTTTTCAACAATAGCACACGCCACAGAGCAGAGAATAGAACTTACAGCCTGTATGTGGAAATGAGTGCAATATCTTCTAGTGTTCACATTACAGAAAGTTAAAAAAAACCTTGGCCAAAAATGTCTTGAAAAATGTCTGGATTTTGGATGTCTGGATAAGCGATAATCTACCTGTAGTAGAATATTGTATAGTGAGATCATTTGATGGTTCTTATATGGAGTGTGATGCAGTTGCAGATCCAGCCAATGGGCCGTCTAGGGGCAGAGGAGCGCTGTCGCCTCCACTGGCTCCCCACCCCTTGCACCACTCCACCATGCCCCCAAACCACACCAGGCTCCATTTTGGATCTGTATGGGGGTTCAGCTTCCAGAGGATCATTTTCATCAGGAAAATAAAACAGGAGAAGGGTTAATTCACCACCCTCATCATCACTGGGGTCCCGTTCAAATCACTCTGTTATAAATGAAAGAAGGGAATGAACTGAAGTTGAAATGTGCACAAGAATATATCATTGTGCCATTTATTATTCACCAAGCATCTGATTCAGCAGTTCCCAAAGTGGTGGGTTGCAACCAACCACATGAAGCGAAAGATGTCTTATTAAGGGGAGTGGCCCAGAAATGGGTGCCCCAGTGGTGGAATAGCAATTGCAGCACCACAAGGACCCAGGTGCCTTAAACCTTACAGTCACACTGGCCATGGGGGGGGGGTTCTGAGAGGCTCACAGCCCACTCTGTTGGCCTCCCCACTGCTTGAAATCACTCCAATTGGTGCTTGGAGCCCACGTCCAGTTTTCAATTCCAGAGGGGCTTCAAGCCTCCTGGACCCTACCCGAGGCCAGCTCAACCCCCGAGATAAGGTTTAAAGCCCCTGGGTAGGACTTTGGGAACTGCTGATCTGCTTTATTCTAGCTGCTGTATATTCAGTAAACATCCTTGTACTTAAGGTCTTAATTAGAGAGGAGAGGTGCTGAGGTGAAGTCGCCCAAATAGTGACCACAATGGAGAAAACTGAAAAGGGAGGGGGCAGAAAAGTATTAAAAGTCAAGCTAGGGCAATGAGAGGAAAAATAGGCACATTTTAAGGATCTTGTGAAAGGAAGAAATAGAAAAAGTCAAATAAGTGTTCAGAGGGAAAGAATTTCAATTATAGGGTATTACAGAAGAGAAAAAAATGCAAGCAACGAACAATATTTATCAAGTTAAAAGTTGAGTGTAGAGTATAAGAGATATAGAGAAAAATAAGACATAAAGAAAAGGAGGGACAAGTTCATATAGGGGCTTACAAGCAAATACAAGGTTTCAATGTAACATATAGTACAGTAGATGTAACTAGAGCAACAAAAAGTGGAGTTTCACGCGGTTCTTCAATGGTGAAATTATTTCAAATCCATTCAAACGGCTGGCCTGCACTTCATCCTACGCAGGGTAGGAGCTCACCATGGGGCAAGAGGACATTTGCAGGCACAAGTCCAAGTGGCCCACAGCAGCCTGGATAGGTGTCACAAGCCCAAGGATGGGGTTAGACCAGACCCTGACTCCTTCTCCATCTCCAGGCTACCATACCTGTGGGGCAGCAGCGTCATGCAGCCGGAACGCTGGGCGGGAGGAACGGGTGAGCGGCAGCCCGCCCGTTGCGTACCGCTCCGTTTCGCTGTCTCCCCAGGGCGGGGGCGGGGAAGACGGCGAAACGGAGCGGTACACAACGGACGGGCTGCCGCTCACCCGTTCCTCCCGCCCAGCATTCCGGCTGCATGATGCCGCTGCCATGGGGCCACCCTCCCCCACCCCATTCTGCCTTCCTCCTGGCCTCCAGAGCCCCTAAACTATCTGACCTCAGCCAGTGCAGAGATGACTTACGGAATGTGCCTTATGGTACGTTTGCAACAGCCCTGGGCCGACACAAGCAGCTTGCATCAGCCCAGGACACAGTTTGGATTGCGCCCTAAGCCATATTTGTTTGCTTGGATCCTAGGATTTTGTTGGATCCTACTTATTTGAAATATTTCTAGAGCTAATTTTCAGTCCCACCAAAGCAGGTCACAACAGCTAAATAAAACTTTTCCTTGCCATTTGCAATTAGACTACTCATTTTGCGATACAAGAGGCATACAATTTCAGCAACCATTGATGATGCATAATAATTGCTGAGCGTGTTACACCTTGTGAGCAAAAGATTTTACTTTAGTTAGCAATTAGATGGACAATTCAAGGGAGAAATACAATTTAATGAGGACAGAAATTACAACTTTTAACTCATTTAGAATGTGACAAAAAACTGAGGAGGTTAATATTCGGGAGCATTATTCTTGTTAAAATAATTGTGATACTTAGTATAAGAAATTAGTAGAAATTGCAGGCAGTAAGAAATACTTGACATTTTGTTAAAGATATTATTGGACGCTATACTATAGAGTATACCAGAATTTGTATTGCTTTATGAAAATTGCTCCATTATTTTAAAAATATTATTCTTTTATATCCATACTTTTAGAAATAATCTAACAACAGAAGCAGAAAATTTATGACTATTTAAACCATAATAAACTGGGTTCAAAATGACATTGCTAGAGTTAACTACTCTGCAGCTTGAAATATGCCTATTTGCTATGCAGTTCTGTGCATCCTTATGTTTTCCTCCTTGTGTTCAAAATATGCTTTGTGTGTGAGAATCTAAAGTATTGTCAGGGTCATCGCAGAAAACATAATGTTATCAAAGTCCAATGAGTCCTCCTCTTACTAAACTTCGAATATAATATTTACTACAAATTGACATTAATAGAAGAGGGGCTTGTTTGTGCTTCAATGTTTGTGCTTAAACATTGAAATAGCTCCAAAGATTTGCAAACATTACTTCAAATCTACAAGAAAGGAAAATCTGGGGAAAAAATCAAGCCTAACTCAGGGCGCAATCCTAAACTGGCTAGAACAGGCAGGCTGGTGGGCTTGTCCTGTATCCAGCACAGCTTGGAAGTAGGCAGGAGCCTCTCTGGGGAAAGGACATGTGCACGCCCTTACCCTAGGGTAGGCACCACCCACACCTATGGGCTCCTCGGATCTGTTCCTGCTGTGCAGGTTGGAATTTGTGGAAGGTTGGAATTTGTTTGGGATCCATTCATCTGTGTGGATCTTACATGCAAGTGCACCTAGGTGACCCCCCATAAATTATTTATTTATTTAATTTGAAGAATTTATACCCTGCCTTTCCCATGCCAAAGCAAATGCCCAAGGCGGCTTACTTGGGCAGGCTTGTCTAGACCACCATTTTTCAATGGGTTTTTTTTACAAATATACAGTATTCTGTGATTCACTGAATCCTCAGTCCCAGATGTAGCCTTCAAAGTGTAATGCTCTCCTCTGGCTGTATGCCATTCAGCTTCAGCAGGCAATCATAAATCAAGCCTGGACAGATCCTCAAAGTCATACTTCTTTCTTTTGCCAGCCACCCTTCTCACACATTCCCACACTGACTAATCAGCTCCACAGTGACTCAGTTCTGCCACAACAGGTACTGTCACAGCGTGGCATTCTGTCTCCTATCCAAAAACAAGACCACAGATTCTCCTGAGAATGCCAGCATCTCAACCATCAGTCTACACCTCCTGCCAATCCTAGAGCCCAGTCCTATCCAGCTGAGCTTTCCAGTGCCAATGCATCCACAATGCAGTCCTGAGGTAACTCCCCCCTTCTCTTGAGCAACACCATTAGATGGCAAGCCCTGCTAGACGTGCAAGGACTTCACCAATTTTGTAGGGAATTTTTATTTTGACTGCTGTAAACCAATGGGATCTAGCTTGGGGGACGACGATGACTGGATCAATAAATCCCTTGGCTTTTCAAAGGTTATTTATTTTTCATATTTTCCACATTTTCATATCTCCCGTCCTCCAATTAGCTCAGGTTGGTAGACAAAATTCCTTCCCCCCTTTTGTCCTCACAACAACCTTATGAGATAGATAAAGCTGAGAGATTGTGACTGGCCTAAGGCCACCCAGGAAACTTTCTGGCTGAGCAGTTGAACCTGGGATCTTCCAGGTATAAGTCCAACTCCCACTCATACCATGTTGGCTCTCTAAGATTTATTTATTATTTATTAGCGTTCTGGTAGCATTCCAGCGTTGCCCGGGTAGTTATTTATCCCAAGATTCTATTAGACATGAAAAGGAATGAATTGTACCAATCAGCTCAGCCAATCATTCCAGGTGTTCCAGTGGGGCATGGCGGACGTTTTGTTTCGTACCCTTTCTCGCCCCCCACGTTGAGGGCCCCCCGAACCTGGACTCCAACGGCGTGGGAAGTGTCACCGCTTTGTGGTGGTGCTGTGGTTTTATTTCAGGATGGTGTGATGCACCCTTAGGACAGCTAGGTGTATACTTAGATACACCCTAGGACAGCTAACTCCTCCTGGCCAGCAAGCATTGTTTTGTCATCTATTGTTTTGTCATACCATGTCATACCTTAGCTGACACTCCCCACTCCCCACTTGGGTGACCACTTTCATGTGGGAAACCCCCCGTACCCCCACCCGCAGGGGCACGAGGGGGGGCCTGACCCCCACAGCGTTTGTCACCAGGCCGCAAGGTGTCTGCATGCCAAGTTTGGTGTCGATCGGTCCAGGCGTTGCGGAGCCTATGCGGAACACACACACACACACACACACACGCTCTTCTTTATATATATAGAAGATTGGGGAAGGGGACCTTTCTCTTCTAGGTCTGTGGCTTCTGAAGAATTTGTACCAGTGCCTGAAAGCTTTGTTGGGCCTAATCTGCATTCTGATACCCACTCCTTAAGCCATTGGGGCCTTGCTCATTGATGGGATGTGTGGCCACATTGCCCTAGAATGCCTAGGCCTCCTCCCTGACTGCTGCTCCTACCTCTGCTTCTTGGACTATAGTATTGCTATGGTAACCTCCATGGCTTCCTTCATTGCTGTGTGTGCTGGGCCTTGCTGGGCCTATTTCCCCCCCCCCCATACTGCTTCTCATGAGAGCTTGTTGCTGGTGAAAGCATTTGGTCTGCAGATACATTTTAATTTGTGCTCATACTGTTCAGAATGTTTCCCCATTGATCCAGAAACAATAACTAGGGGGTACCATTTTTGATTTTGTTTCCCTTCTTTTGGTAGTTTGTTCTTTTGATAAATAATCCTAGAGGATGTTGGCAGAGTTCATAACTTTTTGTTGAGTCCTTTGGGATCCCTGAAGAAGGGAATCTCCTTCACTGACCTGCCAGCCTGTGAGCGACAGCAAGGCTCTGCCAATTATTCCTCTTTGTTTTTTCCTTCACTATAATTTGAAAAACTGAGCCCTTTGCTTTTCACCTTGGGCAAATTTAGGGACAAAAAGCAAGCCAGATTGTGTTTTATTTTCTAGTTCCTTTCTAATCTTTTATTATTATTATTATTATTATTATTATTATTATTATTAT
>JAJKFI010000032.1:12252063-12264819 GCA_029204185.1 Lerista edwardsae
TAATTTTCTTTTTGTAGAATATTGAATAGATGCATCTTGGGATAGGGTGTTGCAATCTCTGTATAATGTAAACATAAAGCTCTCAAATCTGTGATGCATTTCTGCACTCAAAGGATGCCATTATTCTAAGAGAAGCATATCAGACCCTTCTCATTATGGCTTCTTGCCTGCTTTTCTCTGCTGACCATTTGACCTGCACTTTGAGGGAGAAGACATGAGAATTAATGCCCCTGAATTAAACCCTCTGATATATATATATGCCCCACTACAACTATGAGAAGCATTGTGAAACAAAAGGCGCTATAGCAACAATTTTTAACCACTCTGCCACAGCACATTGGTGTGCCGTGAATGGTCTGCAGGTGTGCTGCGGAGTTTGGGGAAGGGTAATAGTAAGGCCACTGGGATATGTGAGCCCCTTGTTGGCAGTGTGATGTGCTGGCTGCTTGTCAACAAACTGATGGTTTTTCACAAATTTAATGCCTTGTCAGTGTGCCATGAGGTTGAAAATCATTCTTTCTCTGTCAAGCAGGATTAAGTGGTTGGATAGAGTGTGAGCATACCATAGTACCACCCAGTGGTGAAATTCAGCCAGTTCTCACCAGTTCTGCAGAACCAGTTGCTAGGTTGGGAGAGGGAAGAAAGGCAGTGGCCACCCTGAAGGCCGCCCTGAAGGACATAGAACCGGTTGTTAATTTATTTGAATCCCACCACTGGTACCACCCCACTCTGAGGAACATTTGTTTGCACAAGCAAACACTGTCCACAGGAAATATTTTCTCCCCTTGACTTCAAACACTGCTAGTTGAGCATTCACAATCACAGGGAGCAACCCTTCCCATGGACAACATTGGTCTGTACAAAGAAATACAAATGAAGACTTGGTGAGGTGGGACTATACAGCATGTTGGTGGCAAGGCTTGCTGGCATGCTGCTGTGGGTTCTGAGCAATGTAGTAAAAACAATGTAGTAAAACAGAGCTTATACTGTTGTCAAAGATACTGTAACCCTAATGATTTTCAAATGTGTAAAAGGCAAAAGTACACATTATGATAATTCAGTTTGGCTTGTTTTTAACTAAAATAGTGACTGAGGAGGGATTTGGGATCAGGATTGGGACTGCAGCATGCAGGAAGGGGGAATAGGCCCTTTCTCATTATGATTGGTCCCTTTTAACAGGGGCACCTTCTGAAAGCTGCTATTTCCTCTATGAGAAGAAGGTTCAATTAGCACCAGTGGAAGCTCCTCTCCTAGGCTTGTAGCAGCGAGGGGCGGGAGCGGGCAGAATTTCATCATGTTCCTATAATGTGCAGTTTGATCTGTGGTCAAAACCAAAACCAAAAAGAATACCATTATTTTTTCTCCAATCTACCTTGTTTTTACTGCATTCCTATACTGTAGGACGCATTTACTTTCCTTGTTAGATGAAAAGCTTCCTTCATCTTCTGGGATCCTCCATCTAGAGTCCCTATGTGGAATTTCAGCAGCTTAGTACTACAATCAGAGACACTAAGAATCCCTTATCCATCAAAAAGATGAAATGAAAAGCCCCAAAACTCTTTGCATTTTACAGTTCCATTTATCTAAATGTCAGGCCAAATCCTACACCTCTCATTTTGAATGAGAGAGACAAACCTGTACATTTGAATTCCATTCTCTAGAAGGCGATTGTATTTAACAGTGCTCCTCTTGGCATCAGCTGGTGACAGAAAATGCTGTCATTAATAAACACATATTGATATCCCTGCACAAAATGCTTGATTTGCACAAAAAGTGTAAACTGGTTTGTGCTGAAGAGACTAGATGTTCAAAAGTAGAAGACTATCAACACAAACCAATCTTGCAGACTTGACAGTGCCCCAAGTGAGATTTCTGTTCCTATTCCTTTTTCCTTTTTTGTATTCAATGGTATTCTTGACCCCCTTGCATGCAATTACTGTACCTACTGTGTTGGTGCAGATTTTCACAGACATAGAAGTTGTGCTTTCATCTTGCATAACGAGAAATATGGTAACATGTTGAGTCCTAACCCTCAGACCTCATCTCAATCTCTAATTGGGATTTCTAACATCAGAGATCCACTTTCTGTCATGATCCTTCAGTAATTCAACATGTACCTTAGGCTGGAGCTTAGAGGTGATATGACATAGTGTACATACTGTAGGTATATTATGTGCATTCATCCCATTATCACCTCCAATGCAGTTTTTTTGAAGTATTTTTGAAACCTGTTTGACCAAAGACAAACAAAAAGTATGAGAAAAGAAATACATGTGTAAAACCAGCAAAGTTGCCCCTATTATCTCACCCTTCCAATCCTTTAAAAATAGCTGCCTGCTTCAGAGATGCTGAGGAAATTAACAGTTGCAAATTGCCTGTAAACCGCTTTGTGAACTTTGTGTTGAAAAGCGGTATATAAATACTAGTGATTGATTGAAATACAACTGGTTTACAGAGTAAATAGGTTCCATGTTCCTCCTGTCTCCTGTAGTTTGGCCCCAGATCCATTAAAACAAAAATGTGACCCTTTATATGATCAAGGGTTGCTGGATTGCAGTCCACCATCCTATCCCTACCTCTTTAATTAAGACACTGTATGGCACTATAGTTTCTCCTGCCACATTTCTTCTCACCCCTCTAATTTCCCCCTCCAACCTGCTAGAGTCTAGACCAAGCAGGGCTTTTATTTCGTATCAGGTGGAAATGAAAGGTGCACCAAGACTGGAGGGGGATTAAAAAAAATCTGTGGTGGTTTTCCCTCATGAAAGAAGGCTTTTCTGAGTTCTTGTCTAGCATTTTTCAGCAAAGTCCTTTGCATGCCTACTCAGAAGTAAATCTTATTCTCTAACTAGGTTTATTCCTAGGAATGTGTATATAGGATTGCGGCCTTCGGGCACAATCACCAACTGATGCTGAGCTGGCGTGTGTCCCTTATGCCAGCCCAGTACTGTTGCAAAGGTGGCATAAGGCTCATCTGTGCCAAGCAAGAGGGTGCTGGGCTGGCACGGGGAGTGTAAGCCACTCCCATGCTGGTTGAATTCGGCTGACATGGGGACTTGTGAGGGTGGGGGAAGGTGGGAAGGAGGCGGAATGGGGTGGAGAGAGGGCAGTCCTGTGGGTGGGCTGGCACGGGGAGCACAGATCCAGCTGTTAGGCCAGATCCTACCCTCTGTCTCCAGGCCAGTCAGGTCTGATCCGACTGCTCAGATTTGTGCCAGTGATTTTGCTGGTGCAGATCTGAGCAGCCTCATACGGCTGGTTGTGGTTAGAGGAAAATATCCCTTTACTTGGAGGTGAGCTCCAGCGGCCTCCCAGCCTACATAGGATGCAGTGCAGATCAGCTGGCCTGCCTGCTCCGTTACAGGTTAGGATTGGGCTGCCTGTCTATGACAGCATTACCAAGCTTTGTGAGAGCCTTGAGCTACAACCCATTCAGTTTGCATGAATTTCAAACCACTTTTGAGCAGTTTTCAAACTTATTACCTTCGATTAACACGTTTATCATTGACTGTCTGTCAAAAGGGCCCCTGTTATTGAATTTTCTGAGGCCCGTTCTTGGATAGACTCAGAGCTCAGTCCAGAACTGCCTGACTGCCCAGGAATGCAGCGGTGGCCAGGCGGCTGTCACTGCATCCCATAGCAGCCAGGCAGCCCCGGGAGACTCCACAGAGAGAGGGGCCATTCGTCCCTGTTCCTCACAGTAAAGGTGCAGGTTGACTCATGGGTCTCCTCGCTTCTGCGCAGGCTATTTAGCCACTGCAGAAGCAAGGGCCTCTGAGTACGGCCATGTGGCGTTACTCAGAGGTCGGCAGCGAGAGTTGCCGGCAGTCCCACCCCGGCTCCACCCATCCCACCCTCCCACCCCGCCCAGAATGGCCACATTGCAGGTGATGTAATCACCTCCAGAGCTGGCAGTAATGGCTTACCCCCAGCATTAGAGGCATTTTACAGCACCTTGCGCGACACTTGCCTGGGCGGTGTGAGTGTACCGCCTGCAGTAAGGGCCACTGGATTGGACCCTCATAGTTTAAACAGGGTGCAGGCCAAGCCTGTTTGACTTCAGTGTAGTCTTTCATGAACTGAGAGTGCCCCCTGAAGCACACTGCTGAGGCCTTGCATAACAAGAGAAGTTCAGTAGTAATGGACAAGCAGGCTTTCAGGGTCGTTTGTCTGATGTAGCTGACCTTCTCATTGAGCTGATAATCTCCCCAGGAACCCCAGAGTTCAAAAATCACTGCTCTCAAACATACTTGCCTTTTTCCTTACATAACAGTAACCTACATAATTAAATTATGAAACCTTGCCAAATCATGATTTTCTGTGAAAATACTGTTTTAAACTGTGAGACAGAGTGTTTGATGATAAATGCCTCTACTGCACTTCCTAAATGCTGTACAATGGTTAAAATGCCTTTGTTTCCTCTCCCAATTTTGGAGTATTACAACAATTATTAAAAATGTAGTGTTCCTGGTTTTTGCGTACAGGTTATTTACTTGAGTTATTGGTTTTGTTTATTTCAGCTATTTTTGAACTCTCCTGCGAAGCATATAAACACTTGGGCAAAGCAACAGGTTCCTACTGGATCGATCCAGATGGCAGTGGTGCACTGGGACCTTTGAAAGTTTACTGCAATATGACAGGTAATTTCACTGAAACAACATCTTTTCCCTGTACATGTGTGACATTGATCCTTTTCTGTATTCATGTATCAAATGGGACAGTGTAATATAGTGGATAAATTGTTGAACTGGGAGGTAGAACCTTTGGGTTCAAATCTCTGCTAAAACCACAAAACTCATTGGGTGAACTTAGGCCATAAGAATATAAGAACATTGCTGGATCAGGCCAAAAGCCCATCTAGTCCAGCTTCCAGTATCTCACAGTGGCCTATCAGATGCCTAAGGGAGCACAGAACATACCTATATTCTGTTGCCACTCCTTGGCATCTGATATAGACTACATCTAGGATGAAATGGTTTTATGTACCCATCATGGCTTGTAGCCTGTGAAGGATTTTTCTCCTGTAAATCTGTCCAATCACCTTATAAAGGCAGCTAGGCCAGGTGCCATTGCCATATTCTGTGTCATGGAGTTCCACAGATTAATGTCATGCTTGGTAAAGAAATATTTTCTATCCAATCCAATTAAAGTCTCTAAACCTAACCTTCCTCAAAGGGTTGTTGTGTGAGGTTAAAATCTGGCAACCCCATGCATGCTGCTTTGAGGTCCTTGAATACAGGGTGGAATACATTTGTAACATGTAAAATGCCTGCTCAGGAAGAAACAGAAGCCTCATCCATTCCCTTGCTTGAGACCAGCTACACCCAGGTTTCTATCCTATGTGAGGATAGAGGCCAACATCCCTGTAGTTAACAAAAGGGGAGTGACAGATAGTGGTATCCTTTTCACTGGCTTGTCGAAACTACCTTTATAACATACTATTTGTGTATTAGGAGCCTTCAAAGAAGACATATATATATATATATATATATATAGATAGATAGATAGATAGATAGATAGATAGATAGATAGATACACACACACGCACGCACGCACACACGCACGCACGCACACATTCTACCATGTGCCAATCTATTTAAATACTTTCAAATGTAAATATTTATGCAGTGTGTGTGTGTGTGTGTGTGTGTGTGTGCGCGCGCGCACACACACACACACACAGCATAAATATTTACATTTGAAAGTATTTAAATAGATTGGCACATGGTAGAATGTATCCTCTGCCTCCAGCCCAGGCTATCAAGCCAGACAGATTCTGCCCCCCCCCCAAAAAAAAACCCTTCCAAGAAAACACTGAACCTCAATGGTTCCTATCAAAATAACTCTTACAGTATCACCTACTGAGCAAGGAGACATGACGATCCAATGTTGCAGGAACCAGGCAGACCAAGGGTTAGAATATAACCAGTTTTCTTTAAAGGATTAAATGAAAAGGATTAAATTGCATAGGAAAAGAACAGGCAAGTTGAGAAAATTTGGGATGCAAAGGGTTAATAGATAAAATGCTATGGAGGAAAACAACAACTAATGGCCAGCAGATGGAGCTCCAACTACCAGTCTACCCTAGGGAATCTTTTGGTAAGGGTTTGTAAGGGACAGTATTTTTTTAAAAAAATGAAAATGTTTTCATGTCTCTGGGACTAGAGTTTTGTTTTTGTTTTTGCTTTATTTGCCTGATTTAGCTGCAAAGCAACATCACTGCTTGTGAGTGGGTGTTTTCTCTCACATCGTGTGCTTTTGGGTGGCTGAAATTGTGCACCCCTCTCCTAAGTTCCTTCTAACTTAGGAATAAATCTTAAATTTCTTAAGAGAATTCAGCTGCTGGAGCTAAAGTTGTCAGGAACAGGCACAAAGGGGGGGAAGCATTAACTCTGGGTCAGATGATAGGATTTCCTGCAAGTGAAGTAAAGACTGTGACAGAAGGTGAATAAATCAGTAGCAGTGGGAATTTTCCCTTCATTCTCATAATGATCCCTTTGTATCTCAGCAAAGAATCACTGCATTCAGCAATTCCAGTACAAAGGGATGCCACAAATGTTTGCCAAGGCTGAGGATCAGTTTTCAAAGCCTGCACTTTTAATTTTTGACTTATCAGCCAAAAATATGCAGTACTTTTGTCGAACTCCATTGAGCATGTGTTGTAAGATAATAGTGATAGGGGAAATTTCCCATCTGGAAATTAGGGGTTGGGGAGGGTTATGTATTCATTTACTTCATAACTGGCTCTATCCCATGGGCTCAGAGCAACTTAAACATTATTTGTATACACCTGTCCCTGTCACAATCGAAAACCGAAAGGCTGCAGAACCTACCTACTAAGGGAGGACCACTATTTCTCTTCTGTGTTGACCTTCGGAGCCGCCTTGGGTGCCTTCGGGCAGAAAGGCGGGATATAAATTAGATAAATAAATAATAATAATAATCTTTTAAACAGGACTGTTGGTTTCTCCTGGTTGTTCACTGTATGCTGAATTTTAGGTCGTTCTTTGCTTTCCCTGTCTTTCATTTTGATAATATTTCGTGTGAGAGAGTGAGGGAGCAATCCTGACCGGGAGTGAGGCCATCACAAGTCCCTTGTGCCGGCCCAGAAGTGTCGCAAATGCACAATAAAGCATATGTGGACCACTCTAGAGTCAGGAAGGATGGTGCACGCCCATGTGCCATCCTCACTGACTCAGAGAGTGGTGCAAATGCACTTTACGGTGCATTTGCAACACTCCTTAGGGCACAAGGGACTTGTGTCAGCCTATCTCCTGGTTAGGAGTGCACTGTGTGTGTGTGTGTGTGTGTGTGTGTGTGTGTGTGTGTGTGTCCCTTTGTCTGTTTGCCTTGGAAGCTGTTTTGATCCTTTTTTAATGGAAAGGTGGGGTATATTTTAAAAAATAGTGCCAGCAGTATCTTTAGCCAGAATAAAGTGGCTTGTCTCAGATGACAGAGTTTATAGTACCATTAAAGGCAGCAGCAAATTGTTAATTCCATACTATAGCACGTTTGCCACCATAGCAGTGGCATTTGGTGTTCAACCTCAGGCACTCATTCTGCACGTGAACATATCAGAAAGGGTTATTTTTATTCAAAGCAACAACCAAAACAAAAGTTCTAGCAACATCCTAATCAGCAACCCCAGCAGGCAAACTCAATACACCTATAAAACAATCTTACAACAGTCAAATGTTTCTGACATCTCAACTAACAACAGACTTAGCTGTGCAAGACATTTAGGGTACAATCCTAGCCAGCACAGTTAGGCCAGCAAAGTTTGGCTGGCACAAGGGACACCATAAAGTATGTTTGGACCAGTCTTGTAGTTAGAGAGGCCAGCATGAAGACATGCACCATCCTCCTGGACTCCGAGAGTGCTCCAAATGTGCTTTACAGTGGCCCTTGTGCCAGCCAAACTTCGCTGGCCTAACAGTGCCTGCCTAACCCGAGGTTAGGATTGCACCTTCAATTACCGTTTCTCTCAACTTGCAGATGGTTATTCATATTAACTATTACTTTGTATCAAATGATCTTTCTTGTCAATGTATGTTGACAATATAACAATACAATGAGATACAAATGTATGAGCTCAGCAGTCTTGAATGGAACCCCAGTGAATACCAAGGCATGCCTGTATTAAGGAAATTAATTATTAGGGAAATTAAACAGCAAGTGTAACTGTCATTATTAGTTTGCTTCATATAACAACTGAATTTTAGTTTGTATGAACAAGCTGGCCCAAGACTTCCTGGAGCCTAAGATGGCATGCCAAATGTCCCCCCCCCTCTCCGTTTCTGCTCTGGTGCAGCACTCTGTTCTGCTCTACTCCATGTTTGCTCTTCCTCTCTGTCTCCTTCTTCCTTTCCCAATCCAGGGAATGGGAGATGTAGGAAACACCAGTGGAAGCGTATAGGAAACATCATCCAAATGAAAAGAGAGGTTTGCAGAAAAACCGTCCAGAGTCAAATGGTGTCACAGAGAGCCCCCAGAACACTCTCCTCTTCCCCTCAAAAAGCAAGAGCAAGGAAACCAGACATTCTTAGCTCCTGTATCCCATGGGCAACAGGGGCAACAACGACAAGGAATGACTCTG
This sequence comes from Lerista edwardsae, assembly GCA_029204185.1. NCBI lineage: Eukaryota > Metazoa > Chordata > Lepidosauria > Squamata > Scincidae > Lerista > Lerista edwardsae. The sequence continues at coordinate 12,260,660 of JAJKFI010000032.1, forward strand.
GCAGGTTTTGCTTTTTTGCTGAAAACAAATAGGTTTAAAGTCTAATAATCTTTGAAATATGCAGTCACCCAGAACTCCCTGCAGTTTTCCTTGTGCTTTCCTCAATGATACAACCGCCTTTAGATTATTGCTTATATCTTCAAAACCATGTATTTTATTGCGATACAGTGGGCATGGCGTTTTGCTTAAGCATATTAATTATTCATCAGTGTAGACTGCAATCCTCTGCACTTATCTGGGAGGAAGCTCTGTTGACCCCATTGAGGCCAACATTTGTGTAGTGATGCACAGGATTGCACAGTTTTTTTTCCTTTGGGGGGAAAAATGTGTAAGGAAGTTTAGAATGTCAGAAATCGAAAAAGTAATGCAATCATTTCTTTCTTTGTTTGATTTGTGCCCAGTTTTTCTCCCCAGAGGGTACCCAAAGCAGCTTACAGTACCATAACATTTAACTGCTATAAGTCATAGAATGGTATCTGTCAGGGCTCTTGGAGACCTAGATACTTTTCCACCAGGGAACTGCAGGCCCAGAGCCAGGTGGTTACTGATTGAGGACACCTGTGTGTGGGGAATACGTGCTGGACAGCACGATTCTCAGGTAGTGCTCTGATTGGCTCAGCAGCAGTATAAAGGAAGCAACGGGACTTCACTATGGCGTGGGTTGTTTGTGGAAAGAAGTGCTGTGCGTCCTGAAGTACTGCTGCTGTTTGTCATGTATACTGACAAATAAATACATTATAAATGTATAATGACAAATAAAGTATCTAATCTAATCTAATCTATTGACCGTGGACCGAACGCTTGACCATTCTTCTTGCCTGCTCCTTGAACTGACAATAAACGTCTCTGCTGTGCTGAGACAACTGCACCGTGAGTGTTTTACCTTGCTTTACACTTCCATCAGCCAGATCTCCAGCTGCTCTGCAGCATGACCAGCAGACTTTGCTGACTCTTTCTGACCCAAAGTCAAGAAGACTCAATAGTATCTACTTTAGTGCAGACGAAGTTTTGTATTATTTGCCTGTTTGCCTGTCCCTTCCGATGTAGAGTTTAGTCTCCCTTCGTGCACTTATTTTCTACTAGGGCAATAGGAATCCTTTTTATTTCCTTTGACTTAGGAAGTGGGCAAGATTTCCATACGCTTTTAAAAAGACAAGCATGCTAGCACCATTGCTGAAAGAAGAAGAAAGAGGTGGACACCAACATATGGGATTAAACAGGACACATCTTTGTTGAAGGAATGTGGCATAGATAAATGCATCACATAAGACCAGTGCAGACAGGGTGATTTTATCTCTCCCTATGAGACAATTTGGTGCGGATCATGCACCACAGTCTCATCCATGTATCAGTAAGCTCAAGCCTGAGCTATACCTGATGGGAGGTAACTCATTCCTCTTGTGTGGAGATGCAGATATACAGTAGATTGCACCACTCAGGGCTGAGCCATAAACTGGACTTATTGAGGCAGTATGGAACAGCACTTTGGTGAGGTGGCTTGGGATAGTGGCAGGCCCACCTTGCAGGTTGCCACTGTCTACTGTCAAGAGAAAGGAAGCAGGGAGGACTCCCTGCGTCCTTTTTGAAAAGACAGTATGAAAGGCAGTCCAAGGAGAAGGCAGAAGTAACAAAGAGGTGGCTGCCACCACCACCAGCACTACCATCAGAATGGCTGAGAAGCCAGCTATTCCTGCCACTGGTATGAGGAAGGGCAAGAAAGAGGAGAGAAGGCCACTGGGGTAGGTGTCCTGGAAGAGACTGTTTGTAATGGTGTGCTTTGGGCACCAATGGCTAAGGGAAAAATTGTAGGGGTGCCATTGGCAGGGAGGCATCTCTTGATCTTGGGTCGAGCCTGGCATCACCAATCAGTGAGATCCAAATGGCAATCTGTAGCAATTGGTAGTGCCATTATTTTGCTAGTGCAGTGTTAACTTGGGCAGTACAATGGCAATTTGCTTGCTTGCTGCACTTGTCTTCTGCTATTCTACAGACCTGCCCAAGGAAGCTAACAAAGTTACCATTGCATGACAAACTTACAACAATCCCATACAAAGTCATAGCAAACATAAGAATCATATGGAAGTTGATTCTTGATTGAAAGTTGTAAGAGTTAAAATTGTCTTGACTGCTGTCAGTTGAATGTTTTTAAGGTGTGACGGCAAGGAATGGAAATGGGGGGGGGTAGTTTAGCTCCTCCCTCCCAAGTTCCTAGGCTGAGAATGAAGTCTCAAGCAATAGTAGAGGCTGGTGGGGGATGTGCCAAATAGTTGGAGAGATGACAGGGTTTCACTGGTTTCATCCCGACTAGAGGTAGTTTGCAATGGGTATCCATCACCCACAGTAGCAACTGCTCTAGCGATGTTGTATGGGAAAGGGGATTTCCTTCTTTCATTTTCTTCTTGGTTTGTTTAGATAAATTATAGGCTGCCTTTCTCCTTTGCCAGTATCACTGGCAAGTACAGTGCAGAAGTACAGTGCAGAAGAGCATAGAAGGGGGGGGGTGAAATCTGCACCCTTTTAAACTACAGTAGGTGAAGCATGAGTCATAGCAGATACCACTGTGGTCACTGCTGCTGGTGGTGCAAAGCGGCAATCACAGAGGAGTCTGACTGCCATGCTGCTTCCAGGCACTTTCCCAAGGAGTTCTGATTTATGGTGCTGCTGAGGTGGGGGATGCAGGAAAGGGCAAAAATTGCCCTTCTTCCACCCCAGACACAAGAGTTCTGAACAAAACTTGAGAATTTTGAGGCTCTGACATGAGGGTTCCAGAGTGCTAATCTGGCAACACAATTAGTGCTAGATTAATCACTCCTGAGACCAAAGAGAAAGGGTTCCAACTGTTTCCCTTATACTTATGTTTCACTCACAGAGCCCAGAGAAATTGCTGCAACAAAAGACCCTCAGAAGCACAAGTCCCTGAGCACAAGATAACGGAGAAGAAATATAAAGATTACTGACTGCTCTTAACAAATTATTCTTATAAGCTTACAGTATCTGCTAAAAAGATTGTGGTTGAGGTTAGGCCCATCAGGCATGTGCAGCAAAGTAACCAAATAGACAGTGGGTTGAATTTTTCAATTAAGGTCACTGTTCCTATTTGCACTTCTCTATTCATCTGAGATGGTATCCATTTGTTGGAGGTCAAAGTGAAAGTCTGCATTAAGACTCCACTTACCATAATGTTCTCCCTTCCATTTTATGGTCATTTTGCTAGAATGAAACGGACTCTTTTATGGACTTTAACAATTATTTTGCCTGGAAAGTGTCTCATGTGGCGATCATATTGGCTGTTTACTTTTCCATTTTGTCGTTAAGGTTGTATTCTGTCCACCTCTGCCTTTCTGTCAAAAGTTGTGCTTTAGTGGTTTGTGGATTGTTACGTGCAAATCATCTTTGTGTGCAGGATGTATCTATCACAGCGCAGTTAGCGTGAGCTATTACTTTCACACTGGCCCACCTGTTTTACGAACAGTCTCTTTATTCACTCTCTTTCCTCAAGGCTCTGTTGCCCTTAGGAAACAAACATTTCAAACAATGACTCCTGGGCATGTCACATCAAGACCTGGTTGCTTCTTGCTAGTGATGCTGTTTGTCAAGTTGACAGGCAGCAGAGCTGGGAATCAAACCATTCAACCCTATGAGAAGAGACATTTTTCAAAGAGCTTTGCTCTCTGATGGTGGGTTATTATTTTTCCTGGCTTGTCTGTCTGTCTTTTTTAAAATAAGCCTAGAATCTGTATAACTATAAAAGCTCAGAGTGGATTAATTTTAAAAGAAACGAGACATTTAAAATCATATTTGGATGGTGTGTTATTGTCATTTATTAGTGAGATCCATAATGAGGGCAATGAAAAGAGGCAAGTGTATTTTAAAAGAGACAAAAGTGGGAGAGATGCATTCTTTTTTGAATCTCTAATCAGTCTCCAGGGGTACAGTTCTGCACTCTGATGTTTAATTCCCTAAATTAATTTACCTAGAGAAGGGCAGGTTCAGAGAGATGCTACTGTTCACATGAAAAATTCAGGACTTCTTACCTCCTCCTGTTTGCTCTGCCAGATGCTGTTTTGGAAATGAATGAGTCAGCAGTGAATGAGCAGGAGCAGCCATCCATCTTCTCTCTCTCTCTCTCTCTCTCTCTCTCTCTCTCTCTCTCTCTCTCT
>JAJKFI010000032.1:12274547-12295982 GCA_029204185.1 Lerista edwardsae
TCTTGTGGCCACTGTTGGGTTTTCCAAATTTGCTGGCATATGGAGAGCAGCACTTGGACAGCATCATCTTTTAAGATTTGGAGTAATTCCGCTGGAATGCTGTCACCTCCACTAGCTTTGTTGTTAGTGAGGCTTTCTAAAGCCCACTTGACTTCACTCTCCAGGATGTCAGGTTCGAGCTCAGTGACTGTACCACTGTGGTTATCAGGAACATTGAGATCGGCCTTATAGAGTTCCTCTGTGTATTCTTGCCACCTCTTCTGAATCTCATCTGCTTCTGTTAGGTCCTTGCCATTTTTGTCCTTTATTGTGCCTACCTTAGCACGAAATTGTCCTTTGACATCTCCAATTTTCTTGAAAAGATCTCTAGTCCTCCCCATTCTGTTGTTTTCCTCTATTTCTTTGCATTGCTCATTTAGAAAGGCCTTCCTATCTCTCCTTGCTGTTCTCTGGAAATCTGCATTCAGTTGGGTATATCTTTTCCTTTCTCCCTTGCTTTTGGCTTCTCTCCTTTCCTCAGCTATTTGTAAAGCCTCGTCAGACAGCCACTTTGCCTTCTTGCATTTCTTCCTCTTTGGGATGGTTTTAGTTGCTGCCTCCTGTACAATGTTACAGACCTCCGTCCAAAGTTCTTCAGGCACTCTGTCTACCAAATCTAAGCCCCTAAATCTATTTGTCACCTCCACTGTATATTCGTAGGGGATCTGATTTAGGTCATACATGGAGGGCCTAGCGGTTTTCCCTACTTTTTTCAGTTTAAGCCTGAATTTGGCAAGAAGAAGCTGATGATCTGAGCCACAGTCAGCTCCAGGTCTTGTTTTGACTGCCTGTATGGAACTTTTCCATCTTTGGCTGCAAAGAATGTAATCAATCTGATTTCGATGTAGACCATCTGGTGAAGTCCATGTGTACAGTCGCCGTTTGTGTTGCTGGACAAGGGTGTTTGCTATGACTAATGTGTTCTCCTGACAGAACTCTATCAGTCTTTGCCCTGCTTCATTTTGTACTCCAAGACCAAACTTGCCTGTTATTCCTCTTACCTCTTGACTGCCTACTTTAGCATTCCAATCCCCTATGATGAGAAGGACATCTTTTTTGGGTGTTAATTCTAGAAGCTGTTCTAGGTCTTCATAGAAGCGGTCAACTTCTTCCTCATCAGCACCAGTGGTTGGGGCGTAGACTTGGATTACTGTGATGTTGAAAGGTTTGCCTTGGATCCGAATGGAAATCATTCTATCATTTTTGAGGTTATACCCCAGTACTGCTGTTCTCACTCTCTTGTTCACGATGAAGGCTACTCCATTTCTTCTAAGGGATTCCTGCCCACAGTAGCAAATATAATGGTCATCTGAATTAAATTCTCCCATTCCTGTCCACTTTAGTTCACTAACTCCCAGGATGTCGATGTTCAGCCTTGACATCTCACGTTTGACCACATCTAGCTTGCCTTGATTCATAGATCTGACGTTCCAGGTTCCTATGTAGTATTGTTCTTTGCAGCATCGCACTTTCCTTTCACTTCCAGACACATCCACAGCTGAGCTTCCTTTCAGTTTTGGCCCAGCTACTTCACTCTTTCTGGAGCTACTAGTACTTGTGTTCTGCTCTTCCCCAGTAGCATAATGGACACCTTCCGACCTGAGGGTCTCATCTTCCAGTGTCATATCGTTTAGCCTTTTTGTTCTGTAATCCATGGGGTTTTCTTGGCAAGAGTACTGGAGTGGGTTGCCACTTCCTTCTCCAGTGGACCACGTTTAGTCAGAACTCTCTGCTGTGACCTGTCCATCTTGGGTAGCCCTACATGGCATAGCTCACAGCTTCATTGAACTACTCAAGCCCCTTCGCCACGACAAGGCAGTGATCCATGAAAGGGATCCTTCAGTAATGTATCCTTCAGTAATGTAGCATTCCTCTTTACCCCCATAGACCAGATATAGCTTATATGTTTCCCATTAATTGAGGTGGAACTTAGAAGAGAATAGGCCAAAGTGAATTTGCATGGGCTCCTGTGTTTTTAATACTCTCAGCTACTGTACCACACATCTGCTTTACTAAGTGAATTTAGTGCTCATGCAAAATGCCATATGGTCTCACTAGAGACTCAGCACAGCATGAGCAGCCACAGCAGTACAGGTTTACACAGACTTTTGCCTTTCATTTATTATTAACTGTAGGAGGTACACTGAAGACGAGCTGTTTGCATTTTTAGAAGAGCTGGCAAAGCTGCACCAAAGACGCATTTCTAAGAGGATCTACATTCCTTATGCACTAAATTTTTAAAACATGTTCATAAAGTGATGCAGGACAAATTCCTAGTCAGTCAGCTGTTTTGAAAACGCATTTGTCTGAATTCTTTGAAAAACATTTACAATGTAATCCTAGGCATGTCTATTCAGAAGTCCCATTGTGGTTAATGGGACTTACTCTTTACAAGTGTTATAAGCTTGTAGCTGATATCCTTACTACTGCAAACACACACTTTAGGCGAAGCCTGCTATTTAACAGATGAAGATCTGTTGAGTTCCATGGCTTTTCCCAGGGTAAGTGAACAAAAGTTCACTTACCCTGTGGAGACCTTTCCAGCTGCCCCTCTCTCATAGATGTAGCATTCACTCTTTTGGCGTGGCTGCATTTGTGGGGGTGGGTTAGGTTTAGGTTTAGGGTTATTATTTATTTATTTTATTTTTTGTGCTGGCAAACAGTGAGGTACAAGTAATTATCTCAGAAGACAGCAAGCATTCCCTTCCAGAACACAGCCCAATTCCAGAGTATCGGATGTGAGTAGAAGGAGAAACAAAGGAAGTGAGTCCCCTGATGAGAACTTCCCAGGCAAAGGAAGCAGGAAGAGGAACTGTTTTTCCTTCTTTTCCCCTTCCCTCCTATCCACACTTTGAATATTTCTTCTTTCACAAGGCTGTTCTGAAACCATTAGCTGTGATGGCTTCATATGGCATGATAGGGGAGGCTGGCCAAGGAGTGAAGTGTCTAAAGTAGTTTAGGCAGTTAGCTGAAATGTAGAAGGCCTGATGAAGTCATGGAAGCACATGTAGAGTTGAAGAAAGGTGGATCTTTGTGCTGATGGACAAGGGAGCGTTAAAGATCTTGGAATTATAGATCCAAACCATCAGAGTGCAGGGTACTTTTCCTCTTAAGGTTTGCAAAGAAGGGAACATTCTGTCAGTTTTGGTTTCTGCCATCACAGCAACGTGAAATTTCCCCATCAGTTGTGCTCCCCTTAAGACTTGTGAATTACTTGCCAACCTTACTGGAAAAAGGTCACAGTGTTGGTAGTACAAAGCATCACTCAGAAGCAAAAGCAAGCTCATTTTGGGTTCATTCTGCTCACGGCCAATAAGCTAAAACCTATCATCTCTTGCAGTGATCTAATAAGCAGTATTATTACCACATCAAACACTGAACTTTGGTAAGTGCTTTATGGTATAATAACTGTTGACAGGTCACAAAGCTTTTTGATGCATGCAGGCAGCAGACAATAGAAGCAGGCACAATGAACACTACGATCCAAGATTTTATATTGCCTTAATCAAGATTAATCCCACTTTGTTGCATATGTGTACAAGTGTCGTAGACATGGTCCAAAGAGAAAAGAACAATATAGCCAAAAATGACTGATTGGAAAAATGGGACTTTTTATCCTTGAGAGTACAGTAATTCAAATGTTATAATACTGTAACTCTAACATTAATATAATTTTTCTCTCTTGGTGTATTATAAATTGTACCTGTATAGTTTCTGTTAAAGGGCTAAATACCCTGTTGTTGTTGTTGTCTCTAAGTCATGTCCCACTCTTCGCGACCCCATGGACCACAGCACGCCAGGCCTCCCTGTCCTCCACTAACTTCTGGAGTTCGCCCAATTTCATGTTCATTGCATCGGTGACACTACCTAACCATCTCATCCTCTGTCACCCCCTTCTCCTTTTGCCTTCAATCTTTCCCAGCATGAGGGTCTTTTCTAAAGAGTCCTCTCTTCTCATGAGGTGGCCAAAGTATTTGAGCTTCAGCTTCAGTATTTGTCCTTCCAGGCTTGACTTCCTGGAGGATTGACCGATTGGATCTCCTTGCAGTCCAGGGGACTCTCAAGAGTCTTCTCCAACACCATAATTCAAAAGCATCTATTCTTCGGCGCTCTGCCTTCCTTATGGTCCAGCTCTCACAGCCGTACATTGCTACTGGGAAAACCATAGCTTTGACTATGCGAACCTTTGTTGGCAGGGTGATGTCTCGGCTTTTGATTAAGTTGTCTAGGTTCGCCATAGCTTTCCTGCCAAGAAGTAAACGTCTTTTAATTTCATGGCTGCAATCACCATCTGTGGTGATCCTGGAGCCCAGGAAAATAACCCCTGTTACTGCTTCCATTTTTTCCCCTTCTGTTTGCCAGGAAGTGATGGGAGTGGTTGCCATGAACTTAGTTTTTTTTTTTTTAATATTGAGCTTCAAGCCAATTTTAGCACTTTCCTCTTTCACCCTCATCAGAAGGTTCTTTAGGCCTTCCTCACTTTCTGCCATTAGAGTAGTATCATCTGCATATCGAGTATGGCAAATGATGCACAGGGAAAGCATTATTGCTGCTCATATCAAATTCAGGACCCCATAGCCACTTTTAGGTAAACACACAAAAAGCTGTAAAACTTTAGCTTTCTGTGTTTTATCTGGTTTGCCCCTGAGCAGGGGCATAGCTAAAGAAGTGTAGGGGGTGCTACTGCATCAAGCAACAAGCTTTAAGGGGGTCAACAAGCTGAGCCTGACACTAGTGGCCAAAATTATGAAACCTTGGTAAGTGTGATAATACCATCATGTTATATATCATTGGAAAGGTAATGTAATGCAGAATGCAATGAAACAAACTATGTTGGAATATCTGTATTCTATCAAACGTTATGGCAAAAAAACCCAAAGAAAATGAAAATACAACGGTGATATCATTTCCTAATGTAACATCACTTCCAGGGCATCATTTTGCCCTCTGTACCAGGCTACACTTCCATTAGCTACGCCAGTACCCTGAGGCCAACGTGTTTTTACAGAGGTTACAATAGATCAAGTATGATTAGCAAGGTACTCCGGCATAGGGCACTAAATAAGGGAAGCCAAAATCTTAGCTAGCTGCTGCTAACCAAGAGGAGGAGAATTTCTTCCATCTTAAAAGTGGTAACTAGGTAGTTCCCAAGTGTGCAAAGCAAGCAGCATCTATCAAACGAGCCAGGAGCAAATTGTTTGTTCATAATACCAGTTTAGACCACTCAATATGCCATCTGTGACAGTTCACATTGTTTGTAATAAAAGAGAATGGTTATTCCCTAAAACAAAGACTCGTTCAAAAATCAATCCAAATTTGTAAGGTTAAAAGGAGATATGATCATACAACTATTGAAGATTTCAGAATATAATTCGGTTACATATAATTCAAATGTTCTTTGACATATGACTTAAGAAAATAACTGCATTTCTAGTTAATATAGGTATTTTCCATCTTATGCAATCCCCTAACTTTGTCCAACACACCTCTAATACTATCTGTAGTCTTGAAAATTCTGCTTTGTTAAAGTTCAAGTGTTCTTTAAACATGGCTACAAACAGTCTCCCTCCTGACCTGTTCTTTATTTTTCTTCCAGAGGACAAAGTATGGACTACCGTGACTCATGACTTGCAGGAGCGATTTCCAGTGGTGAGCAACAGGCCAGAGAAGCATGCTTTCCTACAACTTAACTACAGCGCCACCATGGATCAGATTTTGGCCATCACCAGTAGTTCAGAGTATTGTGAGCAGTTCATCTCCTACTCCTGTAAACTGTCAAGACTGCTGAACACCCCAGGTAGGATAAAAGACGGATGCCATTATTGTCCTTAACAATTTACCTGGTTTCTCAATGGGGCCCAAATTGGCTAATGGTGGGATGTTGTTGTGTGTTGGCCAGGTTTATTTACATCTCTCTGCTAATCCATTTTACCTAAAAGGGGAATATTTGAACATGATCCTTTATTCAAACTCATCCGCTCTGAAATCAGTTTGAAATACTTTTATATTGTGTCGCTAATAAGGGATTTTTTTTTTTAGAGGCCTCCGAGTCTTTCCATCATTTCTATAAACTCTAAATTTTAATGTAGTGAATACGGAAATGATCATCTCCATCCATGGATATTTTCTCTTCTCTTCAGTCCTTATATAAATTATTGCAAACAATTATTGCATACAAGCAGTGGTGGGATTCAAATAAATTAACAACTGGTTCTATGTCCTTCAGGGCGGCCTTCAGGGCCATCCGCTGCCTTTTTTCCCTCTCCCAACCTAAAATTAGCAACCGGTTCTGCAGAATAGGTGAGAACTGGCTGAATTTCACCACTACATATAAGCATTTTTTCTTTGCTGTTGTTGTCTTGCTTCTGTATAGGGCAGTTGTTTATTTTCTAGTGAGAGAGCTGATATGGCTCAAGTGTTTCCTTGGAGCTATGCGCTCTGTCCTGGAAATTTGGTCCCTATTCTGTGGTATGTGATTGTAGTGATGCCTGTGTAGTCCTCAGTGTAGATCACCAACCATGGTAACCTCAGTCAAAGCTGCCTCTAGAAGTGGTGGGGCCCAATGTGCGGCATTCCTGCGGAGGGCCCCCCCTCCCTGCAGCCCCCCCCCCCACTCATCAAAAAGAGCACTGTTGGTGCTATGTGCAAAGCATGGCATGTGGAAATAGTGGTGATATGATAACATCATTGCCAACAGCTTCCAGGTGGCCCATTTTGGGCTGTTCAGAGTCAGAAGCAGGTGGGAGGGCCCAAGGTAAAGCTGATCTACTTGCCCCACTGGCTTACAGCCCATAGAGATCTCAGCTGCAGCTGCAGGCAATATGCTCACCCTGTTGGTGCGGGGCCACTGAAGTGTGGGGCCCAATGTGACAACATTGGTCACATTGGCTTAAGGCCGGCCTTGACCTCAGCTGTTTCTATTCGAAAACCAGGCCTGAAGTTGGCTGAAAAGGGGTCTACATAATCAGTTTCATCCAGGGAACCTTTGAGATACCACTACCTGATTAATCTGGGCCAGAAATGATGGGATTGGAACATGGTGGTATCTATTACCCAACACTTCTTCAGAAGGGCATGAACCACAACCATCTTCAAAACCACCAACAAAAACCCTTCCCTTAGAAATGAATTATGAATATTAAAATATGCCAAAGATACATCTGCAAGCAGCCACCAGAAAAGATGCTATGCTGGGGTGAACAGAAGTGGATGGAAATAACATGCTACTTAACTTGCAATCAGAGAATGCTAAAACAAGCAAGCTAAAATAAAGGCCTTGTTTTGCTTTGCTAGTTAATTCAATTTAAGTTAAAACCAAAATTAGAACAAATTTTATTTGCCAAGGTATTGCTTTGGGATAATCAGAATCATTTTGCTACCTTTTAAGAATTAAAAATCTGACTAAAAAACATTCAATATATGTGTTCCCCTTAATTTGCTCATGTTAGAAGGGATTACTTGTCTGATAAGCTGTTGGTGCATATAAATAGTTGTCCTCATATTTTATTTCTTCTTATGCAAACTATATCTGTTTCATGGCTGGATAACAGGGTATTCTCAGGGAATTGGATGTATTATCGTATTTTTCTCCCCTGCATTTTGTTTCCAAAAGAGGAAGAGGGAGAAACATACCAAATCAAATCATTTTGATGTACTCTGTGACATCAAAATGCAACTGCATTGTTTGTATAATAACAGTGGATTGTCAGAACACATTCTACACATCTGTGCAAAAGAAAGTCAGGCACTGGTATATTCTCGCTTTCTGTAACCTATTATTCGGCTGCATTCAAGAAGTTTCCAGTTTTGATGCTCGTTGTTCTCCTATCCTCTCTTTCTTTTGGATTGTTGTCTCACCATACCACTTTACTCATCTTATAATACATGGGGTTTTTTGTCTCATTCTCACTAGGGATTTTAAAAATAAATCACATTGGGATTGCCAAATTTTTTTTAAAAGAAGGGTATGCAACACTGTTTTTGCTCCTACTCAAATATTAGCCGATTCCCTGGTTAGGCATCTATAGCTACAGATTTGGCCTAAGAATTGCCATTGCGAATGCCATTGCTGAACTTGGAACATCTCTGCCTGCACAAGGACAAGCGATGTTTGCAGTTTTGGTGCAAGTTTTGGTGCAAAGGAATCTGCTCCTTTGCAGTTTTGATGCTGGATAATCAGGAGGGATGGGCGATTGGGTACCCAATTACTAGAGTGTTTCTGTATTTTTTCTGTTCAGCATACACATAACAAACCTAGGTATCAGAGGAAGCAGTCTGCCTTGAGTTTGTGTTTGCAGTATTGTAAAACAAAGCCCTTGATGCACATATGCCACATGCAGTGTTAAGGGCTAGGTAGGAAAGAGAAGGAACATTTTTGCAAGCTGAGCATTGCACACAGCACCTCTGGTGGAATGGGAGATGCCATGTTGATACTCAAAGAATGACACCCAAAGAACAACAGCAAATGCCCCCTTATTCTTCGCCCATTATGTTATCCTTGGAAACCCAACCTGTTGTATCACACACTGAAGTGGTATATATATATGAACCTAAATAAAAGGTTTCTGGTTAATTGGCCATAACTTTTGATAGAATACAGACATTCCAACATGGTTTGTTTCATTGCATTTGGCATTAAATTACCTTTCCAATGATAAATAAGATGATGGTATTATTCATACATACAAAGGTTTTCACGATTTTGGCCACTGATGTCAAGCTCAGCTTGTTGCCTGCCTAAAACTTTTAGATGCAATTGCTACTCACTGCAGCCTCTTAGCTATGCCACTGCTTAACCGTTTTATTCCAGATTTATCTTCTGTGCAAGTACTGTGATCTAGACAATGAAAAATGGATTATTTCATCCATACTGTATGATCTACTGAAAATATAATGCTTTACTCAAGAGGTGAGGGAACATTTTTATTACGGTTGATTGTTGGCAGCTGCCTAAAAGAGTTTATTGTAGGAGCTGCAGCAGTTGGAGCAGCAGCGAGAGTTTTTCCTTTCCTGTACTACCCCAGTTCATTTTTTCGGGGGGGGGGGAAGGATTAGCATGGTGTAAACATGTTTGAGGTCACTGATAGGGCAAGGCAGAAACAATGGGAGTTATGGTTTCCTAAGTCTTCAGAAAATTACTACTTGCCGAGTTTTTCAGGTTGTCTTCCCCTATTTCCATAAAAGTGAAGGGAACTGATTTTCCTGCCTCCAGTTTGTTCCTTTTCCCTACTTACTTATCAATACCTATCCCCAATCATCCCAACAATTATGGATAATGGCTGTGGTGACAGCAGCACGGAGAAAGTCATTTTCAAACCACACATGGCAGTCTGGTGGCAAGGGGAAAATGTATTGGCTGAGTGATTCAGGTTAAGAGGGAGAAGTTAGAGTGGAATAGGACTGGCAGAGAGGGAATGCACACTCTCAAGAGCAGAGGAACAGCAGCCATGTGCGATGGCATAGCTAATGAAAGTGTAGCCCAGTGCAGAGGGCAAAATGATGCCCCAGATGTTATGTCACAACAGGAAGTGACATCACAACAGGAAGTGGCAGCATGCCTGGACATTTAAAAAAGATGAAAAATGGAGGGACGCATCTTCCCCCAGCAGTGTGCCTCCTTTTGCCCTCCTTTTGCTAATTTTGCCTCCTTAACCCCCAAGCATGTAGTCACCTTGCAGTCATACATGCATTCATATTTTTCACATATACTACCCTTCTTCCATATAAACATCAGAGCAGCAAGTGCACCCCTAAAGCTTGTTGCCAGGTGCAATTGCATCCCCCTGCTCTTCTTTAGCTATGCCCTCATCATGTGGATATATATGACGAGCAGGTGGTGTAATTCATATCTATGTGTATAAGAGTGAGAGGGAACATGTTGGAGGGGGAGTGAAATATGCAATATGATTCAGTATAAATAATGTGAAAGTGTATCTGAAACGGATAGCGAATGTTTGATTTAATGTATTTACCTGTGTGAGAGTGAAACAGTTTGTGTGTATATGAAAGACTTTTAAATGATTGTTGGGTTAAATTGGGTAATTTCCTGCTTTGTATGAGTTTTGCTTTCTCTGCTACAGAGCCACTCATTGTCTCAGAAAGCTCTCAGAGTTTCCCGTTTGTAAAATGTGTAACTCTCTTTTTCATGTCATTTTTTGCTTGGTAACAGGAAATGTGTAAGCATATGAAATAGTTGTTCATCTTTGTTGAATAGAGTTTATTCTCAGGGTGATGCCCCTTTTTCACCAAACTCCATCTGGAACCTTTTGAGCATCACCTCTTGATGTCTGTGTTATTTGTGTATAACACAATGCTATTTTTCAGGAATGTGTTTCTTTTATTTATATCCCACCTTTTCTGCATCCTAGATCTCAAGGTGGAGTCACATTTTCCCTCTGTGAAGAAGTAGACCTGTGCAGATTTTGAAGTGCTTAATTAGGCTTCACCAAAATTTTCAGCCTTCCTCACATTTCTGTTAAATTCTTGCTAAACAGTGTACAAACAGTGTTATGACACCACCTACTGGAAGAAAAGACGCAAGAGTATTTTAAACCCTATTGCCCAGATCACTTAAACTACATTCTCTTTGAATTAACGTCAGAGTTTTAGAGATGCATTCAAGTTCACAACTAAGTAAAATAAAAGAAGCTATAAAGAGGCAAACAAAATATTTAGTATCCAGAGAGGAAGGTGACGGACATAAGATGAGAAGATGTTGGGGCAAACTGAATTTCTACATACTTTAAAAATACTATTATGCTTTTTCATTGAAGTCTGGCCAGGCTATTTTCTTTCTCTGTCAATTTGCTGATAGCCTTATGGATAGTCTTTGGGTCTAGTCTAGCCTCCACATTATTCCATGGAATAATTTAAATGTGTATGATATGGTGAACCCCTTGGGGTGTTGCAGCAGTTCAGTCGGCCTGCCCATTAAAGGCAACACAGCAGGGCTTCACAGGCTGGGGCGTTGCGATGCCCCAGTTTGAAAACCCCTGGATTAAAAGGTTGAATCAAATAGCGTTGCCAAAGCTTGTATTGAGTTAAGAGAAGAGAGAGAAGTGGCACTAGGTAGATGTTCTGGGAGGAATTCCTAGGCATTGGGGAATCAGACATGAGGGTCCAGGTGGTAATTGTTACTTCATACCATCATTAAAAGAAATGGTAGTATTTATAAAATTCTGTTTATTTTGCTTGTTTGCAAGGAATTATGATTATTTGAGCTTAATGCTACTGCATATGTTCATTTCGTCTCCCTAAATATGGAAAGAATATGACTTCGTTATTTATTTCATTAAAACAGATATTCCCTGATTAGAAGAGCATAAATAGAGGGCACCAAGTGATTCTTCAAGGAATCCTTGAAGCAGAGCAAAAACCAAGATTGCAACATACTGTTTCTGCTATATTTAAACAAAACCGAAAAACAGGAACTGTATTGATTAGGCCAGGGGAACAGAAAAATCAATAAACGTACTTGCTACAAAAATTGATTTGTACAGGAACCAACATAATGTTTTAACTGCACCCACTGTTTAGAGATCTCTAGCCTTCTGATGAGCAATGTCACCACAGGGATGGTGAAGAAAAAAACCATCTCAAAAAAAGCAGAATAAAACAAGATGCTTTTTAAAGATTCTTTAAAGACTGATACCCAGTCCACTAATTAACCAGAGTGAGATCATCTGCAAGTAAAAGGAGAAAATTCTAGTTTAGTTAGAAATGCATGCTTTAGGCAGTGTCAACTGGCTCATGCAGCCTTCTTTCTTCAGATTATCTGATGCAAAGCATCTGGTGTGAAAAATCATTGACCATTAAGCAGGAGAAATATTGCTCAAGAGAAGAGCTACTTTGTACCATGAGCTTGGCCATTGTGATGGCAAACACATTATGTTGGGAAAAAGGATGAAAAGAATAGGATTGGACTGTCTCTCATCTGCTATATGCATGATCCTTAAACTGGTAGTGCTTACTCATGTAAGTTTTCTTCATGCATCCTGGTACACTTAAATACATTCAGCATATGCACCAGCTTTTAAGTACCCAATATTAACATGCAAGCTGGGGCATTCAAGCTGGGGCATCCAATTAGTGTGCAAATGTAAAATGCATATGGCCTGGTGCACAATTGAAATGTGACATCGTGCACATAGAATGTTTCACTGTACTGTACAGTATGTTATCTGCTCGCAGAATGAATGAAGATTCTGTTCTTTGCGAGTCAGGGAGAATAGTAAGACAACTTCTTATACTATGTATGCCTTGAGTGTTTCTCAAACTGGGTCAGGACTCCAACCTGGGTAGGTAGGTTGCAGCCTGATTCCTGGTGGGTCTCAGAAAGCTGTGCATTGCCAACTTGGATGCTGGCAAATGAGCTGGGCATTATGGAATCTGGCAAGTCGTTGGCTATGGATGTTCAAAAATGGTTGCTGATGGTTTCAAAATGGCCACTGCAAAAAGTTCCAAAATGTCCGGAGATAGTAAAGAACAGGGAGTAGATGTCATATGTGAGTAACTTTTATGTAATCCCTTTTACTTCGAGCTAATTCAGTGTTTTCCCAATTTGGGGCCTTTATTGTTCATGAGTTGTGAAACTTAGACGCTGATAGCAGGCAAGGAAAAGGGGGGTTCCATTTCAGAACCCCCAGTGGATACCAAATTCAGGTGATACCAAAATCAATGGAAAAATAGCTTTAATGACTAACTTCCTGTTTTCTTGCTCCTCCATTGTCGCCATTGGTATAGACACTATACTGCATTCAGCCACTAGATGGAGTGAATAACGTATTGGAAGGTAGAAAATAGGATTTCGGCCTTTTTTTCCTTTTTAAAGGGCATTTAAAGATGGACCCAAGTATCAGTGGTGAGTCAAATCAGTGGCTATCGAATCAGTGGACAGCAAGGCATGTCCTGTATTGAGTATTATGGAAAGTTAAACTGAGCGGCACTGGTGCATATGTAAGCAACCATGCCTATCCACTTTAAATGGCAGGTTGAGAGGAGCGCAACACCACCAGAACAGTCCATATCCAACAAACACAGGCATCAAAAAATACTGGAGAAGGAAGGGGCCCCCACTCTCTAACCTGACAATTGCATTGAGCCCTATGGAAAGTGAAACTAAGCTACACGTTTGCATTTATTCATGCATAAGCAAAAGGGTCTTGGCTCCTATCACCAGAATAGTCCCAATCAGATGAAGGTGGAGCTCAACAAATGCTCCATATGTCAGCCTCCCCCAATAGGACAGTAAAAACGATAAGTGGCTTGAATTGGTAAGGAGAAACTTTTTCGTCTAGTAAAGCTAGGTGGGTCCTAATGGTGTGCTATTTTAAAAAGTGAGTTCCAGTGCGAAAAGGAACCATTTTGGTTTGGTTTGGAAACCATCGCTCTGTTGGAAAGGGTTACTTTCCCCAGAAATCCCCCTCCCCACCCCGTACAATGGAGCCTGATTTCTTCTCCTTATAACTCTGAGGTTTTAATGCTATTTGGAAGAAAGCTTTGAATCTCAGTTCAGCCCAAACAAAAAAACATGTTGGATTTACAACTGATTCTGTCCCAGATTACACTGAGCTGGTTTAAATATATAAACTTAAATTGAACTGGGCATTGGGTAGGGCTGAAAAATCTTAGATTTGGGGGGGTGGGGGAGTTGAGGTTATTGCAGACTGGCTATAGAGAGAATTCATTTGGTAGAACAGGGCTGGCTTCCCTACCCCATCTCTCCATATGTAATTATGGTAGGATTTTTATGGTAGTAATTATATGTAACTACTCCAGTGGTAGGATTGGCAGAGCATTCCAATGTGCCTGTTCTTTTTTGCCCAGCATATCATTGAAATTAGTTCACATGTTTCATCCACCATACATATTACATGTTAGTTTGAGAGGAAGGGCAGAAATCTGCATGGGCTTTCTGTGACAGTTGGTGTTGTCCTCTGCAACCTATAAGTATTCCTAAGGGTCATTTTTGAAGGATAAGGAACATGCACTATATACTAACAAATCTGTATGGCACATCCCAAGGCTTGCCCAAGACCTCTGTCTGCCTGAAGCAATGTGCCAAATGTTGCCCCTTTACCTGGTGATAAGCCAGCCTCTGTTCCTCTCACACCCACTCTCTGGGCACAAGCCTAACCTGGAGCTAGGCTGGCACAATCCACTTGTGCCAGCCCAGGAGTGTTGCACATGCATTGTAAAGCGTGCTTGGACCTCTCTCTGCATCAGGAAGGACAGCACACAGACATCAGGGAGCCTCCTTGACTCACAGTGCAATCCTACGGACTGCACTTAGCACTGACGTGGGAGCGCCAGTTGGCACCCCTGCGTCAGCATTAAGGCAATGGGACCGGCACTGCAGGTAGTGCTGGTTCTGTTGCGCCTGTGCAGCGCCTCCCTAGCATCGGCCAAAGCCGGCTGGAGCGAGGGAGGCACCATGACAGGGCGGCTCGGGGATTGGCGGGATATGGTGGGTCCAGGATTCGGCCAGACAGCCAAATCCTAGACCCATTTGGGAGGCTGTGCAGTCCCAATTCAGGCTGCACGGTCTCCTTGGATCTGTGCCTGCTGTTTAGCAGCCATTCCCTTGCCATGGGGAGGCTCCAGCCTGTCTTAAACAGCACTAGGGTATGGCGCTGGCCTGTCGGCCTCGCCAGTCTGGCGCTGCTTAGGATTGCGCCCTCAGAGAGTGGTCCAAACGCGCTTTACAGTGCATTTGCAACACTCTTGGGCCAGCACAAGTGACTTGTGCTGGCCTAAATCCAGGTTAGGACTGTGCCATCTGTCAGTTTCGTCTACCACTCTCCTCTCCTGCACACGTCCTCTTCTTTTGCATCTCCCACTTGCTATTCCATCCAATCCAAAGAGTGGGAGATGAAGTGAATGGGCAGATGAATATGGGCAGCTCAGTGACCATCTCCTTAGCCAGCTTCATGGATGGGCTGGTCCTCTCAGCCCCAAACAAAACACAATGCTTTTAAAAAGTAACGGCAATTGTAGATACATTGGCATGATTATTGACACAAGATATTCCAATAATTTCAAAGGAATCATTACCAGCTATTATAACCAGTCTCATAAGCAACTTTGGCAAATGTTTAAATATGGAAGCACCTAATATTATTAAAAGGAGGGCATCTCATCAAATTTAGCACATCTGAGATGCAGAGACTTGGGCATTTTGCTGTAATATGCCATTCTGGAGAAAGATAACATTTCTTTCTATTTTGCCTGACTGTTCTTATCGCCTGTCTTTTTCCTCTCTGCCTACTACCTCCTGTCCCAAAATTAGGATTCTGATAGTGTAAACTCAGACAAGCAATGGCTACATTCACATTGGTACTGAATAATGTAGAAGTTGTGAAAGAACCATGACGGCTAACAAGAACTGTTCTTAAGAAAGGAAACCAAAAGAATAAATATTGAAAAGTAACCTAGTAAAGAGAAATTACCAAGCGCAAATGTTTATGATGTATATATTTGTTCAAATTTCTGTCCTCTCTATATGGAGGGCTTGTGGCTGGTCCCAATGTTAAAGCTGCATGTAAAAATTAAACATGAAAAATCACGTAACATTTATGATTAAACGACTACTAAGATTTAAAGATCCCAAAATGAACTCCTTTGCTATCTTCTTGATCTAAATCAGATCCATCCACTTTAATCAAAAGCATTGTTTGATGAAAGGAGTCTGCTGCATAAAAATGTATGCCATAATAAAACAGGTTAGTCTTGAATGGACCTCAGGACAGTGTTGTTTTTGCTGCAACAAAAACAGCTAGTGCCCTAGTCTATACATATAATAAGAAAGGCACAGCTGCCTTAAAACATTTCAAACTCCAATCCTACAGAAGCCCTAATTTTTCTCAAGTTGTACATTCAGTGGTTCCAGATGTTATAATTAGGGTTCAATGCCTGAAAAAAGATGTTTATGATTTTAGCACCAAGACATCCAAACATAATTCTATGCATGTCTACTTGGAAGTAAATACCATTTAAGTTCAGTGATGCTCCCAGGAAAGTGTGTATGGCTCAAGCCTATGCTTGTCTACTCAGAAGCAAGTCCCATTGTGTTACTTACTCCCAAGAAAGTGTGTATAGGATTGCAGCTAAGAGAGCCCCTCTCTGTTTTCAGAATTCTGATATGTAGATCTCAGTACTTCTAAAATGACAGATGCAAGGAGATAATCTACACCCTTTTTTTTTTTTCGAGGCTCTTTATCCTTAATCCTATACATATATGGGCCATTTTGGAATGTTCACTGGTGATAGCAACTTGTCCCGGCCATTCTCCCAGCTCCCTCTTCATGTGATGACTACAAATAGGCTAGGGTCTATCGAAACAGATTGTGGGATTAACTCCTAGGGAGCCATTGCCCAAGTTAAAAACTCCAAACATGATACACTCAAAGTGGAACCATGTCAGTGCACTGCTGCTGTTAAATTTTATATGGGCTAATAAGGTCTGCCTAGTACTCAACTATTGGAAAGGGGGAGGTCCAGGGATATTGTGTGATCAGAATACAGATATTATGTATGCGTTTGTGCATTTGCCCACTAGAAAGTGTTCATCTGTTTCTGCCCTTCACCATCCCCTTTCCTCATTGCCAAGATCAGGTACCTCTGTTTTGTTACACATAACAGTGCTCTTCCCAGAGGTTCAGATGCTTGTGCTTTCTGACTTATTATTGTGTAGAATGTAATCAGGAAAAAAAAATCATACAAAACCCAATTCTGTGGAAGGAAAGGCTCTTTCTCTTAGATTGCTGTCAGCTCAACACAGGTGGTGGTAACTCAGGGCTTGCTGAGAGCATTGTGTGAGCTATGGCTCCTATCTAATGTAATCAGTCTGATTGTCAATGGCACTTCATTGGTGTACAGTACAGGCTTTTTTATTATTATTGCTCTTTAATACTTACTCTCTTGGTGAAGAAAGTAGTGGCAGATTAAAGTTGTCATTTTTAATCTCAATAAAGATTTTCTATCCCTGGCGCCAAATCTCTTCATCTTTTTTTCAAACTGCATTCTGTTTTATAAAATAAAATACCTCCAGCATTTACATGGAAATTTTTGAAATTATTATTATATATGACAGTGATGCAGGATTCACTCTGCAAAATCAAATCAGACAATGTACAATGGGATAAGAAAGTATTCATGACTAATGGTCCAATCATATCTGGGCCTTACAGTAGCAGATCTCATGTCGTTCTATGGGCCAAGAATGCCAACATAAATGGCCAGAAGCTGTGCATGGGTGCCACCAGCCCGCAGAACCTCTTCCATCCGCCACTGGAGCCAGCAGGTTGGCAGTGAGGGTGATTAGGGTGGGGGCCAATTTGGGGCCAGGAGGGGGAGAATCTCAGTGGTAGTTGCACATACCAAGATCCAACCCCCCCCCCTTCCTGGCCCAGTCCTGCCCCCAGAATCTCCTCAGATTTATACCAGCTAATGAGCTGGGATAGGTCCAATTGGAGGCCAGGTGAGCAGGTAAAAAAATTACTTACCTCTCCTGGGCTATCTGGTCACCTTCCACACCCACAACATGCAGCATGTGCACCATCAGCAGTGCTGCTTGCTCTGTGCTGGCAGAGGACCTGATTAGGCTGCAAACTGAGCACTTTCAAGCTGCTGAGAATGCAATTGCTGTAAGGGCTTTAGCATAAGGAAGTACCCAAATTTGTCCAAAACCAGAGTGAGGTTCAGGGTTCCGTTTGCAGGAGAGTAATTTCTGGATCAGATCCAGCAGTGAGGTCATATAACATGATCCATGCCTGAAGGCCATTCTTGGCTCTACTGTCAAACCTGGGACATAATCTATTCCATATTCCTCAGTTTGCTCTGGATTTGTGTAGTTTAAAGTCAGTTTATTCCAAATTCTGCCAAGGCCTTCTGGAGTGGAACCCAGCAGTCCCACACATCCTAGTCATAACATGCAGGAGCTGCCATTATGTGGAGAGTTCCTACTTCACTACCACTCATTTTTAGCAGTGGCCCATACTGGTGCAGAAACTCGGTGCGTGTCCATGCATTAAGCAGCTCCACCACTTTGAAGTATTTTCAATGGCCACGATATGAGAATCAGCTGTTAGTGACATAAATATGTGATTGGGAAAGAGACCAGGAGCCATGCTTGGCCATACGAGAAATTCATTTCTTAGCTGATATCACTGGGCAACATACAATTTGCCTCTGAAATGAAAATAGTTAATCTTTACTAATTTAGATGTGCTGAACACAAAAATGACAATAATCTGTCGATTTACTCTATTTTAGGAGAAAATAAACACATTGCAAACCAGGTGGTGAGAAAGAAGTGGACATTTACCACATAGACAGTACATGTCTATGGAACTGTCTATTGTTGTTTTCTCTCAGACTGTAGCCAATTGTGTATTTTCATTGTCATATTGGTGTTCAGACCCTCAAAATCAAATCAGACAATGCACATTCTTAATCCAGCATGTTGCCCACTGTATCAGCTGTCTCTCACTGTGAGAGATTAGTGTTGTATTCACTTGGTGGACAACAAATGTGTACAAAGGACAAAAAACCCCAGGATAGGCAGCACAAGTGGGCCCATCGCGTCAACACTACGTGATAGCGTCAATGCGATGTCGGTAGCGCCAATGCGGGGATGCCTTTTGCGCCCATGCTGAGCCTCCCTCGTGTTGGCTAAAGTCTGCTGGCTCGAGGGGGGGCTCCTTGATGGGACGGGCACAGGATTGGCGGGGGAAGGCAGTTCTGGGTGTGGGAAGGCGAGACGTGGGCGGGCTCCAGATTCAGCCATATAAGGCCAAATCCTAAGCCCGTCCAGGAGGCCGCGTGGCCCCGATTCAGGCCACATGGTCTCCTCGGCTCTGCACCTGCTGTTTAGCAAGTGCGGAGCCAAGGAGCACATCAGGGAGGCTGGAGCCTCCCCTACGGTAAGGGCGCAAATGTACCCTTGCCGTGGGGAGGCTCCAGCCTCCCAGACCCAGCACTGGCTATGGCACTGGCCGGCTGGCCTTGCCATTCCAGCGCTGGGTTGGATTGCGCCCTAAATCCTTTGCAAAAATTTGTTGTCCAGTATATTCAGCAAGTGAATACTGACAAATCTCTCACATTGACTGACAGCTGATATAGTGGGCAGCATGTTAGATTAAGAATGGAAAGACCCAGGTTCAAATCTCCACTCTGCCATGAAATCCAATGAGTAGAGCTGTCTGTTTCTGATGTGTAAGATTGGATTATGGCCAATAGCTTTCCTGTCCGGGGTCCCCCCACACGCCGGCCTTACCTGGACCCGAGGGTCACCTCCACAGACGAGGAATGGCAGCAACCTCCAGCCTCCCACCAGGGCCCAAGCAAGGCCCTCAGGGAAAGCAGAAGGAAGATTGGCCAGGGCGAGCCAGGCCAAAATCCTAAGCCCTGGGGCCGGAGAGTAGGGCAGGGAGTGATCCTGCAAACCCCCCGTGCCCTTCTGGGCAGCTAGGCCTGCTTCAGGAGGAGAGGAAGGGGTGGAGTCCCAGGGGCAGGACCTAGCCATAAAAAGCAGCCAGCAGCCGGTGATGAGGGCAGTCGTGTATGGGAAGGCAGAGCAGGAGGTTGTAGAGCAACAGCCTCCTACTCCCAGGGTAAAGGGCAAAGCAACCCCCTTTGGATCCCTCGAGCCTGTCACCCCAGGACTGGGCTCGCTGCGGGGGCGTGACATTTCCCTCCTTGAACCAAGAGCCCGGGCTGTACAGATACGGTGCCCTTTTTAGATGCTGCAATTTACTGCTTGGCAGTGAGGGAGGAGGCTGGATTTAGCCCATCCTGCTCTTTTTTCCTTTCCAAAGGAAGGATCTTAACTTTTTACAAAGGTCATTACACATACAGCCCAGCTGTTCCCTGTGTGTTGGATCAGAGCCCTAATATACTGATCTGCATATTTCCTATACAGAAAGTACTCAAATACATGGCCATTTTAATTTACCCATTGCCTCAATGACTAGCACATTATAATTGGCTACATGGTTTCCAGCATTTAATTCAACTTGACACAGAAATAGCAAAATCTGTTTTTACTTATGCCTTTGTACAATTTTTATTGCTAATATCATTACTCCCATGTATGTTCTTTCAATTCTGCCATTGCCTTCTCCTGTGATGCACGAGGGTTTTTGACACAGAATAGCCATATCAACTGTTGTTTGTTCTTCAAGGGAGCAAATTGCAGGATATAATGTGACCAACCACTTTCACAAAGCTGAAGCTTCCAGAAGCCAAAGGACTAATGTCTGCTGGCAAAGGACTGCTCATTAGATTTGCTTTAGTGGCTTTATTTTAACATGAGTAGCACAGAGAGAGATGGTTTAAAAAAAAAAAAACTAACTGTGGCATGAAACTCAGCAATTTTCAATCCCAGGGATCCAATGCAAAATGGTTTCACCCTAAGGACAATGTGAAATTGTCCTGTAACATCTGTTTAAATAAAATCCAAATCCCTGTGCTAAAATGAATGTAATCCTCTTGTCTTTTATCTGAAAGTCTACTAAAATGCACATGGCTGTGTGGCACTTTCAGGCTGCCGCCCACTCTGAATTTCCTCCCTTGCTTGTCTCCAAAGGTTTCAGAAAGGAAGGGGTGTGTGCTTGTCAGGCATCCTTTTCCTCCTCTTAGGGCCCAATCCTGCCGGGGCCCGGTACTGCGAGAACTTTCTTTCCACAGTACATGGCCTTATGGTAGCATGAAAGCCAGGCTGTTGTCATGCACTGCAAGGCCACTGCCGTAAATGGCAAGAGGCACAGCATGTGTGATAGCAGCTCCAAGGGGCTTTGCCAGTGCTGGCAGTGGGGGCATGTCATGGGTGGAGAGAGTAGGGAGAATTTTGGGGCAGGGATTCTGAAGGAGGAAGGGGATGCAGTGGGCAGACTCCACACTGAAGTCATCTGGGGCACTAACCCAAAGAAATGGCAATCTTTTCCCAGTACAAATACAGTAGTTCTAACTTGCTTGTCTTTCTATTATATCAGCAGCTATTGTCCTTAGTATATGCCCAAACGCTTCTCAGATGTTTGCCGTAGAATGCAGGCTATAGTGTCACAGGCTAATTGAAGAACTTCCTTTGCTTCCCAGCTGTATCTTCTGACATGAATTTGCTTCCCAAATTTCAAAAGTTTTTAATCAAGAAGGAAGTTTCTGATGGATTTTCCCAAAGGAAAAATCCAGACAAATTTTGGAAGAAGCAACAAATAGTTTCCGTAAGACTAGTGAATTTTTATTTTTTTTTAATACATGCCTTAACTGGCAAGCAGTTTTTCAGTGCAACTTACAAATTTCCCCTTGGAGAATTCCGAACACTTATTTATTGTATATTGAATTGTATCTCAAGAACTCTCTCTCTCTCTCTCTCTCTCTCTCTCTCTCTCTCTCTCTCTC
>JAJKFI010000032.1:12312010-12332912 GCA_029204185.1 Lerista edwardsae
TTTCCAGTCTTGTGGCCACTGCTGGGTTTTCCAAATTTGCTGGCATAAGGAGTGCAGCACTTTGACAGCATCATCTTTTAAGATTTTGAGTAATTCTGCTGGAATGCTGTCACCTCCACTAGCTTTGTTGTTAGTGAGTCTTTCTAAAGCCCACTTGACTTCACACTCCAGGATGTCAGGTTCGAGCTCAGTGACCGCACCATTGTGGTTATCAGGAACATTGAGATCGGCCTTATAGAGTTCCTCTGTGTATTCTTGCCACCTCTTCTTAATGTCATCTGCTTCTGTTAGGTCCTTGCCGTTCTTGTCCTTTATTGTGCCTACCTTTGCACGGAATTGTCCTTTGACATCTCCAATTTTCTTGAAAAGATCTCTAGTATTTCCCATTCTATTGTTTTCCTCTATTTCTTTGCATTGCTCATTTAGGAAGGCCTTCCTATCTCTCCTTGCTGTTCTCTGGAAATCTGCATTCAGTTGGGTATATCTTTCCCTTTCTCCCTTGCTTTTGGCTTCCCTTCTTTCCTCAGCTATTTGTAAAGCCTCATCAGACAGCCACTTTGCCTTCTTGCATTCCTTTCTCTTTGGGATGGTTCTAGTTGCTGCCTCCTGTACAATGTTACAGACCTCCGTCCAAAGTTCTCCAGGCACTCTGTCTACCAAATCTAAGCCCCTAAATCTATTTGTCACCTCCACTGTATATTCATTTGGGATCTGATTTAGGTCATACATGGAGGGCCTAGTGGTTTTCCCTACTTTTTTCAGTTTAAGCCTGAATTTTGCAATAAGAAGCTCATGATCTGAGCCACAGTCAGCTCCAGGTCTTGTTTTGACTGCCTGTATAGAACTTCTCCACCTTTGGCTGCAAAGAATGTAATCAGTCTGATTTCGATGTAGACCATCTGGTGAAGTCCATGTGTACAGTCGCCATTTGTGTTCAGTCACAGTCAGTGTTGTACATACTTTTAAATGCTGCAGCTGTCAAGGTTGCATTCCTCAGTCGTATGGAGAGTGTGATACAGTCCCTCTTGTTGTTGGGGTGGGAAAGGACTGGATGTGATTCAGCAGGTCTTGTCTCTCTTCAAATGGCTTTTAGAGAGCAAAATCATAGCAACCCACTTATGGACAGCTCCATCAGAGGGAGCGTACTTAGGGACACTTCCACATCTTGCCAAAAGAATGCGTAAATCAGACTACAGATACCGTATCACCACAATCATATGCAGAGCCCATCAGCTTCCCTTCTCTTGGTAAGTGCACTCAAAGGGCTCCCTGAAATAGCATCTCTTACTACAACAAGAACTCCAAAGAACTCTAGGTTCAAATCATGTTTATTCATTATTATCTTGTTCAATAGAGGGTAGGAGCTGCTTTTAAGAGCAAAAACAAGTGTCTTATAAAAAGAGCAGAACCCTGCCCATCTTAACTGCCCTTGTCCCATTCTTTCAGCAAATTCTCACTCTTACTTCTGGTACTGGAGCTGAGCTGGGAGGAAAATGACTTACTTGACAGAGTACAGAGACATAAAACAGGGGAGGGATAGATTCCTCTCACCTGGATGCCTTTTCTTGATTAACAAACCTAGCTCTTTTGATCCAAATTGCGCCTCAGAAAGGGCCCCAAATAGTAGCTAATTTTGGAACGTATGATTGTTTCTGTTCTCAGATGATCAATTTTCTATATTGTGTTTCACCTTTTGAAATGCACATGGCTGTAAACAGACGTTTTCTTGGCTGCTTTAGTTAAAAAAAAAAGCTACAGTTGAATTAAGTGGTTTGTTCTGCTGCCTGGTGGTTCATAAGGGACCATGGCTTGTTACCATATTGCATACTGTAAAGAGCATCTAAAAAAAATAAAGAAAAACGCACTTAAAGCGAAGCTATTTCAATTTTCAGCATTATTTGTAATTCAGTTATAAATGAACTCATTCAGGAGAAGAAAGATATTTTTATCTTTATTTTGTTCAGCCTTTATCTGGGTAAAGCAAGCACTTTGGAGATTCATTTTGGCAAGCTCTAAATGGTGCATAAAATAAAAAACCCTTATCCAATGCAAACAGCAAGTACAGTCAAGTCTGAAATATCAAAGCTGAGCTCTCGTGTTCCTACAAGCTGCTGCCCTAACATGATATTGACCTCACTTGGTAGCCAGAGCATCTCCGTGCATGAAAAGAATTGCCAGGTGAACATGGTGGAAACTTCACCTGTGTATTCCAAATAAGGTTTCTCTGATTGATTATGTTAATTAATGTGCCTCCTTTAGTCAGCCACCCTGAATATAAAGTTTGATTATTAATATGTTTACTTTCTTCCTTCATTCCAGTCTGCATCACTTTAGATTTTGGTCAAAAATTCTATTTTTATCCTATCTTTCACTTTCACGAAAAAAGTCATGGTTGTTAACAGCTGGATTGGGGATTGGGGGGGAAGAGAGGGGGGTCAAATAAAATCTAAAACCAGCAGAAAGGCCCTGAAAGGATGAAAATCTATAGCAGCACCAAATTCAGACTAAGGGCTCAATCCAGAGCCCTCCAGTGCATGTGGTATGAGTATACTGCTCATGCTGGTGTCATAAAAGTGCCGTAAGTCACGTGCAACATGGATGGTAAGCTCTTACCGCCTGAGATGTGGCACCAACAGCCCCTTGCCACCCAGTAACTCAATGTTGGCGAGAGGTAAGGTTACCCCTTGCCAGCATTGCAGGGATCTGGGTGGGGCAGGAGGGTGGAGGGATGAGCAGGGTGGCCTCGTGAGAGGATGGGACCCTGGGGTAGCTTCCATCACCAGATGGGGCTGCTCAAATAATAGCCTCAAACCAGCTCAAACCAGCTCAACCAGCAAAATAGCCTGCTGTGAGCTGAGGAGCCCCATTGTGGGCGGTAGGCCTTTCCCCAGGGAAAGGGGATGAACATCCCCTTCTCCTGGGTAGAACCCAGTGGCTGCCTGGCTACCACTGCGTCCACAGCGGCCAGGCAATTCTGGATTGAGCTGTAATTCTTAAAAGCCCATCTCAACTGCCTTCCAATACAGTAAACCTTTAATGGATAGGCGGAAGACAAGGAGTTAGGGCACCTCCTCGGAAAAAAGAGTTGCAAGAGCTTAAATGCAAGCAATGACTAGAAAGATCCTATCCTACAGACTCACCCATCTGATAGTAAGAAAATACTGAACAGGGCCTCCTCTGAAGACTAGGTATGATGAGGAAACTCATTTTGGGCTTCTCAGAAGTGTTAAGATTCAGTCCCTGGACAATATAAAGTTTACTTTCAGCCATGCGTTTTATATTATAATAATAGTAAGCCCTTGGAACAGGAAATGTTTTCCCTCTAAGTAAAAATTTCATGCAAACCGCACATATGTCAAGCCAGCTCCGTTCAGTACTGTTATCATGAATTACCTGGACATACTGAATGGGAAGATGTCTGCATATCTTCTGTATTATGAAAACTAGCCGCATTGTGAAGTCCTCAAACACAATTTAATAAATGTTTGAGGATTCTTTGTGCTTAATTTATTGTATAAAGCTAGACATGATTACATTATAGCTGTCTACGCCTCCCATGTTTCTCATTTAGAAAACGGTGACAAACCAATTATTATTAGATCGCTGAACAAAGGGCAAACACACAGAGAAAATGAATAATTTTAAACTATTAGTATTTGGGCGTAGTTATCAGATTTGCTTTAACTGTGAACACTTCTCATTCTGTGCAGGATGTTCAGCTCAGAATATAAAAACAAACAACTGGATATAAAAGCATAACAACTAGATATAAAATATATAAAAGCAAACAACTGAACTAAACCCAGGGGTGCTTATCGGAAATAATAAAACCTTAAAGGTCAGATAAAAGGGTAATGCAACTAAATGTTCCTATAAAGTGATATGATGGCTCGATGTGTTATTGTGATTTAAGTAGGATTTATAGTTAGAGGCCAGAGCCTGTTGGAATGGGATACAGCCTGGTGAGAGTAGGGAATAGTACCTGGTGCATCAGGTCAGGTGCACAGCTTTGCTGTACTAGTTGTTGCCACTTTGCAAACCCAGCATGGCGGCAGAGTGAATAGCAAAATCTCTCAGTGTTTGTTTCCCTTATTTCTCTCCCTAAGATTTTATTCCCTTTTGAAGACTCTGAGAATGTGGCTTAAACCTTGAATGTTCAGCCTATCTGAAAAAGGACTGGGGTGCCAAAGCCTCTGGTGCAGTCGTCTTCAACTTTTTTCATTTCACAGCACACTAGCAAAGTACTAAAATTGTCAAGGCATGCCATCAGCTGTTTGACAATTGACTAAGCTCACCGTGCTGCCAGTTGGGAGGCTCCCCCATGGCTCTACTAATAAATGACCGTTTCCCAAATTCCCAGGGCACACCTGCAGACCATTTGTGGCACACCACTTCCCTAGTGGATCAAAGTGACGGCCATCAATTAAAATTTTTCTAACAAGGAAAAACAATTCTAGTCCAACAGGTCTAATCCGGTGGACCTCAAGGAAATGCCATACATCATGCTTGGGAAAGGGAAATGCCACTTGATTGAGAGACCCCAATGATTCCTAGCTCTTATTGAACCTCAGGTGGGGGTAACTCCTTGGACACACTCCAGCTGCCCAATTGTCCAATTACAAAAGAAGCTGAAGTGATACAGTACTCATTATAATTGCACCTGGCTGTTTTTGGCAGGAGGATTTATAGTTTCAAACTAGGGGTGCTCTCTCAAATAGCACAGGGCTTGCTTTCACATGTACGCCCTACATCTCATCTTTCAAAAGACAGAGAAATCTAGGATTTCCTGCTAATATAGACCATGTTGTTACCCATGTGTACAACAGACCATGGAGCATTGCAAGGAATTAAAATTTGATTGATGCCGGCCATGCCGTGAAGTGACCTTACAAACAGCAGCATGGAGCAGCACACTTGGAGGGGCAGCGAGCGAATGAGCCCCCAGCCCACCCTCTGCTGCCCTCCCCAGCCTTCCACTCCACTGGGGGCTCTAATCCTCTTCCATCTTGAGTTGGAAGAGGAAGATTGTCGCAGGCCCCTTCTCAACAAAACAGGGGAGATTCACATAGCACAGGAACAGGGGCTGCCACTGCCAGCACTCTATCCGGGATTGCACTTGCTTTTACCCTGCCCATCTTTTCTCCATTGTGATTATTTATCAGCTCTGTAATGAGCTTCCTTTGCTTTTACTGTTTAGTGCCATGTGACTGTTTACTTGGGAGGGAGCAGGTTGTCCTGTCTTCCACATTTCCAAACTTCTATTGCTATTTGGTTTTCAGGGGACCGACAAATTTCAGGAGGCTCTGTATTAAATCTGGGAAGGAAGCTTTCCCAAGGCAGTCTCCTTCTGTCTGGGTTTTCTAGGTTGAGTGATGGCAATGAACTACCTTTTCCCAGTTCATTCCCAGTTCATTCAGTTAAAAAAGAAAAAAAATGAAGCAAACAGCAAGGGAGAAGGATATTATCACTAACCACTAGACATTGCATCCATTTTATCCTCCACTTGTTTATTTCCCAACACCTGCTATTTAGACGTATTCCTAATCTATTAACCTATATTATAAAAAAATTATCTCACTATCCAGAGTGGAAGACGTTAATGAAAGGATAAGAAGCTGAATTTTTAGGAGATTAAAATGCTGTTAATTTCCATATGCACTTAAGATTAATAAACTGCTAATTAGGCTATGCAAATTAGGAATATTTGAATTCCATCACAAACATGCAGTTGGTACCTTATCCATAAATCACACTCTGTTAATGTATTTTGTTATGTAATTGGGGAATAACAGATTGATGAACCAGTCCAATTAGGTCTAATTTACATGTGTACGGAATTTGTTAATAAAGTATTATGAGTCTAATATGCAAGTAAGAGGAAACTCATTATAACATGTACTTGCTTTACTTTGAAAGGAAATTGAAGTTGGTCTTTAAAAAATGACTGCTACATGACTGAGCAAGAAGTATGGATGCCATGCATGTTCAAAAAGAACAATAAGTTTCTAAAAGCGCAGAATGAGTAGACTACTGAAATCCCTATCATAAAGAGTAGCTATATTGGTGGTTACTTACCTCTGTGTATCCACGTTCGTACTAAATTTTTTATTCCCAGCTTTCTCAAAAGTAGCAGTGCTTGGTTCCAAACCTGTAAACTTGCCAGCACCGATGCAGCCACAAGGTAAGGGAACAAATGTTGCCTTACCTTGAGGACGTCTCTGTGATCATAGAAGCTTTTGAAGGGCTCTCTCCCAGGTAGAAAGTCCTGGGTTGTCCAGCACAGTCCATTCTCTTCCCCTCCCTCTCAGTTTTCCAACAAAACCTTTCATATTCTCTCCAACAAGATAGTTCAACAAGAGAAGCAGGACTCACAGCCCAATCCAGAGCTGCCTGACGGCCCAAGAGCACAGTGGTAGCCAAGTAGCTGCTGCTGCATCCTGTGGCAACCAGGCAGCCGGTAAAGGCGCAGGGTGGGTAATGGGTCTCCTAGCTTCTGCGCTGGCTATTTAGCTGGCACAGAAGTGACAACCTCCATGTAAGGCCATGCAGAGGCAGGGAACCAGCAGGTGGAGTTGCCGCCAGTCCCGCCCACCAATCCACCCTCCCCCATCCTCTAATGCCCTCCTGCCACGCCTGGAAAGGCCACATCACCAACAAGCGCTGCTCCCTCGGGGGCACCCACGGCTGGTGTTGCCATGATGCCGCCCCAGCGCACCTGGTAATGGCTTATCGCCAGCGTTGGAGGCACTTTGTGGCACCAGCGCAAGCAGTACACTTGTACTGCTCGTGCTGAAGGGCTCTGGGTTGGGCCCTCACTCATGGTATGTGGTACATTATTATAGCTATTTTCTTAAAAGCCAAGGAAGGTGTCCATCTTTGCTTAACATTAGACTGAAGTTGTCTCCCATCAGTGTGCAGTGTGGATAAAGAGGTGCATTACAATACACTGCATCTTGCTGCTTTACAGCAAGAGGGTTTTGGCTTTTTTTTTTTTCAAAAAAGGGTTTTTTAAGTCACATGTAGCGTTTTGAATATGATTCTCTATACATACAATGAAAACATATGGCACAAGAAAAAAAAAGAATGCCTGAGAACTTTCCCTAATTAGGAATGTGTAACCAGAGATGGCCTGAAGCTTAAGCAATTTGTCTGTAGCCTTCTTAATCATTCTTCAGCTGTGAATATCATATCTCTGATTTCACTGGAATTCAAGCTGTTGCTAGTTTTGATGCTGAAGGCAGTTTTTAAAATATATAACTTGTTATGGCATTACAATGTTGCACCACTATTTAGTTTTCCAGATTCATTGGAATAAAGATGTTACATACTGTTTTTTTTTTCACTGAATTCCTTATGAAATTCTACATTGAATGGTATATGATGCTATTATTCCTTAAAACCGCAATTTTAACAATTTTGGTCCCTAGTAGTGACACCCCCCCAAATGTGGCACCCAGGGTGTCGTGCCCCTGCCCCATGGGTTGCATGCCCCTATGCTACTGGTTGCTAACCAATATTCCATAAATTCTCTTTCCAATGTTTTGTAAAAAAAAAAAAAAAGGTCATAGCTTGGCAAAGCACAAACCTTTCCTCTCAAATGAAGCATGCAAGAATGTATTGGCCCTTGCTCATCAGCCTAGACAATATTCTGACTCAAGCTTCCTCCAGTGAGATTGAGAAGGGGTGACAACCCACATTCTCTTTCCTTCCTTTGTCAACTTGACACACCTGTTCAAGTCTACTGTCAAACAAGGGCATAATATTTTAGCAGGATCTATGTGCATTGGTCTGGACCACAGGCTAATGCTGCAATCTGATATTCACTTACCTGGGAGTAAATTGAATTGATCTCAATGGGGCTTGCTTCTGAGTAGACAGTGAAGGCTTGCGCTGTCAATTCAAGGGTGGGCAGTCCAATCCTATCCAACCTTCCCCATGCCAATGTAGCAGCACCAGCACAGGTATGCAGCATTCTACGGGGGAGTTGCAATGCTGGAGGTATGCCTGCAATAGGCAACTTGGACCTGCACCTGCTAAATAGCCAGTGCAAATCCACATTAATGTATCTGGTCTGGGGAGGGGGATAGGATATGGCATGCACTGCTGCCACCAATTCTTCCCCCTCCTGGACCCAATCTGAAATTGGCTCACCAATGTTGCACCCTGTTACATCCTCCCTGCCCTTCCCCCGCCCCTATGCTGCTCAGAACAACCCATACAGGCTCCAGTGTACACTCCATCTGGATTTGGTGCCAGCGGGACAGCTCCGGCCTTCCCACTGACGCCATTAACTGCTAAGCATGTTGCAACATGGCACTTGCTCCACCAGTGCAGAAGCACAATGCTTGACAATGCTGTTCAGGTCTATGCATGATGAATTTTTTTGTGTGTAATTGATAATATATGTCAATTGATATGTGCTATAGATATTGAATGGAACAGGCATGCTAGCCATCATAGAGAAAGTCATAGAAAAGTATCAGAATTGGGCCTCCATTTATTTCAGCCATAATAATTTGAGCAACAGCAGGAGCTGGTGGTGTTGCAGAATTCTGGGGTTCACGCCCACTCATTTGCGCTTTCACATCCTGACAATTTGTTTTTGTGAAGTTCACATAAAATGGGAAAGGGGAAGATGTTTATTATCTATAAAGAGTATGAGGCTTGTCAATAATTGAAGATAAGCATTTTTTAAAAAAATTTCCTCTTCTGTTGTAATTTCTGGCATTTATTTTCTTCCAGTAAAAAATGGCTATGTATTAAGACGCTGTAAAAACAAACACAGCCGTGAAAGTTTTCCCTTGAGTCTGTTTGCCATATGTTTTAACAGAGAGCCTTTTGAAATAGCAGTTCAGAATCCCCTAGCTTGACTCTGTGAAACATTTTCACCATCTAAATAAGGATGACAGGTTCATGGATCTGATCACAGTTCTTCCTATTTCTTCTGACTCTATAATGATATCTCCCTCTGCTTTCCAGAATTAGAAGTGGGTTAGATGTGAATCAAAGCAAATGTAGAAAATGCAAGGAGATTATTCTTATTACTGCAAATGTTTAAATACCACTTCTCAACAAAAAAGAAGCTTTTTACAGAGCATACATAACAGTTGACAGTTTACAGAGCATACATAACTGAAAAAGAAATGGCCCCCTTTCTGAAAGTGTTTACGGTCTACAAAGATGCAGAATAAACACCAGCTTGCACCTAATTGTAATGCTGTCACAAAGTGCCTTACGGCACTTTTGCACCAGCTAACGTCAGCAGAGCACGTGCACATTGGTCTGCAAAATGAGTAAGGGACCAATCCTATCAAACTTTCTAGGGACGATGCAGCCGCAATGCAGCCCCAAGGTAAGGGAACAAATGTTTATTTACCTTGAGGAGGCCTTAATGACTGCCTCTCCTCCTCAGGAAGTAGTGCACACCCATTGGCATGGGTGTACCAGTGCTGAAAAGTTGGATACGATTGGGCCCTAAGGCTGCAATCCTATACTGCAGTGGTTCCCAAACTATGGGTTGGGGTTAGGACCCACCTGTGGGTTGCGAGCCAATTTCAGGTGGGTCGTGAAGCACCTAGAGCAGCCATATTGAAAATATGGGAAGATAGGATGCTGGAAAGGGGGAGGGCTGTGTGGTTGTTTTGCTTGTGTCAAGGTTGTAAAGAGGGTTTTTTTCTGATTCACCTTCCTTATTGAAAAGTGGCTGAGAAATAACCCAACTAATTGCTGCATTCTCAGGAAAGCAGCAGGCTCTGGAGTTACAATGATGGCACTTCTAGCCATGAAATCACTTCTGGTGGGTCCTGGACAGATTGTCATTTTAAAAGTGGGTCCTGGTGCAAAAATGTTTGAGAACCACTGCTATACTGTATGTACTTCCCTAGGAACAAACCTCAGCGAATACAACTTGAGAACAATATTGTGGGTGGAGTGCCAAGACATTTCTGCCTGTTCTTCCCTTTTAAATATTCACAATACCCTTTAAATTCCCGGAGCAGCAATTCAACGGACAGGATTGCAAGATCACTTGCTGCGTCTTCTGCAGTATGTAAAATTGTGTTTGTACAGCGTGGTTTTTTTCTCAAAATGCTCACAAACATAAAAATTCAGAATCTGAAGTTGTCTATAATAATCACAGTGTGTTACAAATTTAATTATGGTTTATTCCTGACACTTCTACTCTAGCAGCTGCCTTCATAAGCTCACCTATTGCAGAAGACACAGCAGGTGATCTTGCAAACCTGCCCTTTGAATTGCTGCTCCAAATCGAAACATAAACTACAACAAGCATTGTAGTGTCAAGTTGGGTCCAAGGAGGAGGGGCCAAGGGAACCAACCACACCAACCTCTTTGCTGATATCAACAGGCCTGAGCAGGTCACGTAGAACCACAAATTCTTATAGGACAGCGTTCTTCATCCTTTGGGCGAGACCCCAATGGCGTTGAGAATTGTGAGGGACTTATGGGAATAAAAAGATTGAAGACCACTGGACTAGTGCACCACCAGGTAAAGGGGGAAGTATCTGGTATACCCCTTCAGGTCCCAGAAGTTTGTGTCCTGCTCAGGTTTTTAGAAATTGTGCTAAAATAGGTTTCACTAGTACCAGGCTTCATGGCAACTTTTTCTGCTCTCTCTAATATTTGGTAACAGTGAACATTGCGGATAGTGGGCAGATAGGGTCCTGGCAGAGGGCGGGATTAACAGTGGGGTCGCCAATATCATACTTTATGTATATATTGGGGTCGTGGCACAAAAATGGTTGAAGACCATTGCTGTAGGGCTGTGGTATTCAAACGTTTTAGGCCAGGACCCACTTTTTAGAATGGCACTCATGTCGGGACCCACTGGAAGTGATGTCATTAACCTGGAAGTGATGTTGTTGCAGGATGTGACATCATCAAGAGGAAGTGCTATCATTGTAACATAATCAAATGACACTCCTGAAATGCAAATTGGCATTCTTGAACTGCAGCAATTGTACAACCATGAAACATCCCTGACAGAAAGCAAAATGAGGACAAAATATGATATAAAAGCACTGAACTAAAAACAAAATTAAAAACACTTGAAAATTCAAACTGTTAACACTCTCACAAAAGGAATATAACAAGAGTAAGGTCTACAGTTTCCAAGATGGCTGCTCCCAGCTTTTCGCGACCCACCTGACTTCAGGTTATGACCCAACCCACAGTTTGAATAACATTGCTGTAGGTATCAAGGTGAAACTTGCTTACTAATTAAGGGAAGTCTGCTTTCGTTGTACCTTTCAATATCAAGGTTGGAAGGACCAACTGCTTGCTTGTCTTTTACAAGCTCTCTTCTGAGCTGCTTTCAGCTCAGTTTCAAAGACATGGGGCCATGCTATTTTCTTCTTTGTGAACACTTGCAATGTTAGCACATATTTGTGTAGATGTTACAGGACTTTCTACACTTTCTCATTCACTGAGTTTCATGAAGGACACTAAAAACTATTGCAGTTTTTTCAAGAGTGACAACTAGCACATGTCATGATGTTGTACCATAAGGCTGCATGAATAAATCAGGACTACCAACTTATTTTCCCATTGTTGATGATCAGGGAGACAAGGTGAGGGGTGATTTACGTAAATTTTAAATGTCTCATTAAAAACAATTGCCTTTTATTTTGCTCTCTCTTCCTGAAAACACCATTAGAAAACGTATTAATTGTTCGGGAGAGAAAAGGGAAGCTAGATGTTGTGTGTGATTAACATATGCTGACTTTGCCTCACTGAAGTGCTAGTTCATAAGTTTGGGGCTGCTGTCACTGAGCAAATGAGCTTATTTGTCTTACTTTAGCCTCAGGAGGACAGTTGCCAACAATCCACTGCTCCTTCGTGCATGCACATTAGCACAGATCTGCGCACTCACTGTCAAAGTCCACCCAGTTTAACTTTGAAAAGTTTTCTAAAGGAAACGTATTACAAGCAGATAACTTAACAGTGTGATGAATTACCTTATCAGTTGGCAACGCAGTGTTCCAAAATGAAAAACATGAAATGTGCCAGTTAATACTGGCCACCTGTAGTGCCTAATTTTAGGGTACTAGGAAACAGGGACAACTAGAGCCATCACCAGATGCCAACTCCCCCAACTCAGAAAAAAATTTAGCTGCTTTTAACCTCACTCCTCCCAGTATAGTCCTTCTGACAAAACAGAAGTGGGTGTGATACTGGGAACTCCCAGCATATCCTGCACTTTCTGTTGTGTTTAAAGGAGCAGCAAGGAAGGAACCAGGTAAGTGGCTGTTTCCCTATGCTCTCACCTTCCTATATATGTAAGGAGACCAGGTGAGGAAGGAGAGGGATGACTGAAGTGGCTCATCACTTTCCAGTCACCATTTTCAGCCTTGGGGTGATGAGATAAGAAAAGAAGATGATTCTGAACACATGAAAAGGCAAGTTTTGCCTCTAGATCATCAAAGGTAGAATGAAATTGCAGCCATGCCAGTAGGGAATGTATCTTCACTACAAACTTCTACTAATGGTAATGTTCTTGCCATGGCTTTCCATTGAAAAACAGAGGTGCTTGAGAGCTCTTTTGGAGTTCCTTGACACCTCACCTGACAGAAGGATAGTTTCCTGTGGAGAGGGAATGCCTATTAGAGCAATTTAAGTTTCTAGTATTGGGTAAGGGCACAAGCCCATTAGATGGTCCATTAGACCAGGCTGACAGCCCTCAGTACAAATGGTGATGGTGATTTAAGCCAATTGGACCAATTGCTCCCAGTTAGGCCTCATGCCTAAGGGGGCCCATGCTAGGGTAATTTAGGACGCAATCCTAAACTGAGTTCGCCCGGCATAAGCTAAGCCAGCACAAGGGCCACCATAAAGTATGTTTGGACCACTGTCAGAGTCAGACAGGCCAGCACACAGACGTGAGCCATCAGTCCAAAAATGCTTTATGGTTGCGCTTGTGCTGGCCAAACTTTGCTGGCTTAGTTTATGCCAGCCTAACTCCAGTTTAGGATTGCGTTCTTAGTCTTGGTAAATACATACAAGAACACCTTACAATGGACATTATGCATTTTTTCTTTGAAAAAAAAAGTTTATAAATCATTTCAGTCACTAAAACAAATGGTTTTAGTATTTACTTTTCAAAGGTAATCTACATATTTTTTAGACTTACATGTGTGCAATGTTACCCATTTGGTCCATGAACTCATAAGCACTTTTTAAGTGCATATTTTGATTGCTTTTCATTCTACCATAGAGTCATAACGCCTGTAAGAAGTTTTATAAGAAATTTAAATTACATGAGATTCTACAGACAGTGCCTGTGAACCTGGAACCCCACAGAAAATTGGGCCCACAATTTCCAGTTGGGCCCTGCAGCTCCTAAGGCTGTCCCTGGTGTCCAATGCACTATCACGGGTGAAGAAGAGGAAGCCATGGGGGCTCTAGGATAGGGCTTTGCCCCTAGACCCCAGCAACCCTGCACTGACCCATGAAAGCACAAGTACAGTGGCAGCAGGTAGAGTATTTATATGAGAAATGTTAATATGAATACAGAACCACACACAAAGGATAAAGTTCCGCCTCAATTCAAATAGGGACCACCAAACTGGGCTGAATGTTGGGCAGTAGCTTCCAAGCATCTACACGCATATATCAGCACAGACACTAAACCATGTTCATTGTCTCCTCCCAAATATGATTCTTGTCAGAATGACAAAGCTCCAGCAGGTAGTTAATACAGTCACACCAGCCCTATCAAGACTGAACAGATTTCACATTGTCCAAACAGTAAGTGGAACAGAAATAATTCATTTCCCAGCATGGCTCATTCACACTCATCCATAATGAAAATAAAGTCAACAGTACATCAAGTGTAACAATATTATGTTGATTATTGCACACTGGAGAGTATTATTCATACATTATCAAAGTTATTTGCCAATAAGCATCAGATGGAAATCTGGTCACCCCGGTCTTTCAACCAGAAAATGTTTTGAAAGCTGAACTGTATGCAGAGTGCCAAAACACATGGTTTAATACAGTTAAAGCAGTAGTGAGTGAAATAGACTAGAGGCAATGGGATTTTAAAATAATGGGTTTTGGAGTTGCAATGAGAAGCTTTTTGCACAGAAAGTTTAGCTGACTAAACTAAAGGAGAAAGAGCCTTTACGTGTATTTATGTGATGTGATGTATTTATGGGCACAGAAAACAACGTCACTGAGCCAGTAATAATCTTGCAAGCTGCTGCTTCTTCTTTATAAATCCAAGTTGTTGTTTTTAGATATAGTGATTGTTTTTCAGCATGCTTCAGACATTCCAAAGAGACGGTGAACGAGGAAACTTGAAGTCACCACAGCAATTATAAAATATTTACTGAATTAATACCCTATCATTGGCCTGGTTGCATATGGGTCTCCTCAGATACATGCCAGCTAAGTCGCAGGTGTAAATCTGAGAAGTGGAAGTGGGTGGGGCAGCCTGGGAAATAAGGGAAAGGATCACTATGAAAGTTGCTGCTGCCAGGATCCAACCGCTTCAGCCCTGCCCTCCCTCCCTACAACCTATTCCCTCCTCTGCCTTACCTGGCTTGGCACAGACTGGATCTGCAGGGGTCAAGCACTTAAAGCTGCAAACAGATTGTATTGGCAGTTCCAATGCCACTTACAGCAGGGCTGCAGCATTTGCAACAGCAGAACATGAGTTCTGCTATCATGAATCAACAGTAGCATTGGGCCATGAGTAGTTGATCATTGATAGCTGGATCTGCATCAGTTAATGAGAAATAAACCTATTAAAGGATATAAAAATGCACATCACATCCAGATAGTTTGTCATCAAAATAAGGGTTTGAACCAGTGGTGTCATTCAAATGATTTAGGAACAGGAACTCACTTTTGATTGGCACTTGTCGGGAACCCGGAACCAGCCACGGAGCCCGTTAGGATCCGGAACGCCCGTTCTGGTCCATTCCCCCTGAATGACATCACTGGTTTGAACTGAAGAGATACAAAGAGGCAAGATGCTGCAAATTAAGATGGCTACTAAAATATTGGACCATATTGGTATGCACTCTCGGTCAGTGTATGTACTTGTAGAAACACACGTACTATTTTAAACAGGTTGCTCTATTTTAAAATAAATGAGGGAGCTGGATGACAATGACTTCTAAGACTCTGCAGGATATTTGAGACTCCAAGATGACTGCATATAAAATATTCTCAGCAGAAGTTATTATGACCAGGAAGCTTGTTTAATTGTGATGTTGCATGTCCAGTCCCATTCCTATTTTCTCAGCAGAAATGAAGCAATCAATCAGCTGGAAACCAAATTCAATCAGGATCCTCTCTTATGTGTGAGATGAACAAGAAGGTTCTTCAGATAATTTGTACCAGGCAGCCAATTCATCTGTAAACACTAGGGGTTATACAGGGAAGAAATAAGGCCTCAAATGCTCACATGGGCTTTTGAAAGTGGACATTTCATGCTACAGCAATCTGTTGCACAATTAAATTGGTCACCACCATCAGTCCTTCATGGCTTTCCAGTTCCAAGTATGCCAAGTTAGTTCTCCGCAAAGAAACATTTATAGCTTAAAAACAGTGAGGTTGCTGGTGTTGTGTTTGCCATAGCCATAAAGAATAAATTTCAGTAGGTTGCAGACATCTTAGGGGTCCAGTCCTATCCAACTTTCCAGCACTGATGCAGTTGTGCCAAAGGGGAATGTCCTGCATCTTGAGTCATCGAGGTCTCCTCAAGGTGAGGGAATGTTTGTTCTTTCACCTCAGGACTGCACTGCAGCTTCATCGGCACTGGAAAGTTGGATATGGGGCTTAGCGCTGACGGTATGTGTGTGTTGCTGGCGCTGGCGTCATAAAAGTGCCATAAGGCACTTCTAGCACTGGCAATAAGCCATTACTACTGGAGCTTGGATATCGCCGGCCCAACACCTCTCCCCACCACCCAGAGGCAGCAACACGACACCAGCAACCAGTAGGTGCAAGGGCCACGGGCATTGCACTGATTCTGGGAGGGGCAGGAGGGCATTACTGGCAGGGGGAGGGTGGAGCGGGAGTTTGACCGATGGTGATCTTTGCTGCCAGATCCTGTCCTCTGTGTCAGGTCATGTGGCCCAACATGGAGGCTTCCCTAGTCCTCATCAGCAAACTAGCCAGCACAGCCGGGAGGAGACCCATAGGTGGGACTGTGCCCTTACTCAGGGGAAGGGGACAAATGTCCCCTTCCCCTGAAGAGTCTCCAACACCTACCCAATGCTGGAAGAATGCAGCAGTTGCTATTTGGCTACCATTGTTCCTAAGGGCATTAGGGCAGCAATCCTGGTCTGCAATCCTATGCACATTTACTTGAGATGAACTCACTGAAATTTACATCTAGTAACAGGCACAAAGGAGATGCCACATAGATTAATGGGTGGAAGTGCCCTGTACCCTGCATCTGCCTATGTCCTCCTCCAGCCTACTGCCTGCCTGGCTGCTCCTCCAGCCTCTTCCTCAACCTTGCAGGAGGGGACGTATGTTCCTCCATCAGCGCTACTGCCAACACTCACAGCTGCAGACTAGGAGGAGGGAGCAGAGGCGGTTACAGTTTTGTTCTTCATGGCTCTTCTGTAAGGGGGGACATTGGGAAGAGGATCACTACTTCCTTATCTTGTACACCCTTTAGGGTAGTTTTTCCCCAAAAAATATTTTAAAGAAACTCCAGGCAGAGGAGGGAGGGAATCAGCATTGGGGGAGTGCGGATGGAAGAGAATCATGGTTGTTCTGCTGCAACCTACTTAGGTCCTGCCTACCTCCTATGCTGCCTGGCACTTCTTCAAAACAGGCTGAGTGTAGAGGGAGTGGAATCCTCCCCGCCAGGTCAGTTTTGCAGGAGTGCTGGGCAGCAAAGGAGGCAGTTGTGACTGTGATGGTCAGAATGGGATGTGCACTTGCGTATTGACTTTATTCCAATTTTTTTCAAGTTCTCCCCAGAAAAGATGAAACTTTTAAATACAGTGTCAAGATGTTGGGGATTTTTGGACTAAGGTAGTTTAAGAAGATTTGAGATTACTGTGGGAAAGAAAGAGTAGGAAACTGGATAAAGTCTATTTGGCTGTCAGGTTAGATGGAATGTCGTAGGGGACACTTACCTTGCTTCATCCAGATTCTAGAGGTCAGTGGAGGATTAGAATCAAAAAATTGAGGGCCTTTTATTTTAAGAACTAGCCAGGTTTTGTTCCTTAACTGTTCACTTTGGCACCAAGTGAGCTGATGGGGAGAATACTGGAGCTGCCATGTTAAGGCAATCATGAGACTAAAAGTGTGAAGATAAGAACCATGGTGAGACCAGAGGTGTGAAGTATCTTTCTTGAGCCAGGAAGGCTTGGGGGTGGGGAGATGAGATCATATTTCATTTTTCTAGAAAATAGAAGTCATATAAATAGAGGTTGGAGGAAACCATCTGGCACTCTCTTTCCCACTGCTCTCTGCTTTCTGCGGGAATATTCTGCTGGAGAGATTCTCTCATGGGGAGCAAGGCAAACCTGAAGTTCTTACTGAGAATTTACACTTCAGAAAATGCAGCAGGAATCCAACATGAAGTAGTTAGAAATCAGGTATATGTTATTATTTTTGCTGTATAGTGTGTTGTACCTTATTACCCCTTTTCAGTTTTTAAGGGCTTTATGCTCTCATGTTATACTCTTAATAAACCCCTTGAAGCAAACCGTGAGGCATGAAGTTTGATGAAGGGAAGCCCTACTCCCACTAAATCTGGTGCTTTAGACCAATTGGCCAAATTTGTGAGCAAATAGCTACAGCAAATTCAAGGGGAATGAAAGATCTCCAAGTAGAAAGGAAAGGTATTATGCAGTCTCTTGAAAACCTTGGCACAGAGTATTATTTTTCACCTTCTGTGTATCAGACCACGTTATATTTTTAAAGAAAAGAGGATGGAAAATCTCTACCATTTTAAATGTGTCTGGGGTGTTAATTAACAAAGAAAATTAGCAAACTTTAAAAAAATGGTGCTAATGGTGCCCATCAAACGGGGCACCACTCAGCAAACAAAATAGACAAGCAGGGCCATACGGGGGGGGGGGGTAGTTGATGGGGCTCATGATAGAACACAGTGCTGGAAGTGCTTCTACAGCAGGAACAGTGACATCATCATCAGGAGTGGGCAAGTGAAACATTTTCTAAACGGTCACAGCCAAGAAGGACCATTAGCAGGAGGAAAACTGAGAAATTTGCCTGTGGGCATAGGTCATTGTCTTGGTCATTGGTCTTCTTTCCAGAGAAACTCTTGTTAAAACTCTGGCTGGAATAGCTGAAATTCCTAAACAATTTTCAAAGTGTGTTATTTGTTGCAATAGTCCAACCCAGTTTAAAACGTGAGTAGCCTCTGCCAAGACCTCCCTTCTTTGAAGAAGTGCAGCTGGATCACAGACTTAAGCTGGCAAAAGCACTCCTTGCCATAGCCAATGCTTGACCATCCAGCAGCAAAGTTGGATCTGGAAGCACTCCGAATCCATAGTATTTCCAGAGGTATTATGGACAGTTTAAATGGGGCAGAATAATATTGGTGGCACTAAACTAATTGTTATTAAGAGTATTATATACAATTTTTCATTAAAAAAAATTCACAAAGCAACCTCCTCAAGGTAGGTAAGATTTGTTATCTTACCTTGAGGATGCAATGCAGGTACACTGACGCTTGAAAGTTGGATAGGATTGGGCCTGCCCTATCCCAAATGGATACAATCCCAAATCCCACAATCTAAAAAGATGCAGAACATTAGCAAACAACCCCTAGAAAAGATACCGTGCTGGGTCATTTCATCTCATCCTTTCTCAAAGGGCTGGCGATGTGGGCAAAAGGGGAATATAGGCAACATAATGGAGGTGGGGTGCAAAACAACATCTGCAGCTCCACACCGTGACAAGAGAGCAGATCCACTGCAAAAGGGTCTCCCTTTGGGCTTATCTGATGATGAGAATCCCTGGAAGGAGACTTGCCGCCTATACGCCTCACTACAGAAGTACAGGCACTTGATAATTGCCTGTTCCCAACATTTTCAGAAACTTTTGTGCAGGTTTATTATAAAGCTCTTACTGTAGAAGGGCAAGCCACAAATGTAAATAACTTCCGTACATCAAATTACACAGTTCAATATGGTGTGCAGTTCATGTAATGGACTTCGGATCTCCGCAGACAACTTCAATTCCCTTTGGTAA
This sequence comes from Lerista edwardsae, assembly GCA_029204185.1. Lineage (NCBI taxonomy): Eukaryota > Metazoa > Chordata > Lepidosauria > Squamata > Scincidae > Lerista > Lerista edwardsae. The sequence continues at coordinate 12,331,220 of JAJKFI010000032.1, forward strand.
TTTTCTGTTTTGTTTAATGTTGTTTCTTAAAGCGATTTCATTCCCAGCTGCTCAATATATTACCTGTTTTCAGTGAGGTAACATTTTTGTTCGATTTTCTTAAATAGTTATGGAAATTCAGTAGACCAGTAATAACCCTGAAAAGTCAATGGATGATATTCTTACAGAATATTTATTAATGATTGAATCTCATGATATTTGATTTGCCTGTCAAAAAAAAAAATCCATAATTTGTAATGAATATAATTTTGTTAACTCTAATTAGCTGCACATCATTGTGCATTAATAATGGAAATTAAATAATGGAAATTAAATAATTAATTGCCCATAAAATAATAATAGCAGAAACGTTTCACAGTCATATTTATGATATGCAATCAGTGTATGCAATTTTATTAAGGAATTACAATTATTGCCATGACCATTTAGCTAATTTAACTAGGGGGATAAGTGAGTAATCACTTCTTGTAGTTTAGATCCTGAAAGGAGAACAAGGAAGGAACTCTGTCGAAGTTAAAGTTAGTTCATAATGATGGTAGATGGGCCTATTTTATTTTCTGATGAGCAGCCCAATCCTAAGCATCCCTGGCACTCAGTGGTGCAGTGGTGCTGAAATGGCTGCCTCTGTATCCTGTGGGGCAAGGGAAGTTGCCCAAGATATCTTTGGGGTGAGAACAGCAGTTCCCTTACCCTGTGTCTATCCCAGGTGGCTCTGACGGGTCTACTTGGATCTGCACCCAGTATTTACCTAAGTCTGAGCAGCATCTTCCGGGATGCTGGGGGGGGGGAGGAAAGCTGGCAGGAAGGGCAGAACAGGAGCAGGGAGGAGGCATAATGGGGTAGGGAGCTGCAGGAGGGGATTAATCTGGCAGCTATGGGACATACTGTATCTTATTCCCCTTTTACACAGCCTCCCACCCCTTTTTCTCCTGACCCATTATGGCAGTTGCGGTCCTGGGGGCTCGCCCACCCAGGGGCAAACCCCCAATTGGCTGCCCCTACCCCTAAAGTAATTGCGGTGACATCATCACACCCCTGCAATTTCTCCCTAAAGGGAGAAAGGAGGAGGCAGCACACAGCAGCGGGATGCAGCTCCATTAGAGCTGCTTCGCACCACTGAAAGCGGTGCCTGTGCCCTCTGAATGGAGCAGCCGGGTGCCACTTGGAGCTGCGCAAAATGGCTCCATGGAGTGACTTTGCGCCGTACTGAGCGGCGCCTGGTTTCTCCATTATATTAGGAGTGAGTGACACAGCCCCCGATCCTCGAAGGAGGCAGGCAGTGTTGTGTATTTGTGGTAATTATAGCAGAGTTGGAGGCTCGCGGACCCATTCAGCGCTTGCCTAGCGCGATCGGAGCGGAGGAACGAAGCGATCGCTACATTTGAACATCAAAGCCATTTTATTGGTTTCAGTAGCGAAAGTGAGAAGATGAGAAGTTTAGTTTTCCGGTTAGCAAAAGCCGGCGAAGGCTTGCCGCGTACAAGCGGCTTTTTGACGTACTCTTCACAGTTCGAGCGCACACATGGTACAGACAGAAGAACAAAGGGTGCAGTCAGACTATATCTGGTAGGTGGGTACTTAGAGACCCTCGTGCCCCATGTTAACCAATGGGGTGACCTTTAGAACACCATGAGCTCATGAGAGAGTGGGGTGTTTGTTAGCCAGTGCTTCCCGTGAGAGACATAGCACTACC
>JAJKFI010000032.1:12332922-12368971 GCA_029204185.1 Lerista edwardsae
ATGCCAGTTTCAACCAGTTCTGGAGTGTGTGGTGTGAAACTGCAACAGGCAGGTGGGCAAATGGCGGATTTTGCCATCAGCCCACCAGCCAGCCAAATGGAGCAGGCACTGTGAGAGGAGGAAGAGGCAGCATCTTCAATACAAGGCGGAATCTCCCTCCCCTACAACCCTACAGCCTCCATGTATAGGAGGTGGTGGCAGATGTAAGAAGTGGCCTTGTGCGGCTAGTTTTAGCCACATGCAACTGCTTCCCAGAATGACACGGCTACCAAGCATCTCCTGCCCTCAGAAGGGTGGCCCCCTGCGGGCAAGTGGAGCTTGGTAGCCATCAGAAACTACTCTGCAAAGAGACCTTGCATGGAGCAGCTTTATGTTCAGCGGTGTCGCTGCCCCCCCGAAGCCAGCCCCAGGGAATTTGCACCCCTTGCCCCCCCCTCATCCCACACTACATTGTGGACCAGGAGGCCTATGGAGGTGTAAGGGAATTTAATTCGCCCTTTGCCTCTGAAACCTTTCAATCCCCTCCCCCCCCCCGCCCACTGGATATAGTGTGCCTGTTTTTGGCACCGCTGCACCAGTCGGGGCAGGATAGGGGCAGGCTGTTAATTACACAGAGAAGACAGGGTCCTTCTCTTTCACATGGACTTGCTCAGGGCTATCCTGTATCTGGCTTAAAATGAACAGTTAAATGTGGGATACAGAGTAGACAATTCAGCTGATATATATCTACAGCTTACTGCAGCTTACAAAATATATTAGCAGCATAACTCAAAATCTGCAATGCCTCTGCTGAATATAGTTATGGCCTTGCCTTAAGTTGCCTTTCTTGTTAAAGAGTCAGAGAAAGAAAATGTGAGTGCGAGCGCGCGCGCGCACACACACACACACACACACACACACACAGAGAGAGCGAGGGAGAGGGAGAGGGAGGTGGGCAAGCCCCAAACCTCCTGGGCCCTTGGATCAGCCTTTCCAGTCCTGCTCTCTGGCTTCTCTTTGATCCATATTTCCCTATTGGGCTATAGGGACAGGGGTTTCTTGGTAATGGTACATCAACTCTGGAATTCCCTCCATGGGTAAATTTGACAGGCTCCCTGTTTATAACTTGTCAGTTAAAGTTTTTCTGTTTCTCAGAGCTTTTAAGTGTTGAGGTTATCTAGAACTTTTACGTTCCCAATTAGTTTTTACTGCTGTTTCCATAGTTAGATTTAGTATTTTATTGTTTTACTGTTTTTGCTGCCCTGGGAGGACTTGATCTTGAAGTGTGAGATACAAATATTTCAAATAAAATTGGAAAGGTGCCTGTAAAGCGGTAACAGCCCAATCCTATCCACTGCCACACTGAAGCATAGAAGCAAACACTCCACGCTGGAGTGTGGAGGGGTGTAATCAGGAGGCCTGTAAGAGGCAAGGGAAAATACTTTTACCTTATCTCTGAGGAAACCTCCTGATGAATGGTGGTCTCCTCGGACATATGCTAGCTATGTAACTGGTGTAAGTCCAAGGTGAATAAAGGGAAGGGACCAGGAGAAGGAGTGGGGATAGGACTGGTGCAAGTTGCTGCCACTGGAATCCACACCCTCCCCTCCTTAATCAGCCCCGAAACTCCCCTGCCACCTACCAACCCTAGTGCCATCTGGGTCCATGGCAGCACAATTCCAATGCTACTGCTGCTTTGCAGTGGCGGCTCGGATTGATCAACCAATGGTGCACTCTGTGTACCATTGCAAGGTCTTTTGCAACAGTGGAACAATTGTCCTGTTATTGTAAATGACCTGCAGCACTGACTGTAGCACTGGAGCAGACATGTCATGTAGCAGGTACGCGTGGGTACGCGAGTACCTGTTCCTAGGATTAGGGCTGGCCCCGCCCATTCGCCCGCCCATTTGTCAACTCTGTTGGCGCTCCGCTCCGCCCTCTGCAACATTTGAATTGCCTGCACGTTTGAGTTGCCTGCACGTTCTCAGAGCCAGGCAGGCAGGCAGGCAGGCAGCGGAGCGAGGGACACCGACAGCAGCAGCAGCATGAGCAGGTAGGCTGCCTGGGGCTCCCTCCCGAGGAGGCACGGCGGTTCCTGGGGGGGAATCGGTAGCCCGCGCAGCGGCCCCGGGGAAGGCCCAGGCCTTCTCCCGGGCCGCCGCACAGCCTACCAAGGAGGAGCGGCAGTTCCTGGGGGCGGTTCCTGGGTTCCGGCTATGACCTCACTTCCGGTGGGCGGGCCCCGACACAAGTGCCAATCAAAAGTGAGTACCTGTTGCTAAATCATTTAGATGCCATTACTGCACTGGAGTCTCAAACTGTAGCAGTGGGATCTACTCTCTTACTCTGTGTGTCACCATAGCAGCTTGCTGGAGGAGGGAGCTGTTAGCCTGCTGTGTGTATCCTTTCACTGATGGCCCGAGGATTTAAACTCCTACATTCTGACTGCCTAATATATATTTACAGCAGATATGGTAGTATGGTGTGTGTGCACATACATTATGCACAAGTGCCAAATGCCCTTTAGATAGTCTGCTGTTCCCTAGAATCTAGTGTCAGTTTTTCTAACAACTCTGGAGACCAGAGACCTAACTTATCTCTTGACATATGTTCTGGGCACACCCTATAAATCCTGCTAACAGCGCTAGCTCCTACTGTCCCTGGAATCTCAATGACACTGATTGTGTTTATTTAAACAGTGTATATACCACTTCCTTTACCCATTTAGGGCACTCAAAGCAGCTTTCAACATCTATAAGAACAGTAAACATATAATAAGTGAGACAATAAAGGAAAATTGCCAAAGCTACTAAAAACATCTTAAAACAGCAGGCAAAAGAAGTCTTCTATAAGCAGCACTAGACAAAAATTCACTAACCCCTTCCTTCCCCCATTTCCTCTCCTTTTTTGTGCCAGCAAAATAGCTGGTGCATATCCACGCAGGCCCACTGAGGTAGCAGAGGCTTTCACCAAAGTAAGGGAATGAAAGCTAAAGTATCCCTTACCTTGAGGAGACCTTTGGATTGCCATAGATGCACTGGTGGAGAAGGGTTTTGTTAGGATTGAGCTGTTAGTCTAGCTCTACTGCCTTCACTGCATTCCACTCAGCGGTGTTATGCTGCTGGAACGCTGGGCGGGACATCCGGGTGATCGGCAGCCCGCCCGTCGCGTTCCTCAGCGTTACACCATTTGCGTAACGTACGCAAGCGGCGTAATTGGTTACGCAAACGGCGTAACACTGCAGAACGCGACGGGCGGGCTGTGGATCACCCGGATGTCCCGCCCAGCGTTCCGGCAGCAGAACACCGCTGATTCCACTCATCATAACTGACTTTGTTAGATTGTGCCATTTTGTATAGTCAAATTAGAATACCCGTTGCACACTCCTTATAAGCAAAAGTAAACACAACAACTTTGGCATGTGCCAAGGAGGGGCACCAAAAATGATTCTGAAGTCTCATCTATACCTGGTAGAGACAGTGAACTTTCCTTTCCTTATGTCAATGTTGTCAGCAGTATGTCCAGCAATGTTCCAAGCTGACCTTTCCGGCCACTTGTTCATCTGCTCACTTGAGACTGTTCATTGTTTTCTGACATTTGCTAAGCTAAAAAAAAAAGTCCTTGGAAATTTGTGCCAATCTCTTGGGAAAAGTCGCTAAGGCATGTCTCTGTTGTGATAAATCTGTACCAGCCTGCTCGATACTAAGCAAATGTCAAGCGGTTAGAGGATATACCATGGCCAAACAGGGAAGGCTGCGCAGTGATAAAGAATTGTCACCTCCCCTCAGACCTGTGCGGCATTTCTCTTGGCCTCAGTGAATGTACAGCTGTGGATCAAAGATAGTGTGCAGCCCGTTGCTTTGTTAATCAAGGGAAGGGATGCAGGGAGCGAAAGATGTCAAAAGGATATCACAGAGACTGCTAAAGTGACAAGAAAGGTGTATTGTGTACAAGTTTACTCAAGAGGACTCAGATAAAAAATGTCTGTCTCAGATGCCGAGTGGGATACTCTTAAATCCCTATATAAGCAGCAAACGTAAAAGGCTTTTTTTTTTTTCAAATATATACTGCACACAGCTAACTAGGGTTAACTATAAATGCCCTTACAACTAGGAATGTGCACAACTCCCTCTCACTGATATCCCCAGTGTTTTGCTGAGGAAGAACACCCAAATGCTTTTGGAATGTTACTCTAGGCAGCGTTTTGGAGACACGTCTACTTACTGCTGTCTGGAAAAAGCAAATAAATGTGGCTGACCAATTGAGGCCTGACAAATGTGGCTGCTGCCTTTGAAGTTAAGAAGAAAAAGTTGGAGGGCAGCAGCAATCCGGAAGGAACAAGAGAGAGAGAGAGAACGTCAGTGCGGACAAGGGAAAAACTTGTTGAAGTGAACAATGTAAGCCCAATGCATTTCAAGTACAGAACACTTTTTTCAGGGGGGCACATCGATAAATTCAGTCTTGTCTTCCTTTGAGCTTAATACGTTGCCACCCTGAGGTTCAGGGTTCAGTCATTTATTTTTCAGCCCAATCTATCAGAGCTATATGCTCTGCCAGAACTAGTGTTCTGGCAGCATACAGTCCTAATGTTTTGCAAAACGTGACATGCCGTTTTGCACAGCTAGGCTGCTGCCACAGAGGGCAAGCATGTGCAGCACCTGTGGCAGTGCGCCACCAGTTCTTCTATGTCCCCAGTGCCAGTAAGTCAGGATGGGGATGGGAGGGAGGTGGGGTGGGGTTTACTGTTGCTGATAAGTGTTCTAAACATGCAATACCAGCATGGAGGAAGAGGGAAATGACCGGTTTTGCCCATCCCCAGTACTTGCCTGATGCATGACGTGCTTCGAATGCCAGCTGGATGTATTATTTGTGCATCATACACAATTGTTGTTATAATACAGTGTTCTTGAATCTCTGAGTGCCGTTAGAAAAGGCACATTTTGAAATTAGACTGTTCATGCGCTTTTTGGAAGACCTTGGCGGGTGCTAAATCTGCTCATTTACCATTTATAAACTAAAGAAAGTAAGAATGCAATGTTAGAATGCATGCTGGATTCACAGATGATTGACTGCAAAATATATTTGTGATCTTGGGCTTGAAAGCATCAACACAGAACTGATTATGTAGACAGAAATAATACATTTTTTCATTCAACATTACAGTTTCTTGTTATGTTTGTCCCAAACTTAATGACACTGTCTAAAATAATTGGCATTGCGACTGCACTTCCTAAGTGATAAGCCAATCCTGACTTGACTTGATTCAGAGCAACATTATTCAGTGCCATTGATGGTAATGAGGCAACTTGGAGATAATTACTGTGGAATTAACATTGTATGCAGCGATTTCTTGAGGTCCTGCCTATGAAGTGATAAGAATAATTAAATAAATGAGGTTGGAATAATAAGACAATCACCTCTCTCTGAGCTCCCATTTTTCACCTCTTGCCCCTAATTCTGTGGGGTTTCACTATCTCATGGCAGCCACAACCCTCTAGAGCTTTATTTATCCGAACTGCTTGAAGGAGAGTGGGGAACGTTCTGAGGGTGCTTCAAGTGGCAGAAACAAAGAGCTGTTCATACTGAGCTTTATCTTTAGGAGTGGGATACTGCTGGTGTGCTTCTTAGGATCAAGTCCTTTGTTAGCAGAAGAATAAGTGTGATTTTGCATGTTGCAGCAAGCATAGGCACATTTGAGTCAGTGATGCGTCCTCTTGCCACACAAGAGGAACTTGCACGGATGAGATGTTCTAGCTATAATAATGGTATCCGGAGATTGTGCTGATCTCTTGCATGAGTACCTGTTTGCTTATTAGCAGAGCAGAAGCACTAAATTCAGAAGAGCATATAGCGGTCCATTTCTATTGAGGATTGGGCTGTTGCACAGCGTTTTGTGACAGGAGTTCCGCTGTCACAAAATGGTTGCTGACCGAGCGTGGAGCAGTCCATCGGCCGCCATTTGGGAAGGCACCGCATGAGGCAGTGATTTTGCTGGGGCAGGTCCAAAGACAGCCATTGCAGAGCACGGGGCTTACAGAGATGTAAGGGGATTTAAATTCCCCCACTGGGTACAGCAACCCATTTTCAGTGCTGCTGCACCTGCAAGGTGGGGGGAAGGACATCAGGCCCTCACTCAAACAGCTGTTTCTTGGCATATCCTATAATGCAGACATGTTATAGAGAAAGGGTGCAGTATATTGCGCTCACGTCCTTATGCCTTGATGTCAGCACAGGCACCCTTTTGACAATAAATGTTCATTTTCAGACACCTGTAGGAGGCAAACATCTCTCAAATCTCTCTACCCCATACGGAGATTTCACAGGGGAAACCAGCGTTTTGTGATGTTAGCAGTAATTAAGATTCCAAATCCTTGTTTGAGTTTTGAATGTGTGCATGAGCTTTGTTGTTGTTGTTCATATGTTTCACCATTAACCTAGAGAGGGAAGGCAAGATGAGGCAGAAGGAAGAATTATGTAAAATGAAATTAAAAACAAGGGTATTCAGCAGTTGTTTTCCAAGTTAAGAATGTTCTCCAATGCTAAGAGAAAGGTAAGCAAATCTAAGGTTGCTGGTTCAGAAACAAGTCCAAGCACAACATTGCCCATTTTCCAGATTATCTCTGTGCTATTTAGGGTTTCCTTTTCTCGCAGAAAAAGAAAATGTACTCGATATTTATATAGAGACACAAATCACCATAAAGATAAGCCGATTTAACATTGACTTAGCAGTAAGCCTGAGTTTAAAAAACAATGTCCAGAAAATCAAAAGCAGATTTTAATAGAGGTAGCAATGCTGGTACCAACTGTTAATTCAAATAGACCTAACTTGCGTGAAAATAAAAGGAATGCCACAATCCTACCCTCCCCTAGGCTTCACAATGCAGTGGCTCCAAAGAAGCATATGCTAGATGGGGGGGGGGCAACCAGAAGACCCAAGAGAAGTAAATAAAAATATTTACTTCCTTCCTTGTAAGCTTGGTCACCAATAGATCTCCTCAGAACTATGCCAGCTAAGGAGCTGAGGATCCCTAGAGGACATGTTGGGCTGCAAAAACAGGATCCCAGAGTGTACAACTGACATTGAGATCCACCCTCCTAACCCTCAAGCCACCCCTGCCCACTTTACTCCTTCCCTGAAATACCCAGACAGCCACCTGACTTGCTCCCAGAAGTGTAGCGTGGGGGCCATGGGGACCTTCACCCTGGGCAGAAAATACTTTGGGGTGCAAAGTTCTCTTGCAGTTGGGATGCTGCAGACTTCTTTGTGCCTTCCTGGCTTCAACTGAAGCCGGGAGAGACCTGCCAAAGCCCCAACCCGCAGGAGAATGCTGCTGGCATTCTCCTGGGAGGGGGGCTTGCAGGCATTGGGGGGTGCAATTCGTGCCTTGTCCCCGGCACTGACAATGTACAATACGCTTCTGCTTGCTCCAACACAGCCTGGGTGAGCCATTGGCATGAGCATAGGGCCTCTGGCCACTGGAGTCATCAGTTCCACAGCACACAACAGCGGCACACCTTTTGCGCCACCAGGACTTACAGTGGCAAATCACCTAGGCCCAAGATAGGATTGGGCTGTAAGAATGTATTCATTTTGACATTGCAAAAAGACTTGTGCAAGATCACAGTGAAGATAGCTCTCTACTCCTTCCTTCTTTAGCCACATCATTCTGCAACTTTTGATGTCATGCTTTGTGGTCACGATGATCTCTCTAGAAAAAGCACTAAGTGTTAACCAATAATTATGATGCCATGACTATTGCCCACAGCTAATGCCTGATTTGACAGCTAATGGAGCATTATGATGTTGAAAGTCTCTTAATACTTTAGCAAGCCAGGCATTAACTGCTGCACATGAGAGGTCTAAAGGGGTTATTACTGGTATGACCCATATTCAGTGATTTGTAACTAAGTCCCTTAAAAAAATTTTTTTTTTTATTTTCTCCATGGAATGCAATCCATTCCTGACTCAAAACCCAGTAATTCATATGTGATTAACAAGCAATTTTCCACTAGCCACTAGATCGGACATGCTCTATTACAACAGATGTATCATTCTTATTAACAAAACCATTGCGAGAATTACCCTACTCTTGAACAGCTTTGGAGCTTTTTTTTTTCCCTCCTAAATTCATTTTAATGCTTAGTACTATTATCAGGATGAATTTGTGCAGCATTTCCCATATATATCAGGAATGGGTGGCCCTCAGTGTAGAATGGAGGACACCTCAGTTAGTAACCCAGGGTGACCAATTTGCTAAACACTCTGCAGAACGAAGATGCAACTGCTTGTCCTGTTTCTATGGATTCTTTTCAGCTTGTACAGCTTGATAATGTGGATCAAGCCATATAAGCCTGATCCGCCCTCCTCCCAAGCCTGATCTGGCACCCCTCCCTGCCAACATTCTGCCCTCTCCATGTCCTCTTGCCATCCTGCCGAGTGCCTACCTGCTCCAGTGGGCGCAGCCTCCAATTTTCAGCAGGAGGCTGGAGCGGGCCTTTCTGCCAGCAGGATGTGCCCCCATGCTGGTGCAATGTGCCTTAAGGCACGTTTGCGACTATGCAGGTGCTCATCCCATCAGTGGAGGCTGGCATAGGTTGGGCTGCCCAAGTGATGGTTGGTCCACCCTCTCCTGAAAACCCCCCTCCTGGATCCAACAATATTAAAAGAACTTCAGGCCAATCTAACTTTCTATTTTAGGGCAAAGTGCTTGAGCAATGACTCACTTTGGGAATTCTGAATAAACAGATTATCTGGACCCATTTCAATTTGGTTTCAGCTGGTGGTTGAGTTGGAAACTGTTGTGGTCACTCTTGATTACCTATGTCAGGAACTTAACAAGGGGAGTACATCTCTGTTGAATGCCTCCCACTGGACCTCTCAACTACTTTCAACAACATTGACCGTGGTCTCCTCCTGGATCATTTTGCTTGGGTTAGGACTTGGGGGGAATGTTTTGTAATGGCTCCAGTCCTTCTTAGAAGATAGATTCCTCTAAGAAGGGAATCTTTCCTCTAAGATAGTATTGGGGGACTCTTGGTTGATGCCATGGGCTTTGGCTTATGATGACCTACAGATCTATCACCCGTGTTATTCAACATCTACATGGAAGAACCAAGGGACATAATCAGGGAGCCTAGGCTTGGCTGTAATTAGTGCTGGCCCACTTATGTTGTGAATTATATGGCTCATGTCAAGCAGTATGTGGTGGGGGAGTGGCAGACTGGGGTGCCATTTAACCCTGTCTACCACCACATTCCTCCAGCTCAGTGCAGACAGAGCCAAGCATGGGGGATTCTGGGGCTGGATGGGATACATAGGCTTCACAGTTTGGCATGGGAGCATGTACTAGCTCTGTCCGGACAGTGTCTCTTCCACCGGATTGGTGCAGTGCTGCTGGGAAGTGATCTCTCACACTCTGGCACGTGGCATGATCAGCTTAGTGCAGGGCCCCCTGAGGAGCAGGGCCCAGTTTGGTCAGTGTGGTCAAATTGTCCTAAAGCCAGCTCTGGCTTGTCCATTTCCAAGTGCAAATAAAGATGCTGCTTATTACCTTTAGAGCACAATCCTAAACTGGTTAGGCCTGCATAAACTAAGCCAGCAAAGTTTGGCCAGCACAAGGGCCACTGTAAAGCGTGTTTGGACCACTCTCGGAGTCAGGGAGGATGGCTCATGGCTGTGTGCTGGCCTCTCTGACTCCAAGAGTGGTCCAAACATGTGTTCCTTGTGCTGGACAAACTTTGCTGGCTTAATTTATGCTGGCCTAACTCAGTTTAGGATTGCGCCCTTAAAGTCCTAAGAAGCTTTGGATCAAGATACTGGAAGGACTGCCTCTCCTCTGTACAAAATAGGCTGCTCCCTAAAATAGTTAAAGATGTCCTTTTGCTGGTTTACCTCCGAAGGAACATGGTTGACAGTGACCAGCAAAGAGTCTTCCCCTTAGTGGAGACAAAGTAGGCAAAAAGAGAATTTACCTAACCACAAAAGGAAATATAAATATACATTTCCTTTTGTGTTTAGGCTAGTTCCCTCTTCGACAACATTTCAGTAATAGAAATACGGTATATTTATTTCCTTTGGTTTGGGAGATGGTGTTTTGTTGGTTGGGTTTATTATTTTATTTTGCTTAGTTTTCTTTTTCCATTGTTCAGATGAACTGATTATTGTTTCTGTGCTGCTATTCTGTGGGTATAGTCGATGTGCTTGTTTCCTTGCCATTACATTATTGTTTTTAAATTTTGTTATGAGTAGCTCTAGGCATCTCCCAGGTAGGAGCGGAAGAGCAGAACACACACACACACACACAATGTAACTGTGTAAAGTTAAATTATTTTAGTAGCTGTGAAATTCCATATCTAATGAAGCACCAAACAAGATGAGACAATCAAGATCTGAAATTAGATTTCCAATCTCTCAACATTTTGGCAGCCAGACTTTTTCCTCCCTACCCCCCCCCCACTAATTTGGAGTGGGACTGTGGAACTGTAAAAGGGGGTGTTTACCCTTTCTCTGTGCTATTACCCAAAATTTCTCCTTTTCAAAGGGGTTATTTTCCGCACTAGGGTTAAAAGCACATCTTCCAACATAATATTCCCAATTCAGATCAGCTTCTTCCGTCCCATGACTGCCATTAAACAAAATGGATGGCAATTAAGGGCACAGATTTCCATCATCCTGTTTTGCCCTCACATTGATTAGTATATCTATATAAAAATGGACGTGGGTGTGTATGTATGCGGGTATGCGGGTATGTATGTTCCTTATACAAATCTCCGTCCCTTGACCCACGGCCACGAAACTTGGCACACACGTGCCTTGCAGCCTGGAAGGAATCACTGCGGGGGTCAGACCCCCCTACGGCCCCCCGGTTTTCGGGGAGGGGGCCCAGATCGTCAGGAACCAAGGGGATTGCATGGGGCTACAGGTCTGCTGCCACCCTGTGGTCACAGACGATTCTGCAGCAGCTCAGCTGAAACTGAGCAGAACAGAAAGTGAAACTAAAGTGCTTCGCCTGCGTGGCCTGAGTGGGCCAGGGAGGAAAGAGCAGGATCCACAGAGTTCCAGCAGCCAGTCGGATCTGAGAGGGGCCTATGTCCAGGGAGCTCACAGGCCACCTCTGCCTGTTTCTCATACGTCAGGCCTCTGCTGCCACAGGACCTGCAGACAGTAAGTGGGACCTTCCTATTGCTCTCTTAGTTGCTGGTGTCCCTGTTTCCTCATTCCTTTCACAGTGATAGTGTGCATTTTGGGGTCCGGGTCATCAATACTGTTAACTACACAGCTGTGCCAGTGTTGCCTGAGTGGGCCAGGGTGGAAAGAGCAGGATCCAGAGAGTTCCAGCAGCCACTCAGATCTGAGAGGGGCCTATGTCCAGGGAGCTAACAGGCCACCTCTGCCTGTTTCTCATACATCAGGGCGGATTCCTGCCACAGGACCTGCAGACAGTAAGTGGGACCTTCATGTTGCTCTCTTAGTTGATGGTGTCCCTGTTTCCTCATTCATTTCACAGTGATAGTGTGCATTGTGGGTTCCAGGTCATCAATACTGTTTTATTTCAGGGACGGGTTCTATATGTCTATATATGGATCTCACTATGTCATGCTTTTGAGGGAGGTTTGCATATTTGTGTGTATGTTCCACCATTACTCTGGAACGCCTGGAACGATGTGCACCACACGTGGTACACTCCTTCCTTACGATCTGGACAGATATACTGTGGGGGTAGGGCCCCCATACGCCCCCAGAGGTGGGGGTGCACTGCAGAACACACTCATTCCTCCTCCCAATAGAGCCTGGGGATAATTTCTGCCCCCGGGCAACACCGGGTCACAAACAGCTAGTATATGATAAACATGCAAGCAAAATACTTTGGGCCAAGATTTCAAGACTGCTGTATGGGCTTCTTCTATTCCTAAGATGCCATGGCAATAGTGCAGGAAGTTGAAACAATGAAAATGCTTCGATGTGTATTGATGGTGGTTGCCAAAATCTCAGAAGCCAGGGATGTAGGGCGCAATCCTAACCTGGAGTTAGGCCAGCACAGTTAGGCCAGCAAAGTTTGGCCGGCACATGGGCTACCGTAAAGTATGTTTGGACTACTCTCTGAGTCAGAGAGGATAACACACATCTGTGAGCTGGTCTCTCTGACTCCAAAAGTGGCCCAAACATACTTTCCGGTGTCCTTTGTGCTGGCCTAACTGTGCCGGCCTAACTCCAGGTTAGGATTGTGCTCTGAATGAGATTCACAGTGATTTGAAGCTGTGATGCCTTGCAAAACTCATTCCCACCCTCTTTATGATTATCAAGACCTAAAAATTTTTTTCAAAATGGAATAAATTATGCAAAGACCAAAGAACGGTCAGGGGCTGCCCAGGAATGAAGTCTGCTGAAACAGCTGCTTGGAGCAGCAGCTGGGAGGAGGTGGCAAACAGCCCATCACCTCCCCCTGCCCAGTCACCACCCACTCCTCTGGAAGGGGGCTTCTCTCCTCCAGTGTTGCTGCCAAGGATCACCAAAGTGGCACTGGAGGAGGACTTGGTAATAATTTTTCCTTAATAATTGCTCTCCTTCCATGGAGTGCTTGGGAAAAGGCCCCCTTCCTTCTCCCCCACTGCTGCTGGTTCTAAACCTGACACTCACTGATGATGAGGGTGCTGGGAGGTTCCGCTCCTAATCCAGCCAGTAGAACCCGTGGGGGTGGCAGTCCTTTGGAGGAGGAGGCTTAAACAATCCTAAAATGCGCTGGAATGGCGAGGCTGGTGGGCCTGTGCCAAATCCAGCGCAGCTTTGTTGTGCTCTGGAGCCTGGTGCAGAGCCGAAGAAGCTGCACAGCCTGGGGACAGAGGCTTGGATGTGACCTACTGGCTGCATACTGGCCCCATGGGCCGGCATGCCTACAGGCCCACCAACCAATTCCACAACCCAATTCCTCCTGTCCTCCCCATACTTAGATTCACTCTTGCACCAGCCATGTTCGGCATCTCTCCCCCGACGGCCTTGGGCCGACACTACTTCTAGCGTCGGCCCAACAGCACTAGTGCCGATGTGGGGGTGCTGGTCAGCGCCCCCGCATTGGTGATAGTGACGTTGGGCTGATGTAAGCATGTTGTGTCGACTCTAGAGATGCAGTAGGATTGTGCCCTGAGTTAATCAGTTGCCTCAGGGTGGGCATAGAATTGTGGATGATGGATAGGCTGTTTAGGGTAGCCGATTGACTGGAAGAGTCCTGTGCATATTCATAGCTGTAATAATTTCCTGGCTGCAAAAGGGTAAGTGTGCATTGGTTGATGAGGTTGTTTCATCATTTTAAAGAATGATGAATGAAGAATGATGATGATTTTAAAGAATGTAGGTGGTCTGTTTGTACCAGCCCTCCCATATTGTGCTTGGTTGTCCTGTTTCTCAAACTGTGCATTGGCCCTTTTGCAAGTACTGTAGATTGATGGTTATACAGATCTGCCCAGCTTGCATAATTTATTATACAGATCACCAAATTCAGCTCCTCTTTACTTCCATTGTGAATTACTTGGCTGCAGATTATTATTTTTTCTTGGTGCACGGAGTACACAAAGCTCTGAGAGAACTTTCTACTCTCTCCTACCTTTTCTGATTATAGATCTGCTACTGTCCGCTCAATGGTTGCTTTCCAGTGGGGGTTCAGAAAACTATAAATGAACCTTTTCCCATCAAGGTAGTAACTGCAGAGTAGAGCTATTTCTCTGGGTCCATATAATACCTTGTTTCCCAAACTGAGGACCAGGACCCACCAGTGGGTCGCAGACTGATTTTTGGTGGGTCGCACAAAGTTTTTGAAACAAGTAAACATGCGCCCCTGCCCTGTTTGCAAAAGAAAATTGTTAGCTGGAAAGCTAACCTGTGGTATGAGGTTATGTTATTACGTCAAAATTAAAACATATTTTCTGGTTTTCTCTAGTAATTGGCATACTGTAGATTATATATGAACCCAGTTTCAGCCTTATTAATAATAAATAAAAATATTTCTTTATATATTCCTTTTTTTGGTCTCATCCTGGATTGTGATAATCATCTTAAAAAGTGTGTCCAGGTGCTAAAATATTTGTGAAGCACTACCTTAAGAGGTTCCACTCCTAGTGTCTGAACATGAAGACTTAGAAGCAATGTATGAGTACAAACAAAGATCTTAATTACATTGAGGTTATTGAAATTAGGCTGCGAATAAATAATTTTGACACTGTTTCAATGTGCTATTCTTCATGTGCTCTAAGCCAAAAACAAAATCGTTCATTTAAGAAGCTTCAGCACTCCAGCTTTGCATTGTGCTGCTGTATAATTAATCCATCATAACAGCAGGCCTATGAAACATGCTGCTCCCAGTGTCATATCATCAGAAGTGGGTCCTGGTAGGCCTCTCTCATTTGAGGGCGCTTCACAAAAGGATGTTGGTTGGATTCCCCAAGGGCTGGTCTTCCTTGTGGAGCCTCATATAAGGCCTTCCTTTATATTAAGAATAAACATTGCCCAGTTGTCCTTTTTGGTCTGGTTGAGGGCACAATCCTACGCTGCACTGGAACAGGCAGGCCGGTGGAACTGGCAGCGCAGCTTGGGAGCAGGCAGGAGCCTCCCTGGGGCAAGGGAACATGCGCACCCTTAGCCCGGAATAGGTGCCAGCTGTGCCTCTGGGCTTCTTGGAACTGCACCTGCTTCTTAGCAGGCACAGAGCCGAGGACACCACAAACCTGAATTGGGGCCACGCGGCCTGGGGTTGGGAGCTTGGATGCGGCCTAACGTCTGCTTCCCAACTCCATCCCACTCCCTGGGCCAGGACGCCTCCTGGCCCGCCCACCCCCGCCCAGAAACACCCAGGTTAGGATTGCGCACTCATTGATTTCGATATACTTAGTTGGATTCACTTCCTTTGATACAACCCCATATACTCACCTTTGTTTAGGACTCTGTGGGCCCAATCCTATCCAACTTTCTCATGCTGATATAGCACAATGACCAAAATCACTGGAATGTTCTGGCAGTGTTGTCCTTCACTTGTGCTGCAGAGTGACATTAAGCTTGGCTGTAAGTGGCCAGTTAAGCTATGTTTATGTTTGCTTTGTGTTGCAAAACAGAGTTTGCAAGCAATGAATCTACCTGCTAATTGTTTGTATGATGTTAGATGTGCTTGACTTGGCTGCATAGCTCATCAGAGACTTGGAGGTGTCATTTTAGAGCCATTATTGCTCATTGTACACAAATTCATTTTTTTGATATCACAACACAAACTACAGTCAAATTAATTTTGCATATTTAAATAACACTTCATAATTGCCGCTGGCAACAGTTGCAGAAGTGTGCGTGTGTGTGTGTGTGTGTGTGTGTGTGTGTGTGTGTGTGTGTGTGTGTGAGAGAGAGAGAGAGAGAGAGAGAGAGAGAGAGAGAGAGAGAGAGGCAATTTCAAAATAAAAAAATCTAGTTTCCCTCCAAAACCACTGAAGTTTTAAAAGCCGTTTAAGTGGGAAGGATAATTTTGTTCACAATTTCTGCCAATTGAAAGGAGTAACTGAGGGTACAATCCTAACCCCGCTAGTAAAGCTTGGTCAGCACAAGAGACACTGTAGAGTATGTTTGGACCACTCTTGGAGTCCGAGAGGCCATCACACAGACGTGTGCCATCCTCCCTGATCCTAGAGTGATCCAAACATGCTTTACGGTGGTCCTTGTGCTGGCCAAACTTCACTGGCCTAACTGTGCCGGTCTAACTCAAGGTTAGTATTGTGCTCTGAAAGGGAGAGAAGTTAAGCATCTCACAGGAGTAAGCAAGAGCCATTTCCTAGTCATTTTGTGCAGGGAGTTGAAATATGAAGATAAGAGCAATTGCTTCTGGATCGCATTGTTGAACTACTTGAGAGGCAGGGACGGGCAGTCATTAGAGGCAGGTGAGACAGTGCCTCACCTTCCCCAGTGCCTCATCTGCCCCAGGCCCACCAGATGGGGCTCCAGTCATGTCCAGAGGGTCGTCTGAAGTCCAGGGGGGCTGCACATGTCTTCCCGAGGCTTCAGAATGTCTTCTAAAGGCACTTCTTGTTTCTCGGGGGAAACTAGAATTGATGCTTTATGCCTTTAGAAGGCATTCTGAAGCCTGGGGAAGCCATGCACAGCCTCCTCAGGCTTTAGAAGATCCTCTAGATGTGACCAGGGCAGAGCTCTGGTCCCAGTTGGAGGTCTGGCAGCAGCTGGCAGTAATGCCAGTTACTGTCACTTTGAAAGAAAGGGGCAGCGTTTGGGGCTACTGCGCCAAACACCACCCCTTTCTTTTAGTTACTTTTTTTTATGTGACATCAGCATTGCTAGCTGGGGCACCTAAAAAAGACACCTGAACACTTGGGGTGGCTTGTGACCACTCTGAGTGGCAGCACAGGGTGGGGGGAGGTTTCTGCGGAGCTCTGCCACTCAGAGTAGTCGCACACCGCCTGGAGCGTTCAGGGTTTTCTGTTTTGTTTTGGAAGCAACAGACACTTCAAAACAGAACCCTGAACTCTCGGGGCAGCGCACAACCGCTCCAAGTAAGAGCAATAGGGGGGAAGAGGTCTCTGCAGGGCAGAAACCTCCCTCCTCGCAACACTGCCACTAGGAGTGGTTGTGTGCCACTCTGAATCCTTGGGTTTTCTGTTTTGATTTTGAAGCTGTTGCCGGTTTCAAAAGACGTTTTTTTTGAAGAGCAGTCCTGACCCTGCATTTGTTTGTGCTTCAAAGTTTTGGCAGAGCACTGTATAACAGAATTGTGAGCTAGCCTCAGAAGCCTCAGTAGAGGCAATTACACCAGGACCAGTGACATTGTTAATCACTTCCAGGTTGTCCCAGAGGAAGTTTTGAGATCTTGGTTTACCATAACAGGTAGCACAAGCACACCAGTTTTGCGAGCAGGTCCTTTTAGCAGTGCTTAAAATTTTTATTTTTATTTTCTCTTCGTGAGAGAAAATGGTAAGATGGCCATGGTAGTATAGCTAGTCTTGTAGCCCTTTCATTTTAAAATGCAGTTTTCCTTATAACTGAAATTGAATAGACTAGAAGCTCCTTATGATCTGAGGAGCAGCCCAATCCTAAGCTGCCCATGTGCTTGTAGAAGCAGCTGCATCCTACTGGTGCCAGGCAGGCGCCGGAGGCTTCTTGGAGAAAGGGGAGACTCATCCCCTTCCCCGAGTAAGGGTACAAGGCCACCTATGGGGCTTCTTGTGTCTGCGTTGGCTATTATGCTGGTGCAGACAAGAGGGCCTCTGTGTCAGGCCATGCAACCCGACATGGAGGATAGGACTGCCACTGGTCTCACCTCCTGCTCTGCCCCTCCCCTGCCCAGTTCCGCCCTCTCGTCCTGCCCAGAATGCGCACAACACCAGCGACCAGTACAATTACCACGTGCTGGCTTGCATTGCCGCCTCTGGGTGGTGGGCAGGCATTGGCCCTCTTGCCTGTGATAAGGCCTTCCTGAGGCCTTACCACTGGCAGTGAAGGTGCTTTATGGTGCCTTCACAGTAGAAGCGCAGGCGTTACACTTGTACCGTCGGCACTATGCCCAATAGTATTGGGCCCTTAATTTCACATCCCGTTGACTTGAATGGGACAATCAGGATTTTAAATGATAGAACATGGTTTCTTTTTCCTGTTACTCCTCTACATGTGTAGATTTATCCAGCATCCAGTATTGCATCATGGGCTCCTTACTACCATGCTGTTTGTAGAAATAAATACCCGTCGCTGCCCCTTTCAAGTGCCCTTTGGATGCATGCTCAGAGAGGGGATCAAAGTCCTGGACTATATAAGCCCCAAGCCACATGAGTTTGCCTTGAAATCTAAAACTTTAAATTCAAATAAAAAGCTGCAGCTGCTCTTGACAATACACATAATGACTTGAATGTTTCCTTATGCACAAAGCTTCAGCTACATTCTGTCCCTTTAAATTAACCTCATTTAAACAAAATATTAACATGGGTTCTTTCTCTTTTAAGGTATCTCAGTATCCAGATATGAGAATGATTTTTTTTTAGTGTTGATTCAAAATCTTAATGACCTCGGACCCACTAAGGCCCGACAATACTCCTGATTGCAAATTCTAACTGCAAATTGCAGGCTTATAGATACAATTAACGAGACAGATATAATTGTCACTACATCTTTGAAACACGTCGTCCAACTTACCATCAGTCTAATCTAGTTTGAGCTGCAGACAGCTAGCTGTTCGCCCATAAATCTAATGCATCTAAAATAAATTAGATTGATAAGGCTTGAATATCCTTTCAAGGAATCACTTAATACATTTAAAATTAGACTGGACAAATCGGTTTAGAATGTAATGTATCTGGCAAGCTCAGGCTGGTCCTGCAGTCAAGTAAATTATCTTAATATGCCTTCACCATCTCTAATTTGTATGAGAGCACAATCCTAACCTGGAGTTCGGCCGGCACAGTTAGGCCAGCAAAGTTTGGCTGGCACATGTTTGGACCACTCTCAGAGTCAGAGAGGACAGCACACAGATGTGTGCCATCCTCCCTGACTCAGAGGGCACAATCCTAACCTGCGCTGGAATAAGCAGGCCATCTCACCTGTGCTGCTGCTTCACGATGGGCCACTTTTGTCTATTACATTATTATTTTTCTCTTGCTTGAGTGTCTCAAATATGCACCTGTTTTGAAGTTTGGTGGTAAGTAAATTTGTCTACTAGCCGGAGTTGCCTGCTCTGCTGCTCCAGGGCCAGGCCACACACTTGCCTGACCTAGCAGCCAAACCTCTCCCTGGCCCTTTGCAAATGACGGAAACCAAGCAGGGTCCTCCAGGGTGATGCCATGATCAGGAAAATGATGAAAGGTGGCTGGATCAGGAAAGGAAACCTCCACTTAGTCCTGCTGGGACTTTATATCCCAGCTGGGGCTGCTGCTGAGGTGGTTGGGGGTGCTGAGTTGAGGGCTGGCTCCAGGCTCCAGGCCTCCTTGGGAGTAGGACAGGACTGGAGCAGAAGGCAGCCCTACCATAAAGGGGAAGAGGACCAAGGTGAAAGCTACCCCTTCCCCCCCCATCCTCCTCTTGGCCGGAGGCCTTGACCCTTGCAGAGTCCCAGAATGGGTTTTCCTTCTTTTGACCAGGATTGGGGGATGGGACTTCACTTGTTTTTTGTAATTTCACAGGAATTTGTAATTTTACAGAAATTTCATTTTACCCAAAATCAGAGCATGCATTTCTCAAGGCAATTCTTCTAATTCTACATGATGAGTTAGTTAAGCCCCACTTTGCCTGAACACCCAGTGCCACTTCCTCATGGTGTGATGCCACATGTCCGTAATCCATATGGATGGATGGGGGTGATCATATGGATCTTTCCCATCCTGTCAGCTCCCTACTAGAAGGAAGATGCTGACTATGTGTGAAAGGATGGTGTGTGATGGGCCCCACCATGGATTGCAACATAAGCTTCCTGAGCTGTGATTGCAGGGTGTGGAAACAGGTCCCCTAGTACTGTGTGTGCAGGCAAAATGAATGTGTGAAACGAAACAGAATGGCTGTGTGGATATGTGAAATGAAACAGAAAGGATTTAGAGGCACCTTTAGGATTGCTCCTTTAGGGATGCCTTTCATTTAATTGATAGCTTTCCATTACTTACTTTGTCTGCCAAGAATGAATAGAGTCTTCTGACAGTTTTTTTTCTTTTATCATCTTTGTATTATTGCCAACTTGATTGAAAATTGAAGCAGAATATTGCTTGTCCTCAACAGCAGGAGGGAGGTGATGCAGAGGATGACAGGTGTTCATCATTCAACTCATTAACAGATTCTCATAATTCACAGGTGTGACACAATTTTTGTTGCATTTCAAGGGCCAAGTGACATCACACCTGTCAATTACAAATCCTTTAGGCTGTGTTAACCTTGAGTCCATGAATTTTGTTGCAACAAATTTACTGTGAGTTTTAAATAAAGATACCAACTAGATTTGATAGTACAAAGAAATCTGCTTAGTGCCTACATCATTAAAAAAAATTCCCATTTTGATGAGGAAATGGGACACTGTTTCATAGAGTCAATTACTATAATTCATAGATGAAATAATTGTCTTTACTTTCTAAAACATACACCAAAGTCTTCCACTATTTTTCTCATTAACGAATCACAAAGGACTTTATCCACAGATGGCTGGAAATAGATAATCACTTATATTCAAAGTATTTATTTTTTTTAGTGAAGGTCCTGCAAGGCAAAACTGTATGGACAGCCCATCAAAAACAGGACAACATGACAGACCCTCCAGCAACATCAAAATTTGCCAAGTAGCAAAATGTCATTTCTGGAAAATTGCCTCTCTCAGCTTGATTTCCGTGGTTGCTATCCAAAAGTGATGAAAGGGCTGAGCAAGTAATTGTACTGAGGAAATTGACACCAGCTGGTCCACTACACAAAGTTTGTATGTATTATTAATTGAAATTAATTCTTTTCAAAAGTTAGCCATTTTTTTTTGGGATGCAAAGACCCAAACAAGACTACGGGCCCAATCCTGTCCAACTTTCCAGCACCGATGCAACCACAAGGTAAGGGAAAAAACCTATTGGGATGGCTACATCCTGGCTGGAAAATTGGATAGGATTTGGACCTAATTCTGTTTCAAATGTGCGTTAATTTTAGGAGACTAACAGCCCAATCTTATCTAACGCCACCCCTGTCAATGCAGCCATGCCACCAAAGCACATGTTACATCCTGCCCGGGGGGGGGGGTCTCCTCTGGGTAAGGGAACATTTATTCCATTGGACAGGGGTAAGCCTCTGCCAAAGTCTATTTTGGCGTGCACCAGCAATTTTACTGAGGCAAGTCTGACTGGACCCAGGAAGCAGACAGAGGGCAGAAAGGGGAGTTAGGATATTGCTGGTGTTCCTGGCCTCGACACCCCTCTGCCCCTGTTTCTGCCCTGGGACGCAGCAGGTGGCTATAACATAGATCAATGCTATCAATGTCATGGAGTTACAGGGCATTCATTTGAAGTCCTAAAATACATTGGTGGACAATTAAGTCTGTCTGCAAAAGAAGAGATGAAACTTGCGTTTGAGAAGATGAGAAATAAGAACAAAAATCCTTCCTGACCTGGACTGCAAAGTTCACTTCATGCGAGCTGTTGGCAAAATGGGTCTCTCTTACTCTTACTCTTGCTCTTGCTCTCTCAGTCTCAGTCTCTCTCTCTCTCTCACCTTCATGTGGGTTACTCATCCCTTCATGTGGGTATGTTGAACAGTTTGCCTCTCCTTCGGTTGGGCAGCATCAGCATGAGGACCTGTGGGTCAGTCAGTCTTCTGGCAGGCAGAGTCAGCATGAGGTCACAATAGTTGGTCTGTTCTGCAGCAGGCACTGACAACATGATGGCACATTGTTCATTCTCTCTCTGATTGAAACCCATAGCATCAGTAATCTGAGCATCGTATCTCATGCATGAGCTGAAACAGAAGCAGGAGCACATGGGAAGTCTCTTACTCATTGAGTTTAGGAGAAGCACTGTGTGGGCAATGAAGCAGCAAGTTAAGAGAAGTCTTTGACAGACAATAGACAAAAGTACAGGGCTTCTACTTTCAGCAGATATCCAAGATGGGCTAGTGGCATCAGGATCCATTGGGCCCTGAAATTCTGACGCTGCCACATCTAGATGCACTGCCCCCCTTCTCAGGCACTAATCAAAAGGGATGCTGGCTGAATGGACAAGTAGTTCCTCCCATCCTTCCTGGTCCATCTTGGGATGCTCCAAGATCGCTAGAGGTCCTACTGCCACTGGGACACTTGCTGGAAGCAGCCAGCATTTAAGAAAGAGGATTTGTGAACCTGGATGTGGATGGGAGTGGCCATGTTCACTCTGAAGATCTGCTACTCACTGCAGATCACAGACCTCAGGATTTCTTTCTCTAGCATCCAAGACAACTTGGCTGGCCTATCCAAGGCATATTAACCCAAGACTCATTTTAAATTTTAATATTTTGCACTACCTGGAAGCAGCGTCAGTGCTAGATTGCATTGCATCCTTGGGCAAGCCATGATGGCCAGCCCCACTTGCACAAAGCGCACACAAGTGGTACGTCCCAAGGCAAGGCTCTCCACCCCCTCCAAACATTCCTCCCCATAATCCTCAGCTTACCTGTCTGGCTTTACCTGTCTAGACCACCAACTAGCACGGGAGTGGGATGCCTGCTAGCTTTGGTCCAGAAACTCCCTGGCAATGACCTGACTAGCCAGAGGGGTGAGGACTCTTCCTGCTTTCCTACCTGCCCAGTTGTCATTGCCAGTGACAGAACAGCAAGCTCTGCCAAGTATGTTGCTCTGCTGCTGCCCACTATAAATGCAACTTCAGGGGGCAGCTATGTGGGCCTCAGTCAGTGCCCAACATGACTGACCTTTGATGAAGCCAGTGTCTGGAAGCTCAGGAAACAGTTACTGGGCTGTTGGAAGTGACCCTGTTTTCAGAACTAGGCTGTATCCTTTCGATACAGCCAAATGGATGGGTTAGTAAGTAGATGTTTGGGGAACTGGTCCCTTTAAATGGTTGTATTGTTGAGAATTAATCGCCCCCTATCCTGCAGTTCGGGCAAATAAAAACTTTGTTATTTGAAGTCTGTCCTAGCCATTCTGTCACATAGCACATTCAAAAAGAGAAAATATTGTGGAGAACCTTTGTGCTGCCTGTGGGCTGAAAACAAAGTGTCTCTGCGTTGTGGAAGTGTGACTAATTTGTAAATTGTGAAGGGCCCATACATATAGGAATGAACACATATTTCTATTAAGAAGAATAGAGTAGCGATAACAGATATCATTGACTGCTATTAACAGCATAGCAATATTACTAGGTGGCGTTCCCCCCCACACACACACACTTTTTGTAATAAGTAAATAGTCAGTCTTACCAGACATTAATGAGGACTATTGATCACAATGTTATCAGTAAAAAAAAAGGATTTATTTTGGAACAGCATTTGATGCAAAGGACCTAATGAATATGTAGAAGGTCCCAAGTTCGTTATGCTTAAAAATAGTTGTGTTCTGCAGACCAGAGATAATGACTGTGACTTGGTGGCTGTGAAGAAGATGGAAACTATTTTTATTCTCAAGTTGTTATAATAATCCCAGCTTGTATTGCTAGGGGACTCAATTTCCTATGCAGAATGAAACATAGTCCTGAACCATTTTGCTAAGGCAGAGTATCACAGACTTACTGTTTGCATGTATTTTTTTGCAGTGCTCAGCTGAAAAAATGGAAAAAAAAACTATTTTAATCACTGTTCAAAAGTACGGTTGCATTTCCTTTCATAGGAGATTTTTCTGAACTCAGAACCATTGATGCTATTTCAATTACTTGTTTGTGGAGATTACTTTGGTGGATCATGCCATGTCTCTTGAAATGCTTCTAGGGCTGGTTAGTATGTGACAGTTCCGTATTATTATTTTTATTGCATAATATCATCAATGTATATGACATCGTAATGGGATACAAAAAAAAAATCCCTGGAAATCCCAGGTGGTTGTCGTAGGTTGGGGTCAGCACCAGTATCAGAACAATACATACCCCATTTCCATGACAGTATAGATCCCTGCAGTTCAAATTCTGTCTGTGAAAATAATTCACAGCCCAATCCTAACCTGCATTGGAGCAGGCAGGTCGGCTGGCCTGTGCTGCATCCTACGCAGGCTGGGAAACAGCTGGAGCTCACCTTGGGGTGATATTTTCCCTTTACCCTGGGGTAAGTCCAGGCAGCCCTATGGGTCTTAGTATTTTGGTTCAATTCAGCAGATATAAATTTGAGAGGCAAAAATGTTTGAGCCTGAAAACTGCAATTTTTTTAACTTTCTTGATGAGAATCATACTAAAATAGGCAATGAAGAAGGAAAATGTGCTGAGAAATAATAATAATAATAATAATAATAATAATAATAATAATAATAGTATTTATATACCGCCTTTCTTAAGATCACTAGATTTCTCTAATGACTGTAACTCAAGGCGGTTTACATAGGCAGACTTTTTATTCACAAACCTGAAGATTTTTACAATTTACAGGAATGTGCTATCTTTAAAGAACACTCATACAGATATTTCTTTCTGGATTTAGCCTTCTTTCTTAGCCACCCGTCTGTCTTCTGCTGGCTGATAAGAGGCTTCCCTGCTCCCACCAGAGACGCAGCTGACCAGCACACTCCTCCTCCCACGAGGCAGCTGGAACTCAGCTTTTAATCAGCCACAGTTTGCAAGGTCTGCCACTCACAGAGACTTCCAGTAGTCTCGAGCTCACGACCTTCGGATCTTTAGCTGTTATCTTCGGGCAAACGGAGGCATTAACCCTCTCGGCTAAATCTTCTGCCAATTAAATGACAATTAAAATGTCTTATTTTACCTCAGAGTGCCCTTAAATACTTTGTACAATACAATTTTAGTTCTTACGCACTTTTCAAATATCTTCTTAACCAATCCACAGGGAAATATTTTTAGAGCCTTTTTCCTATTCAAATAGAAGTTGAATTATTCTTGAGTCCTCAGTATCACCATGCTAACCATCAGCCTACTGTTGAAATTAACCGTCAGGGCAACATGCATGTAAAGTATCTAAAATGCTATATGCTAGTTGGGCATCTGATAGGACCTTGGCCAATCAAGTGTCTTGGGAATGTTTCAACACACACTGCCCAAAGAATCATCAGTAACTGAGGGCACAAGCCTAAGTAGCACCGGAACAGGCAGGCCGGTGGACCAAAGCTCTAGAGCCAACGCGGGGTGCCATTTGGTGCCCCTGAGTTGGCGCTAGTGACATAGCACCGACGCAACAATGTTGTATTGGTGCTATGTATGAGGCTGGATTGCATCATGAATCATGCACCCCTGCTTTATTCTTGGTACACTGCTGGAGAGGATTCCTCTCAGAGCACACTGAAAAGACAAAATCAAGTTCTTGAGTCTGTCAGATTTTCCCCACATTTGTCATCCATATCAAATTCATATTTGGTGTATTACCCACAAACCGCAAATGAACACACCAGACACAGTCTTGAATGTAAACTGGCCACTTTATTAACTTACAACAAAAACAGCTGGGTTTAGCTAACCCCAAAGCTGTACAGGAAGCTACTATAAGTTGGAAGAAATGGTACAAGTCGTCTACTTCCTCCGAGATATTAAATGGACATAGATTCTGTGCTGACTTCACCTTGGCAGGGGGTTGCCTGCCAGCCTCTTTGAGTTACTGAAACCCTAACACCGCATCACCCAACTTCAGTCCAAGGTAGGCAAAACAAACAAACCATAAGCCAATCTGGTTGAGAGCAAAAAATTCCTACATGGCCCCAATTACTGACCAGCTAGTCTTGGACTGAAGAAGAGTGGACTAAAGAATGGGCAGGGGACGCCTTCGAGGCCCGACTGGATGGTTGGACACCTCATGGCTCAACCAGCCCTGCCGATCCTGTCCCTGAAACTTGGACTGCCCAATCAGGTAGCTGGCCTGTGCATGAATAGGGGCAGGGTAAATTCATCAGCGCAAGAGAGTGCTCAATAATTGACTTATTGATGTTTTTTTTTAAAAAAAATCAGATTTCATTGTTTTTTAAGTGGATATATTTTTCTTCTTGTAGTCTCAGGAACACAACTATTTTATTTTTAAAACATATTGTACCTTTTGAGGTTAGCTCAGTGGCAGATATGGTATCTGCCAAGAGACAAGTATGCAGATGTGGTTTCTGGGACTTCTTCCCTAAGATGCGTTTGATTCCTCAACAGGACACAAATTATCTGCTCATTAATTTGTGGATGAACAATGCTAATTCATAGTTATGAAACTAAAGCCTCCTGAAGCATTAAAGCCCTAATTCTCAACCAGGATTCCTAGCCAAACCTGTATTCCATCAGGAAGAACACTTGCCCATATCCAGCTGGCATGCAGTCTTGCAGCTCAAGCCACAGAATCCATAAGGAAGCATTTTGCTTTATTTTGATTTATGTTTACTCCAGAACTTACTGTCCTACTTTCCTTTAACCTGTTTGATTGGTCTTTGGGGAATACCTTATCCCATAGATTTTCCTTGTGGTTTGTTTCCATGTTCTAAATCAACAATAGTTACTGAAATCCTTGAAAATGCCTGAGTTTAGAGTGGAAAAAAAGCAAAGAATTTAAGAGTTAATGCTAAGGATAGCTGTCAAGATTGACTTGACATACTGGTTACGGCCCCTGCTAAAACTATGTTATTTATCTTGTCAACAATGCATTTGTGAGGATGTGCAGTATTGTATGTGCAGAAAACATATTACACTTTCCCTTGTGCCCTGATTATTCTCATGGGCAGTATTTCGAAGCGATGACGGCTTTTATGATTCAGGCTTATGATCTAAGTACACTGAGGGTGGTCTGTGCTTATTGGAGCTGGCAATGCCATAACTCTGTGAAAACCACCAAATGGTGCCCATCAGCAAGCTAAGTGTTTGAGAAAGTTTCAAGTGTCTTTTGTCATGATGGAGATGAAGGTGAGATTTTTTTCGGAGGAACAGAGAAGTGCATCACTTCAGCTTTTGTTAGCAGACAAGGAGCAGTTAGTAGACAAGTGTTTCTTTCTGCTAATGGGAAACCCATATAGACGGTGCATGTTCAGGAAGTGGTTGGGAATTTATACATTTTCATGCTTATATTTCTGATTTATTTCTGCAATCATTAATATGTTACACTAGAGATGTGCTATATAGTTTGTGGTTCCAACCTCATGCTTAATTCCTTGGCCATGTTATGAATAGGTATAATTAGATCTGTGTGATTTGGCTCACACTGCTCTCTTCTTTGCTCTGGAAGTAGGTTATCTCCTGCTTTCTGATTGTGGCCCAGTTGCAGCTGTATGGTGATCTGTGTGGGACTTATACATGAGATGGCATTCCTTAGTGACAGGAACTTGTAAGCAGTAGCTGTACCTTAGGTAGAGGGCATTTCCTGTGGGTTCTGCCCCTGGGCCCACCCCAAGCTCCACCCATGAGTAGAATTGCTATTTCAACATTTGCCAGCCCTAAAGTGGAAGATGCTGGGGTGCCCAATTGAGAACCATATGCAAATTAGTGCTGAGTGCACATTTTCCTGGACAGAAAAACCTTATCCAGCAGCTGCAGCTGTGTGTGTAGTCCAATCACCATTCCTTGAGTGGTCTCAGGGAGATACACACAGTTTCTTCCCTTTTGTCCCCACAACTATATGAAGTAGTTGAGGCTAGTAACCCAAGGTCACCTAATCAGCTTTGAATGCAGGTTTCCCCGATCTAATTCTAGCAGTGTAGCCAGACTACACTGGCTGTCCCTGTTCTTTGCTCTGCTCTTGTCAGCACCAGTGTAATCAACCTCTTTGGGGGACTGGGGAGCACAGTGCTGGAGAAGGGCTTCCTTATGGCAAGAACTCGGCTGCTTTCAGTTTAGCACAAGTTCATAGGTATGAGTGGAGCTTAAGCAGTCTCGTGAGGTTTCCTGGTATTTTAGCGTTAAGGCTTTGAGTGTTGCTGGAGCAACGTCTCAATTCGACTGAAATTTCATAGTGGTCTGCTCATATCTCAGTTAATTTCATTTACTGCTATGAGACAAATGGGCTGCAATCTGGAGATGCAATGGGCAGCGCAATCCTAGAGTGCCCCTTGCGTCGACGCTATATCATAGCGTCGACAGAAGGGGCGGAGCACCGACATGGGCGTGCCGAGCAGCACCCCCGCATCAGCGCTTCATCTCTGAAGCTGACGCTACTACAACATCGGCTTCAGAGCATCAGAGAGCCTCCCTTGCGCCAACTGAAGATAGTCAGCGCAAGGGATTCTCTGTCCCATATCTGGACAGGGATTGGTGGGAGGGGGGAGGCGGGAGGGGGGCGTAGGCGGGCTTGGGAGGTGGGTGTACGGCCACATCCTAAGCCCTTCAGTGAGGCCCCAATTTGGGGCACAGATTAGCAGGCGCAGATCCGAGGAACACATAGGGGAGACTGGAGCCTCCCCTACGGTAAGGGAGCGCATGCTCACTTGCCACGGAGAGGCTCCAGCCTCTCCTAAACAGCGTTGGATATGGCCCTGGCCCGTTGGCCTCGCCAGTCCAGCACTGCTTAGGATTGCGCCCTCAAGTATTCAAAACATGCCCCTTGCTTCAGTCATCAGTGACAGGCGGCAAATTTATTCCAGTTAGTGGTGTTTCCAGGGGCAGGGAGTACATAGAGAGCTGTACCACTCATCCTGAAAAACAATGAATTAATTTTCTTCTGCCCCCTAATTGCATATTCCGTCTGTATAGATGCCATCTGTATGGGGTGGAAAGCAGGGGAGAGGTTGTGCTAACTGGCAAATACCTTTCTTCATCAGATACTACTTCCATTTCACAATTGTGGATTAATGTTAATGTCTCCTTCAAATATCTGTGTTCTCAGCAGTTCTAAACATTCCCTTACCTTGAAGAGGCCTCCATGACTGCCCCCCGCCACTGCAGGATGCAGCACGTGCCCCATTGGCACAGCTGTGTCAGAAAACAAAATCCAGAAAACAAATAAGGAAGTTGCTTGCATTAAGGCAGCAATTCCTCACCGGGTGATGCAGCAGCCTCTGCTGCTCCTGTTCTCTGGATTGGACAAGGAAGGGAGGGCAAAGTGAATAAGGACGTGTGGAAGAGAGGAGTGTCACTCTAGCCTACTCAGAGGCGTTTCTACAGGGAGGGCAAAGCTCTAAGTGTTGCAAGACGCCTTACCCTGTCATGTAAATCCCTCCTCTCCCTTGCTGCTGTAGCCAGTAAGCAACGCCAAGATGTTGCTTTTCCCTGTGAGGATTGCCTAAAACGGTGCAGGAGAGGAGTAATTTCCACTGCAAGGTAAGGCTTCTTGCAACACTTAGAGCTTTGCCCTCCCTTAGATCTGCCTCTGAGCCTACTACCATCCTCTTTTCCACATTTCCTTTCCACTCTGTCTCTTTCTTCCTGTCCAACCTCCTTGACTGCAAAGCAAGCATTATGACCCTGAGGTCTTCTCCGCCTCAAATTTTAATCCAATGCCAATATTGTTTGATCCGCATTGGCCATCTGATCATTTACAAGTCCAATTCACAGTGCTGGTTGTCATCTATAAATACTTAAAAGATTTGGAATTTGGCTATTTAAAGAACTGGCTACACCTGCGCCTGCCCACCTACTGTTATTGCCATGAGATGCTCTGCTTTCCGTCCCATTGCCATCTAATCAGAGGTTTGGTGGCTGGACAGAACCTTTTCAATTGCAGTGCCCAGGTTGAGGCCACTTGTGCCTTAGGAGGCACAAGAGGTCCCTGCTTTACTGGCATTTCCGTGCGCTGCCAAAACATTGTTTCATCACGCCTTTGGTTTGCTTTAGCTTCTTTCTCCCTCTTCTGAAATGCTCTCTCTTTCACATCTAGCCTCTGGTTGTTAATTTGGTTCTTTGTTTACTTTTAAGGAAGGTATCATGTCCTGGAACTCTAGCTTGAATAGTCAGTAGCAAAGCTCAGGGTATCAAATATGGTTTCCTCCAAGAGTGGTCCAAACATGCTTTATGGCGCATTTGCAGCTCTCCTTATCTAATTCCAGGCTAGAATTGTGCCCTAAAAGCAATAGAATATGACGTAGCTGCAAATAATTCAGTCCCACTTTTCATTTGTGATTAGCTGTTCTTTTTCAGAAATAAGTACTAATATATAGATTTTTTTGAGTGCACTCTTGGTAACAGACGTTTTTCTAACCATATGAATTTACTTGTTTCTTTGACAAACAAGAAGTTTGATCTTGGTATTCAAGAAGGCCCTGAGTGCCAAAAGTATTAGAATTACTATTTAAAAAAAAGGTTCCAGGATCATATGTCACCAATCATCAAATCTACAGAGCATTTTCTGTGGGAGAGGACTGGAGACTGCCTTGCACAGGGCTCTCCACCCACGAGCTCATACATATTCATTTTCCCTCTTATCAGCTGCCAGAAGGAATATTGCTCTTGACACACAACATAGTCATTTGGGTTAATTGCACTTGAACACTCTGAATAGTCTAAAAGTGGTGGTAGACAGTTTTGCTTCTTTTTTAGATTTAAGGATGCTCTTTTCAATCAGACACTTCGTTTAGCAGTAAAATAATTGCTAGTTTCCAAGCTCCTGTATTTTTCCTTTAAAATAATTGTATGCTTGAGAAGCAATACTTGTGAAGTTGCCCCTTCTTCTAGTCTGCAAACTTTATTTCCTCTCCTCCTCCCCCCTGCCACCATCGCCACTCTGAGTTCTGCCATCTGTGCAAATTTCAGCCTTTCCTTTTTGTGGTAATGATTGTAGGAGTCCCAGGGGGTATCAACAAGCTGCTTTCTTGCTAAGGGTTATTAGAGCCAATATTGTTAATTACTGATCTGGTTGGATATGCTGATTTAAAGGGTGAGGATTGCTCTCAGCTTCTCCTGAGGACCATTTCTTAAAATTGCTGTCACTTCTCTTTCTTTCCCACATACTCACAAGTACATGTAGAAGCAAACAAGGTTAGAGCCCAATCCTATCCTTCCCCATCCCCACTGGTGCAGCCATGCCAAAGATGGGTCCACTATATCCAGTGGGAGTGGGTAGGTGGGAAGGAGATCAGGAGGATTTAGAGGCAAAGGGGGATTTAAATACCTATACACCTCCTTAAGTCTCTCATTCCACAGTGGGCCTCCTCCGCTTAGTGCTAGCAATTTTGCTAGCGTACGTCTGAGGAGAGAAGGGGGCAGGAAGGCTGCAGGAAAGAGGAACAGGATCCAGCAAGCACTGTCACCACTAGATCTACCCCCTGGAACTAGCTTCCCCACCCCCTCGTGCCCTGTTCCACCTTCCCCCACCCTCTTGCCTCTCCCACAACCGGACACATGCATAGGAAGGCTCCAGTTTCTCTGGCTTCCTACTCAGCGTGCTGCCAGAGTACCTTTTATAACTGGCGCTGGCTGCTTACATCAGTCAATGCCAGCAGAAGAGGCGGTCCAATGACGGCCAGCTCAGATAGGATTAAGTCATTAGATGGCTTTTAAGGATCAGACAAATCCATAGAGGAGTGATGGGTTGCTGCAAACCACCAGGGGAACTGGAAGAGGGCCATTCCCCCTCAAGGCCGAGTAGTCCAGAAATAAGTGCCTTGATGGCACCGCAGCAGTCGCAGCGCTGCCGGGACTAACGGGCTTGTAAACCTACCTGGGGGAGCCATGTTGGCCTCCAGGAGAGTCCAGGAGGCTGAAGCCCCCTCTGCAGGCTTCCCCACTGCTGCAAATAGCTCCAGTTGGTGCTCAGAGCCCAATTCTGTTGTTCAATCAAAAACCGGAAGTGGGCTCCAAGTGCCAATCGGAGCTATTTGCAGCAGTGGGGAGATCCACAGAGAGGCTGCAAGCCACTCAGACCCTCCTGGAGGCCAGCGCAACTCCCAGGCAGGTTTAGACGTCCCTTGGTCCTGGCGGCGCCGCAGTCTCAGCACTGTAGCCACGCCCACCCTGCCTCTGCAGGTACATCTCAAAGTCCAAGCAGAACTTTGGGAACCACTATAACTGAGGATAAGTATCAGTGAAAATCAGCCTCTGAGTGCAGAAGATGCATGTCTCTGAATGTCTGGTTCGGGAGAAATAGCAGGAGAAGCCTCCCTCCTTCATGTCCTTCATGTGAACTTCCAGAGAAATCTGGGTGGCCACTGTTGGAACTACAATGGTCTTGGTTTAATACTTCCTGACAACTCTCACACTGAAATCAATGGGACTTAAAATGTATTTCACATTGGCTGGACAGTGCTCATAATTCTTTAAGGGTTCACATCATCAAATATGATTGAAGAAGATGAAAAAAAAAACAATCTCACTTTTTCAGCAAATGCACGCTCTTCCAAGTTTATACTCTTTAAGCATTTTGTTGTTCGTGAATGAGCACATGTGGATGGTCACCCCCCCAAGCTCGGCTCCCTCTGGGTACCTTTACTACTCTATGCCGATGACGCGGTCATTTTGTCACGCTCGAGTCTTGAACTCAAAAGAATGGTTCACAAGTGTCTTGAATATCTGTCTCACAACAAACTTCAGCTGAACTTCTCCAAGTCCAAAATCATGGTTTTTGCTAAATCTTGGCGACCTAAGAAGTGGATCTTTAAAAACCAATGCATAGATCAGGTAAAGACCTTTAAATACCTGGGCATTTTATTTTCCTTTAATCTTTCTTGGTCTAAGCATCGTAAGATGGTCCGGTCAGCAGCTATGTTGACATCTCAAGCTATCACCAGCTTTTTCTATCACAAAGGTGGATCCTTTATCCCTGCGGCTATAAAGGTATTCTCTGCCAAAAGCATCCCACAAATTTTATATGGCATACCGCTGTGGATTAAATCTTTTGACCACTCTATCGAACAGATCCAGGCTTCCTTTTTAAGGAAAATTTTTGGCCTGCCTTATTGCGTTTCATACGCAGTCTTATGTCTCGAGTCAGGTCAACGCATGCTGGAGACACTGGCCTGGACCCAAACATCGAAATTTTGGCTTAAAGTTTTCTTTGCTAATAAACAGAATAGCCTACTTTTCCATCTACTTACTGACCCCTTCTTTTCAGCTGACTTTTGGGTCTTAAAGATGGCGCAAATCGGCATTGGAGTGGACCTGATTGGGTCTCTTTCACAAACTGAAGCATTTAGAATGATAAAACGTAGACTCCTAGATATTCATGACCAGAACTTATTAAATGCTGCAAATAAATATTGTTCTCCTCTATTTTACCAAATCCCAGTTACAACTGGCCAGATACCGCCTTTTCTCTATGCGGTGGATAGCCCCAATGCTAGAAGAGCTTTGTCTTTGGCACACTGCAATGTGATCCCGTCAGCTGTGCTCTGGGGTAGATTTAATGGCACCCCTTTTACAGAAAGATTCTGCTCTTGTGATCTGGGTGCAATTGAGTTTCTTGAGCACCTTTTATTCCACTGTCCAAACCATCGTGGAGGTTGGGAAAAATTCTTAAAACCCCTTATGCAGATGTGTAGTGCGAATGTTGATTCTGAAATTTTGAAATTCCTTTTTGTCATGAAAGATCCTATTTATATTAATCAGTTCGCTATGTTTCTTTGTCAGGTAGTCAAAACCAATCTGGCTCGCGTCAAAAGTGTGGAGATGATTAATTATTGATTTTATTTTATTCTAATAGCTTGAGTGCAACAATTCTGGAGCTGATTGCGATAGTATTTACCTATTGATTGTCCTGTCTTTTGTCTTGTTTCTTTTTTGTGTGTGTGTATATGCCAATAAAGGTTTTTGTATTGTATTGTATTGAGCACATGATGCAACAATGGATATATAGTAAAAATCAAAGAAAAATGGTTGAATTAAGAAATCCAGCAAGACTCAGTCTTCCCAGTGAGACTGTTTCCTTGAAAAGGCTTTTTTTCCCCTTCATAACAAAAGAGCACCCCAAACAAACAGGAATTTGGTTGCTTTGCAGGTTTCCTTATCTACATAAAACACCAAGTCCCTCTGCTCATTACCTAGTTTTTCTTCTTGGCAACAGTTGTATTTAGTACCTCCAGGCCATTTAGTAGGTATTCACCACCTCTATGGGTGTCAATTGAAGATGCTCAAGACAGATGCAAGAACATTTTTGCTTTTGTTTTGCTTTGCTTTTTCCCAGATAGCTGAAGGTGGTTTGTAAGAGGAATCGCAGCTCATGATTTTACTAACTAACCCTATTTTTCCTCTATAGAACAGGGATTTTTGTATGATTCCCAACATTTGTTGAAGGCCACAGTGGGATAAAAATATTATGGGTTGGATCTCAACTAGTACTTCCATGAAAGGAAGAATGATAGCTCTATGTTTTGCTAAATCAAGGTGAGCTTCCATAGATAGGAGTCAAAACGAACTGTGGGTAGAGATGGACAATAGTTACTAACAGATTGCAAAGTGTCTTAGCAGTGGCTCTATTTTACAAGGTAGAGTTGAATCGCAGCCTGCAGAACTTCTGGTTCACATGAGGATAAGGAAAATTGTTTGAAATTCCTCCTCCTTCCCTCTACAAATTCCTTTGCCCTCCAAAAATATTTTGCAGATTTTTTCTGGGGGTGGGAGGTAGGGGCAGCAGAGAGAAGGTTGATAAGTGAAAATCACTCTCCCTCCCCCCCTTGAATGAACTTATTCTGCTTGCAGAAAAGCTACTTGGGACTCAGTTGTACATATGTCCACTGTGAAATGTATAGCCTCTCCCAAGATACTTTTCATTCTCTTAAAAACTACCATCTGTCTATAACTGTGTGTGTGTGTTTTAATCACTACCTTGATTTAGCAAAATGTAGATTTGGGCACGTAGGACTACTTCACATTATCATGTCAGCATGATAAAAATTCTGCAGTTGATCAGTGTTCTGTTTATATTAGGCTTAAGTGATGTTACCAGCAGTGCTTTTTAAAACACATGTAACATGGGTTACCTGGGGGAAAAGCAATTGTGCACAGCAATTCAGTGTAATGCCCAATTGTAGAGAAGAAAGAATTTTGGCAGGTGTAGTTTTTGAATCCCTTCCATGATGAGCACCTGCCCAGATTCCCGCTGCCATACAACAGTTAAAGGTATATGCACTCCGTCCCAGTTTGTATCTGGTAACCCTATTTCTAGGCCTTATCCTTGCCTATATTTCAGGCTATGGAGAGCCATTTCCAACCTCAGCCAGTTGCATGGTGTGAACTGCAGCTAAACCTTTCTCCTTTCTCCCTCACTAACTCTCCTCATGTTCCTTCTCCCCCTTTCCTTCTTTACACCTCAAGACCGTCTCTTCTCCTGGGTTCTGGAAAGGCCAGCTGATCTCCCAAAGTCCGACATCTTTCTCCCCTCTTTGCTCTGCCCCTTCTCCTTCTAAGGGCTTTCTCTACCTTCACTCTTTTTTTTTGCTTCCGATCCTTCTGTTTTCCCCATGGCTTCATAGTTGTGAGAAAGGTTAGCCACATATCCCCTCATGTAGATTAACAGTGTGTGAGCTGATTCAATTAGACTCAATTTGAACCCCCTTTTTTGGTTTCTCAGCACTTTAGTAAACTTTTAGTAAACATTAGTAAACTTCATCCTTGTCTCCATTTTCCTTTCAATGCTGAAATATAGTCGTGCCACTGTGATTAAAGGTATAGGCACTCTGTCCCAGTTTGTATCTGGTAACCCTAGAAACAGGCCATTCACCCCCTTGCTGTGGGGAAGCTGAGCTAGTCTCTCCCACTGAACAAAGCCTAGCAGATCAGCCCGTGCTGGCTCTGCAACTTTGGAAGCATTCAGGAAAATACAAAGAGAGAATGCTGGAAATGGGGTTGTGGGAGTTACCTTGGGTACCACCTGCCACAGTGCTTCTCAGATGGAGGCTGGAATGGGGGAGACATTGCAGCACCAGTGGGTTATTATTCCTCAGACCAAGAGCAATGCAGGATCATGGGCAAAGAGCAGATGTGGAACAAAGAACTCTGAACTGAACTCTGAGGCTTGGAAGCCACAGGCTTTTATAGATGGGAAGTGACAATATATGTGACGTGCATTTCCAAGAACAGCA
This sequence comes from Lerista edwardsae, assembly GCA_029204185.1. Classification (NCBI taxonomy): domain Eukaryota; kingdom Metazoa; phylum Chordata; class Lepidosauria; order Squamata; family Scincidae; genus Lerista; species Lerista edwardsae. The sequence goes on from JAJKFI010000032.1 coordinate 12,368,427, forward strand.
TGCACTCATCTTCACATGAAAGGCCAGAGATGGCATCAATTAGAAATGGTACAAAAAGTTGAGAAGTCTTAAGTACATTTACAGCCCAATCCTGAGCTGCCCTACCACCAGTGCTGGTGTCCCAGCAGCGCCACCCAGAGAGAAAGCAGCAGCACCACCCGGCTGCCAGCAGGGCAGAGGTAAGCAGTGCAGGGGCACGGGGAAGGTGGCGAGTGTGGAACGGGGGAGGGACTAGCCTGCGAGGGGAATGGAATGCCTGATCTTATCTCCTATGTGATAAGAGTCTGTGCACGCCATTTAGCAGGAACAAGCTTGAGAAGCTCCATTGGGTAGACTGGGGGGAGTTTACTCACAAATGTCCCCTTCTCTCGAGAAGACCTCCAAACTGCTTGAATTTAGCAGTAGCCATTTGGAGCCATTGCTCCTGTGCTGAATAGAATTGGGCACTTAGTTGGAGGAGACGGACACACACACACACACACACACACACACACACACAGAGAGAGAGAGAGAGAGAGAGAGAGAGAGAGAGAGAGAGAGAGAGA
>JAJKFI010000032.1:12368981-12383639 GCA_029204185.1 Lerista edwardsae
AGAGAGAGAGAGAGAGAGAGAGAGAGAGAGAGAGAGAGAGAGAGAGAGAGATTTGCATTTTAAAAAATTTTAAATGCCATAATTTTCATGTCATATATCACCTTATAATTAAGCTACGACGGAAGTTTCACGCTGTGACTCATAGACCAAATATATTTTACATGCCACAACAGAGCTGTGCTCCAATATACGCACATACATTGTGGTGATTAATCAAATCCTTTCAGCTCAGATTGGAATCAGCACAACAGGTTGCAAGCTCAAAAGTTTGCAAGGGTACGATAAGAATGCGATGAATAAAAAATTCTGAACTAAATTCAGAATAAAAAAAATTCTGAGACCTTGTGTTATTGCTTCAGTCATATGGGTCAAATGTTCTTTCCATCACTCATTCTGAAGCACTGCTCTTCTGGAGACTTCTGTCTCCTTTTTTCAAATTGTGCCTGCTATATCATAACAAAAGCACAATTTTTTGAAAAATACAAATCAAACAAGGCATTTGACATCCTCCATAGCTTAGCATTTGCATTCTTGTTAGACATACAGAAGAGTTCTGGGTGGCATTAAAGTGGAATGCGTTCCTCCCCTCAATTCAATGAAGTGCACTCTGCTGCCTGCTGCAATTCTTGGCATTAGAGTAGCCATATCAATCTCATAGCATCGCTACATGTAAGAGTTTCAGCAAAAGAAAATGGGTAATACCAGACAGGCACAAGACTCACAAGAACTCTTATGATCTGCCAATAATTCCCCAAGATTCATACCTTTTTTTCCAATTAGACTGCCTTAGTGATATAGAAGACTAGAAATCCAACTCAATAACACATACATAATACACACTCCAAGTATATTTGAAAATGTAACATTTTTAATGTGACTTCCTTCTCTAGTGAAGCATTATTTTGGCTTCCACAGCATTTTTTTCACTCCTGAAGTAAAGTGAACAGTTTCCATAATTCTGTAATGCTGAAATGTTGGGATCAGAAAGCTGTCAGGGTGGCTATTAGCACCAAACGAAAGCTCATCCATCGGACTAGTGTAGCTAATTTCAATGGCAGACTATATACCAGGGAGTTAGTATGCATAATATATTTATTTTACATTTGTATCTTGTTGTTCCTCGAAGGAACTCAAGTGGTATTTTGTGTTTGCAACAGCTTCATGAGGTAGATTAGGCTGAGGTCATAAGTGCTCAACAGTAGAGTTGAAATCGAACCTGAGTTTCTTTTACTCCAATACAGTGTTCTAGTCTACATCCCAAGCGGACTCCCATAACTCAGTGAATAATGTTCTTAATGATAGCAGGAAAAATGATGCTGCTCTAGGAATCTTTCGTCTACTTTCTCCATTAACCCTTAGACTCCCTTGGTAACAAAGCATGGGGCAGGTGTCCCCTTCAGCTTTTTTATGTTACTAGAATTCAGTGACTACCCAGAAACCTCACTTTGCTTGGGGGTGGGAACATGTGGTTCCTTTTGGGCTACAATCCTAACAACCCTGGGGGGTGGGAATTTTAGGAATAGAGCAATAGATACGACAAATAAAGGAGAAAGAACAGTCACAGGTAAAGCCAAAACTTCTCACCTGTTTTAAGAGTTTATACGGTGATATCACCAACAGGTAAAAAGAGAGTATGACAACAGGAGGGCTTGGGATGAAAAATGAGAAGGTCAGTTTTGGACATACTGAATTGGGAACAATGATGATTTGTATGTTCTGAAATTGTCAGCCAGGCAGTTGGAAATGCAGAATTGGATGAAGGAGAAGGCTATACTATACTTCAAATTTTAGATTGGGTGTTGAACAAGAGAGAATGGATTTAGTTTCAAGTTCTGTTTAGTCAGGAAGCTCGTGGGGTGACAATGGGCAAAGCACTACCTCTCGGCTTACACACCTCACTGGTTTGTTGTGGAGTTAGAATGGGATAACCTCACATGCATGGCCTTGAGCTTTCAGGGGGAAGGATCGGATACAAAAGTCACAAAGAACAGGCAATCAGGCCAAGCATTGCACCAAGTGTAGTATATCTGAAGGACTTTTTTTCACCACAGTGTAGGTGTTAGGATGCCTGTGACTAAGCCATCTAGCACATATTTTAGCAAGCCACTCAAAAACCACCAGAGCATAGGAAACCAGTGAGTCAGAAATCTGTACTTTGCTCGAGGTACGGATGTGTTCTCCTCTCTTGGTGAACCATTCATGTAGAAATACCTAGATATGATTGAAAAAAGAATGGATTTTCATGTTTTTAGGGTTTTTTATTTTGTTTAAATTATTAAAAGTAATTGGAATCTTGAGTTATAATAGTTCTAGCAGTGCTGTCAAGTATTGATTTTCTGAGCCTTTGGGGCAGCTTTTTGAGTCAGCGGATAAATATAATCTTGAAATAAAGTCTTCTTTCTATTCCATCATACATGTGATTCAGTCATGAAAATAGTATTCAGTAAAATCATGTTATGCTTGTGTTCATGAAGAATAATGTAATTAAAAAAAATAAAACACAATCTCATCCTGAGAGCGCAATACTAAACTGGAGTTAGGCTGGCATAAACTAAGCCAGCAAAGTTTGGCCAGCACAAGGGCCACTATAAAGCATGTTTGGACTATTCTTAGAGTCAGGGAGGATGGCTCTCATCTGTGTGCTGGCCTCTGACTCTGAGAGTGGCCCAAATATACTTTACGGTGTCCCTTGTGCTGCCCAAACTTTGCTGGCTTAGTTTATGCCAGCCTAACTCAGTTTAGGATTGCGCCCTGAAGGTCATTAGGAGGCAGATTAGGCACATAAATAGTGGAACAGTCACCTTGGTGAAAATGTGCCAAGATAAAAAAATATTTCACTGTTCAAAAATAAATAAGTGGACTATTGACAAATCAACATAAAATAAAATGTCTACCTATACTATCTGTATATATGAACATTCTGCCACACATTAGTGTGATAAAGGAATGGAACCCAGAATTGAGGGCACATGGGTGAAGGAATGGGCATGGTTCTCTTGTTGGGGTCACCACAGGATCCTTGGGATAGGTAACATACTGTATATTGACCTTTCCCCAGTGGGGGTCCCAAGCACATCCCATATAAGCACATGGCTTCTATTCATTTCTGTTAAGAAAAGGAAAGCATCATGGTTATGGCAAGGCTCTTCACATTGGTAGCTCAGTCTTCACTGACAGGGATTCTGCATACATGTGTGGTGTACATGTCACACACACACACACACACACACACACACACACACACACACACACAGGAATCTTTGCAAGATATAAGCCTTCTTGTAATAATGATGGATATTTTTGTAGAATATAGTAATAGTATCATGATTTGCTTTGCATGTGTTTCAGAGAGTCTCAGTCTGTGTTGTAAGAAAGAAAATAGTGTCCAAGACTTTCTAAGAACTTTAATTTTTTTCTTCTTCACTTGCTTATTTTCATTGATGGCTGGCCAATGAATGTTACAATTGACCTAGCTGTAAGATTTGAATTTGAGATGACATCAAAAATTCTGTCTATAGTTTTAAATCTGTGTTTATTCATTCATATATACCAGTCATCACTTTACGTTTCAGTCAATGAATGATAAATATATATGTATGAACAATCATGCAGGTGCACAGAGGAGGAGGTGGGAGTTCCTCTCATGCTATGTGCCTGCATGGTACTGCAGCAGAGAGAAATCAGCAGGAGCAAACAGGCTTCCCATTGGCTCCATCTCCCATCTGTGGTCATGATTCCAATGGCAGCCACAGCAACAAGTGCCCATCTCTGGAAGAGAGATTCAGCAGTGGGCTAGTCATGTGCCCCCACCACAAGATGGTAGTAGGCAATCCCCTGCCACCAGAGGAGATAAAAGGCAGCCAGAGCGATGAAGGGAATTTGTATTACTGGGAAAATTATATGAATTTATGTGGGGAATTAATGGGGGGGGAGTTCTTTGTAGGAGAAATTGATGAAGTTTTCCTGGGGAAAATGGATGGGAGGGGTGTCTTGGGGCAGGGAGAAATTGATGGATTCTATGTTTTTAAAACTTAAGCATTTTATGAATCATGGAAGGGGGCATCATAATGGGCTCTGGAAAAAAAAAAACAAGCCAACGAACCCAGGGTGGATTATTAACTAGGAGAGGGACCTGGAGATGGAATCTTTTGAATCTTTATTCTTAAAATTGACTTGTTATATTATCTTCGTTGTACTATTTTCACTGTGGTTCATGGCTATGGGGTGTGGCTGCAGAGGTGTCGTGTGGCATTACCATAGAGGCGTGACTGTAGGACACTATGAAGAGTTCCTGCACTTCAAAATTTACCACCACACCAAAGCTCATCATCTGAGCTTTAACTTTACCTAAAAATTGTTCTTAGCTCATGGCTTTAGAGCAGATATTCATTAGTCATCTATTGTCTTGAGTGTTAAGTAAGAATCCATAACAACCCAAGTCATCTTTTTTAATGTCTTCTGAAAAAAAAGCCATAATTAATTTGCAAAACCTTAAGGATAAACATGCATCAGGATAAGAGAGTGCGCTTGCGAATGTTATTCTTCCAAACGTTTTCTTTGAGAATCAAATCCTCACTTTTTAACAGATGGCTTGGTCTTGGCTCTCTGGCTTTCATCTTTATTGGTCCCGATGTTGCCTTTTGTGTGTGCCGTGGATTCCATTACTTCCTGCTGAATTGGCTCTCCGCTCATTCTGATTTCAGCTCAAGCACTGAAGTTTATCCAGCCATCTCTTTCCCCTCTTGAAATCTATTTAGTGTAGTGCCCTTCATTTCAATGTGAAATCATGTACATTGCAAAGAGCAATGTTTATCCTTCCCTGACTCTCCTGCCTGCAGTAAAAAATAACTTTGGCCAGAATCTATTTCCCTTCTCAAGTGTTAAAAAAAATCCTCGACACTCCATCTTTAGAGCAAATGGATTTGTGTGTGTGTGTGTGTGTGTGTGTGTGTGTGTGTGTGTGTGTCCTTTCTTTTCTACCGTCAATATTAAGGCTCCAGAATGCCAGGTAGGTCAGGGGCGGCAGTCTGCGGTCCTGGCACCTGGGTGGAGAATGGGCCAGGGATGCGACTGATCATGCTTATGGCAGAACTAAATGTAGTATTCATACACGTGTACCAAAGCCCAACTTGGGGCGGGGGGGGGACGGGACAGTTGGAAGCCTCGCACTTTCCCTGCCTATCTCTCTTCAGATTTCACCCTTCGGACACTTTTCTTCCCATCATCTTCTCAATATGAATTATTATCCCTGCTCCCATTTAAACACAGGTCTAGGACCTTGTCGTGGAGTGAGGGAGAGAAGCAGCTGGGGTGCAGGAGTGTCAGGAACAAAATTGGCTGGCAGTGGAAGACATACAGAGCCCTTCCTCCCACACTGCAGATAGTTCCCTCCCTAAAACACTTTGCAAATGAGAAGCACCTGTCCAGTCTACCTTTACGTGATTATGTAGTAGCAATTAGGGCGCAATCCTAACTAACTTTCCAGCACTGACATAGCTGTGCCAGTGAGGCATGTGTTCCATCCCATTGTGGAATAGTAGTCATGAAGGCCTCCTCAAGGTAAAGGATTGCTTGTCCCCTTACTTCAGAGCTGCATTGCCCTTACCCCGGTGCTAGAAAACTGGTTAGGACTGTGCTCTTAGTGGCTCTCTTATGTCTTCATTTCCTTTCCATCACTGTAGAAATAGTGTTAAAGCATCATAATACTATATGTGGGCTTCACAGCAGCTGCTAAATTCTTTGCCCCAATATCTCTAGAAATGAGCAAATTCTCTTTGGACAAATTCCACAAAGGAGTCTGTGCCTGGCTAGCCATGCAGAAACTCCAGGTGCTTAGGAGAAATTGTTGTTGTTCAGAGTTCAGTCATGAAAGCCCACTCACTCGCTCTGTGAGTGTCCCTAGAGGCCTCTGGGTGTTGTGTGATGAAGGTATTTGTGGAGGCTGCCCAGAGTGGATCAGGGACTCCTTCTTGCTACTATTATCACTTGACAGCATTATGGCAATAGGATTTTGTTACCATGCCGTTGTCCTTCCCTGGCTAGGCAAAAGAAGTGAAGTACTATGAGGGCAGCATAGGAATGAGCAACCTCCCCAAAATGTACCACTTGTAGGAAAGAGATCCACTCTGCTCCCTTGGCCTGCCTTCCTGTATATGTCTAGAAACAAAGACCTGAAATGTAAAAAGTGCTTGGTACAGATTTGCGCAGCAAACTGCACAAATGAATAGGGAACAGCAACAGAAACAGGGCAACCAATATGGTGCAGACTGCACAAGGTCCTCATTTGATATCAGGAAGATATGAAACTGCCTGCCCAATGACATCTTCTGCCGAGGTTCTTCTACTCCATGTGCTGACACCAGCTGAGGTTTCACTGGCAAGAGCATTGGACAGAACCTTCTCTACTGCAATTCCCACCACTAGATTGGAGAAGAGAAGCCATCTTTTTTCTCCTGGCTTTCTCATAGTTACTGAAGTCATGGTTGTTCCATTGGGCTAAAATCTCATTTTAAATTGATTCTGATGTGGTTTAAAATTACAGTTTTATTTACATATGTTTTGTTTTTAAATGGCTTAACTATCTGGAGTTGTGTGATTCAGAGCACAATCCTAACCTGGAATTAGGCCGGCACAGTTAGGCTGGCACAAGGGTCACCATAAAGCACATTTTGACCACTCTCGGAGTCAGGGAGGATTGCACACGTCTGTCTACTGGCCTCACTGACTCCAAGAGTGGTTCCAAACATACTTTACGGTGTCTCTTGTGCTGGCCAAACTTTGCTGGCCTAACTGTGCCGGCCTAACTCCAGGTTAGGATTGCACCCTAAAACATGGCACACCAATATAACTAGAAATAAAGGCTGTATGAAATTTGACTGGTATGGACATAAGTTTAAAAAGCTATATTTCTTTTGCTTGATTTTTGTGTATGCTTTTTTTTTTAACCTAACTTTTGGGGTATGTTGCCAAACGTTGTCATCAGGCTTTACAAGTTCTAAATCTTCCCAATTGCTTTTTAAATGCAGCATTAGTGTTTCATAACAAGGGCTTTCGAAATGGAGTGTGATGGGAATCATTGCTTGAGATGTGCTAGCTAGAGATTTTAAAGGACTTCTAATAGACTTAACAAAATATCAATAAAAGAAAATATAGTCACTGAAGCTGACAATGTAATCATTCTATTGAAGAACCTGGGAGTTCAGCATACAACAGAAACATTACCAGTGCACTTAAGAAAGTGTAGAAGGAAAAATGGCACTAGCGTATTCTGGCTGCTTTCAGATGCCATCCAAGATGAGCCAATACAAGATGGGCCTTTAGAGTTCCATGTTATGTCTCATGTTTTGACTAAAGCAGCTGGTTTTAGAACTTCATACTCTTGATCCCAGGAAACCCTTCATATATCAAGCCATCCAGCACAGAACCTGGGTGCACTGCAGAGGATTCCAGGAAACCTCTAGGGGGCGCTCTCAGCTCACATATCAGGTCTGACAGGGGCTCCACATAAGTCAATGTTGCTTCCCAAAATTAGTGCAGGGAAACAAGCAATGGGGGAAGCTTATCTGCCATTGCTTTTCTTCTAAAGGAGGAATCTCATATTTCGAGGCAAACACAATTGCCAGGTCCAGGGAGAAAAGAACATTGTAGTAGAGAAAGGCTGAGTGGAAGGTGGATACAATTTGGGCTATAGGCCATGATGGATGGTGCAACCGCCTTACATTAGTAGTAGGCTACTTCAGAGTACCCGGTGCAAGGGAGTGGCAACAAGTTGCAAGCGTCTTGTGTCTCGTGCCTCCCTGGGGCTCCTGGTGGGCCGCTGTGAGATACAGGAAGCTGGACTAGATGGGCCTTTGGCCTGATCCAGCAGGGCTCTTCTTATGTCCTAGCACCTGCCAATGTATCCCCATCAGTGGATTTATTTTACCTGAAAAAGGGTAGCCAGTGGGCTTTTGGTAAATGTGTATGCATATATCATTTAGTTCTGCCCTTAGCATAGTACAGATGGGCTTAATGTTTATGGTAGAGGGGAGAGAGAGAGAGAGCGAGAGCATACGCAACCCTCCATCCGTTTGCTCAAGCTGCCCCCAAATCAGGCTATGCAAGAAATAAATCTAATGGGCGAGGTATAAATCTAAGGGCACAATCCTAAACTGCACTGGAACTGGCAGCAGGCTGGCTTGTGCTGTGTCCAGGGCAATTTGGGAGCAGGCTGGAGCTTCCACGGGGCAGAGGCATGTCCAGTGATGTCATGCACCCACTACGCACCACTACGCGAGTACCAGTTCCTAGAAGTTGAGCTGGCCCCGCCCACTCGAAGCTGGCCCCTGCTACTTAACCAGGGAACAGTTGAAGCAAAATATGTCTATACACATCTCTAGAAAGCAAAGCAATAGAAGTTAAATCAACACTAACGACAAGCTGAAGTTATTACAAACATGATCACATCCATGGCAACAATCATGACATCACTTCCGGCTTATGATGTCACTTCCGGTGGGCGGACCCCAACAAGTGCCAATCAAAAGTGAGTACCTGTTCCTAAATCATTTGGATGACACTACTGGGCATGTCCATCTGCACCCATTATATAGCAGGTACAGGTCCGAGCTCACCGCGCAGCCTGGGGCCTGGGGTTTGGATGTGAACTCCACCTCCATCCGTGGGCAGGCACGCATCCCAGAACGCCCACCCCTGCCCCTTTCTACCCCCACTCCCTCCCACCTTCCCCACACCCAAAACTGCCCCTGTGCTAGCTGTACTCAGCTGGCGCAGGAGCAGCGCATTGGGGGCTTGTGCTGCCACTGTGGCATTGATGCAGATTCCTGTGTCGGCACTATGCCAGAAGCGCTGGCGTGCACGTGCTTCATAGCATGTGTGCAAAAGCGCTTAGTTGTCACAAGAGGCTTGCGCCAGCCATGGGGAGAGGAGTGCTGGATTGCACTGTAAACCTGAGATGGGGGCATTTGTTGAGTATACAAAGGATTAGTAAATTTTGTTAATACCTGCCAATTCTTCACCACAGATGTTCCCCATTGCTATTCCATTCAGCAAATATCTACCTAGTAGAACCACTAGGTAGAACCAACTTCTATGAACCACTGTTCTAAATTCTTATTACTATGTGCAGTTAGGCTGTAATCCCATACACACTTACCTGATAGTAAGTCTCAGTGAACTCAGTAGGGCTTACTTCTGAGTATACATGCATAGGAATGTCCTGTAAATCACACTAATACAATGGACACACAACCATCCTTGAACAATGCCCATTACACTAAAGCATATTCCACTGAAATCAACATAGAGGGGAGGCGGGGTTGCAAATGGTCTATCGAGATTCCATCCGTCTCACCAGATATTCTGTCCAGCAGTCCACCGGGTTTGAGTGCCTTCGCGTTGTGTTGGAGGGGCGAGACAGAATAGGGATTCTGTTGGTGTACCGCCCGCCTTGCTGCCCAGCAGTCTCCCTGCCTGAGCTGACGGAGTTGGTCTCGAGCGTGGTGTTGGAGTCCCCCCGCCTTTTGGTATTGGGGGACTTCAATGTCCATGCCGAGGCCCCGGGAACAGCTGCGGCTCAGGACTTCATGGCCTCCATGGCAACCATGGGTCTGTCTCAAAGAATATCTGCCCCAACACATGATGCGGGCCACACGCTGGACCTGGTGTTTACTGCTGGGCAGGTTGATGGCGATCTGGAGGTGGAGGAGATTAAGATCACTCCTTTGTCATGGACAGATCACTTTCTGGTGGGATTTAGGCTTGTTGCAGCCTCCTACCTCTGCAATGGCGGGGGATCGCATTCTATGATCCGCCCTCGGAGGCTGATGGATCCGAATGGATTCCTGAGGGCTCTGGGGGATTTTCCTGTTGCTAGAGTTGGAGATCCACCCGGCGCCCTGGTCGACCTCTGGAATACGGAGATGGCCAGGGCCCTGGATGAGATCGCTCCCGAGCGTCCCCTGCCCAATCGCAGAATCAGAGCGGCTCCTTGGTTTTCTGAGGAGCTGCGGATGATGAAGCGGCAGGGCAGGCGTCTAGAGCGTCAGTGGCGAAAGACTCGTGCCGAATCTGACCGTACCCGGGCTAGAGCCCAGTTAAGATCATACTCTAGGGCGGTGGTGGCAGCTAAGAGAGCTCACTTCTCTGCCACCATTGCTTCTGCGGAGAACCGTCCAGCTGAGCTTTTTCGTGTGGTCCGTAGCCTTCTACATCTGCCCCCTCCTATTGGAGGGGAGGATCACATGGAGGCTCGCTGTGACGAATTTGCAAACCATTTTGCAGAGAAGGTCGATCAGATTCGGCACGACTTGGACGCCGCTGTGGGCATTTCTAGTGATGTCCCTGGGGAACCTGTCTATCCTACAATTTGGGATTCTTTTCAGCTTGTAGAACCTGAGGATGTGGACAGGATTCTCTGCAGTGTGAGACCTGCTGCTTGCCCGCTCGACCCTTGCCCAGCATGGCTAATTAGAGCTGCCCGGGGAGGGCTGGCCGAGTGGACGGGGAGGGTGGTGAATTCATCTCTGAGGGAGGGGGTGCTGCCGCCTGCTTTGAAGCGGGCGATAGTTCGCCCCCTCCTGAAGAAACCCTCCCTGGATCCCACTAATCTAAATAACTTTCGGCCAGTCTCAAATATCCCATTTCTGGGCAAGGTGATTGAGCGGGTGGTGGCGTCCCAGCTGCAGAGGGTTCTGGAGGAAACGGACTATCTGGACCCATTCCAATCTGGCTTCAGGCCGGGGTTTGGGACGGAGACTGCCTTGGTCGCCTTGGTGGATGACCTACGCCGAGGAATGGACAGGGGGAGTGCGTCCCTGTTGGTCCTGCTGGACCTCTCAGCGGCCTTCGACACCATCGACCATGGTGTCCTTCTGGGTCGGCTGGCTGGGTTGGGGCTTGGAGGCACTGTTTTGCAGTGGTTCCGCTCCTTCCTGGCTGACAGATCCCAGAAGGTGGTGCTGGGGGACGCTTGTTCGGCACCCCGACCTCTTAAGTTTGGGGTGCCGCAAGGGTCTATCTTATCCCCCATGCTATTTAACATCTACATGAAGCCGCTGGGAGAGGTCATCCGGGGGTTTGGGGTGGGGTGCCATCAATATGCTGATGACACCCAACTTTATCTCTCCTTTCCCCCTGATTCTGAGGAGGCAGTTGAGGTCCTGAATCGTTGTCTGGAGGCAGTTGGGGGCTGGATGAGGGCGAACAAGCTGAAATTAAATCCGGATAAGACAGAGGTGCTCTTGGTCCGGAAATCCACAGCTCGGGTATTGGACTATCGCCCTGCTCTGAATGGGGTTGCACTCCCTCTGAAGGAGCAGGTCCGCAGCTTGGGGGTTCTCCTGGATTCACAGCTGCACCTGGAGTCTCAGGTGTCGGCGGTGGCCAGGGGAGCCTTTGCTCAGCTTCGGCTGATCCGCCAGCTGCGACCGTACCTGAGCTGCGCGGACCTGGCCACAGTGACCCATGCCCTAGTGACATCTAGATTAGACTATTGCAATGCGCTCTATGTGGGGCTGCCTTTGAAGACGGTTCGGAAATTACAACTAGTACAGAACGCGGCTGCTCGGGTGGTTGCTGGGGCACGTCGGTTTGACTCTGTCGAGCCACTGCTTCGGCGACTACACTGGCTGCCGGTTCTGTTCCGGGCCAAATTCAAAGTGCTGGTGTTGACCTTTAAAGCCCTTTACGGCTCGGGCCCAGGGTATTTGAGGGACCGCCTCCTCCCATATAATCCGACCCGTACTCTGAGGTCATCTGGGGGGGCTCTCTTGACGGTGCCGCCACCAGGAGAGGTGAGAGGGGTGGCGGCCAGTAGGAGAGCCTTCTCGGCGGTGGCACCCCAACTTTGGAATACCCTCCCCTTGGAGTTAAGAACTGCTCCCTCCTTGGCGGTATTTCGGCGGGGGCTGAAGACCTTTTTATTTCAGCAGGCTTTTAGTTGCTGACAGGCTGGCTGGCTGGCTTTTTTTTTGCATTCTTTTTATATATTTTATGATCCTAGGGATTAATTTGTTGTATGTTGTATTTTTAATATTGTTTTTATTGTCTTTTAATACTGTTTTTAATTGTTTTTACTGTGTTTTTAACCTTGTAAATGCCGCCTTGAGGGCCTTGTGGCGGAAAGGCGGGATACAAATCAAATAAATAAATAAATAAAAATAAATAGAGTATCTTTCTGCAATTCAGAGCTAAGTATGCACATGGAGTGCACCTTGCTGGCAATTGAGCTAAGATTTAGTGGCTTGTCCAATATTATTCAAGGCGCAATCCTAACCTGGAGTTAGGCTGGCACAGTTAGGCCAGCAAAGTTTGGCTGGCACAAGGGCAACTGTAAAGTATGTTTGGACCACTCTCGGAGTCAGAGAGGCCAGCACATAGATGTGTTCCATCCTCCCTGACTTCGAGTGGTCCAAACCAGCGATGGGATTCACAAATTGACAAGAGAAACGCTGGGCAGGACTTAGGCGGGACTTCCGCTTGAGTGGCAGCCCGTCCACAGCGTTCCGCAGCTGTCCTGGCCTCGGGGGGGGGGGCTCCCGCTCGCCGCGGGGGACAGGTGAGGGTTGCGCCGGGTGCCTGGCCAAGCAGCGGTGGGGCACGCTAACCAGGGGCAGCCCCCCCCCCGAGGCCAGGACAGCTGCAGAACGCTGCAGACAGGCAGCCAATCACGCAGAAGCCCCCGTTAGTCCCGCCCAACATTCCCCTTGTCAATCTGTGTATCCCATCGCTGGTCCAAACACAGTTAAGTTTATAGTGTCCCTTGTGCCAGCCAAACCTTGCTGGCTTAACTGTGGTGGCCTAATTCCAGGTTAGGAGTGTGCCCTCAGCAGAGGCGTTTCTACAGGGAGGGCAAAGCTCTAAGTTTTGCAAGAAGCCTTACCTTGCAGTGGAAATCACTCCTCTCCTGCACTGTTTTAGCCAATCCTCACAGGGAAAAGCAACATCTTGGCGTTGCTTACTGGCTACAGCAGCAAGGGAGAGGAGGGATTTACATGACAGGGTAAGGCTTCTTGCAAAACTTAGAGCTTTGCCCTCCCTGTAGAAACGCCACTGGCCCTCAGTGAGTGTTCAGCTGATCTTGGTCAACCGTCTCCCAATCCAACATCCCATCCACGGGTATACAGCATACAAGAACATCTAATCTCACCCCTGGGTCTGTGATAAGAAATAAAACATAACAAGTCAGTCTTGGTGAGTAGTGTTACAATAGGCATCTGTCTCAATAAGGTAGGAATCATTGGCACTGCAGTGGCATTTTGGTTTCCAGATCCAAAAGTGAATCTTCCTGACAGCCTAATGAAGCTGTCAAGAATCCTTGTTTGTTTGTTTGTTTCTCTCTCTCTCTCTCTCTCTCTCTCTCTGGACACCTGATACACTCTCTGGATACAGCTGGACACCTGATGTGATGGATACCATTCCTGCTGCTTTTTAATGGCATGTTAATTCTGGAAAAGGGTCTCTGTCATTGCGCACCTTGTCAGAGAGGGGCTGGGGAATATTGAACATGGGTAGACATGGTCCCTGTAATGAAAATGCAGCAATCCATCCTTGCAATAAGGTTGTTCGGGGAACTAAGAGAAATGTTGTTTACCTCTGTGAAAAGGGCATTTTAATCAGATGTCTGATAGCCAGGATGATATTTTGCATCTGCTGTTTTATTTCTTCTAGATCAGTGTGAAGTTCCTTTTTTGGAAGGCGTATATTACAAAGATGATAAATGTTTTCCCTAAATGTGCTTTTTGAAAACGAAACCCAGCAAATGTAAAGTGATGGCAGGTTTGCACTTTCAGCACATAAAAATAAACGTCAGAGCTGAATCTTGCTCTCATGCATGGAAACAATGCTCAATACCCCATTAACTCGAGAGGCAGCTGAAATTACCATAGCTACCTGCAATTTGCAAAAAGGCAAATAGAAAAGTAGGACCTAAAATGGCTCACCTAGTCTTCCATGGGCACATTTCTGTGCTGCGGCTCTCTCACCCCCTGTCAGCCATCCTGGAGCTTGAAGCAGGGGTCCCAGCAGCAAGGCCCAGCCACCTTGTTCCTTGTGCCACCCTGCCAGGAGAGTTGCAGCTGACGGCCTGCTCCCTCTTGTGGCCTTCTGTCAGTGCTGCACGTGAGAAGGTTTCTTTTCCCCTTCATTTAAAGACATTCCATCCCATCTATCTAAAAGGTGTACTCCTTTACTCCTTTAAAACACTCCTTTAAAATACTATTCAGATGGCGTCAGGTGACAGAAGGGATTAAAAGTACATCTGGTCCTGTACTTACAAGGTTGTAATTCGGGTAAAAAACACTTTAAGTATGGGACCAGGAGGTATACTATTAACGCTTTCTGTTACCAGACATCAAGATAATATATGGGAAGTGATTTTTACATTCAAAAAGTGCTGTAGCAATGATTTGTCTTCTTCTTATTATTTTATCACTATTATTATCATCATCATCATCATCGATGTCACAGCCCAACAGATGCTTGTACTGGGATTTTTGCATGCTCTCTAGTTCGAACTCTACCCAAGAGTTTAAAAACTAGTGAGATATCATTGTAAAATATTTGATATTCCAAGTAGTGTGGCTCATTGCAATTGCTCAACTATTATTATTATTATTATTATTATTATTATTATTATTATTATTATTATTATTATTATTA
>JAJKFI010000032.1:12383649-12407196 GCA_029204185.1 Lerista edwardsae
TACTACTACTACTACTACTACTACTACTACTACTACTACTACTACTACTACATGCAACCCCCCTCCCGTATCTGCAGGTCCCATACCCTGCAAATTAACCACAAAAACCTGTGGTTAAACAAGTTTTTGAACAACCTTCTTTGTTCCTACTCTGCTGACAAGGATGAGGATACGGGTATATCTTTTGTTGTTATACTCTATTCGCAAGGCATGGAACAAGAGCTTTTTCTGACGGGGAGCTAAGAGGTATGGATTAGGTGTCTGTCAGTATAACAATTGTATGTGTTCTTTGATACTTAGTAAGGAGATTCCTCTCTCCAACTCCCAGACATGTGAGCGGACTACATTATGGAACTGTTCCAACTGTTTGCACAAAGCATGTTGCAGTTTCACACCACACACTCCAGAACTGGTGGAAACTGGCATTCCGTCTCTCCGTCTCCAGATCAGATAGAGCACCTGCGTGTCCTTGAGGTGGTCAGCTTCCCAGCTTGTTAGTGCAACCTGCTACACAGTAGCTGAACTCCCTTTAGATAGTGTAACATAAGCAGGCAATGTTTCTCACGGGAAGCGCTGGCTAGCAAACATCCACTTTCTCATGAGATCATGATGTTCAAAGGGTCACCCCATCGGTTAACATGGGGCACAAGGGTCTTCAGGTATCCACCTACCAGATATGCTCTGGCTACACCCCTTTGTTCCTATATAACTTCTATTTTTACTGTGTGCGAAACTGCAGACTGAGACTGTAACTGAGAATGTAACAACATGCGTTGAAAAGCCGCTTGTACGCGGCAAGCCTTCGCCGGCTTTCGCTAACCGGCAAATAGAACTTCTCACTTTCTGACTATCGCTACTGTAACCAATAAAAGACTTTGTTATTGTAAATGTAGCGATCGCTTCGTTCCTCCGCTCCGATCGCGCTAGGCAAGCGCTGAATGGGTCCACAAGCCCCCAACTCTGCTATAAACACTCCAAATAAACAACAAAGCAAACAGCTGTTTCTGTTATGTTCAGGGCAAGTCTGCCCAACCAATTAATTTAATTTTGCAGTTGTTGATGGCAAATCAGGTGAGCATTATAATTAGCAAGAGGCTTCATTTGAAAGCACCCTCTTCCAATAGCCTTGTTCATCAGAGGTGCTAAAGGTCTTTATTGCAAACCAGGATTTGACCTTTAAAGTAACAGTTCACTTTGGTGGGCCTTAAATGATTTGAACTTCTGCAGGATAAAACTGTATTCATACTATTTTAATAGTACTATTTTCACTAATAATACTATTTTCACAGAAGGCACTGTCATAGTCATAGTACAATCAGTAAGAAAAACTGTGAAAGCAGTGAAGGCAAGGGACAAGTAGGTGCCCCTCCACCAATCTGCTGCCTGAGGTGACCAGGGGGCCTCATTGATGGGCTGGCTCCGACTTGCAAATAAGGCTTGCAGCAATCAATATGGTTTACTCCCAATGAAGTGTACCTAGGATTGCATCCTGGTGAGGTGTACAGAACACCATGCCACACTGAGGACACGGCATAGGCTGTCCCAAACAGCCACAGAGATGACACAAAAGATGATGTTACTTCAGTCCACTGGTTATTACTACAGTCTACTAGATAAACCAGCTCCAGGGGAAGATTGGCCATGGATCTCTCAAATAGGTGCACCCTCTAGCATATCAGGTATGAGCTTCCACCATGTATAGCTTGTCTGCGGCCAAGGACACATCTCTCTTCTGCCATTCTATTTTGAATTCCAGCAGTGGGGCATCTCCTGTGACTGTTATGCGCGAGTATCATCATCCTTCACAACACTTCTAGGCACGCTTGTTTATTTCATGCTTCAAAAGAACAGAACCATGAAGTGGAAACCAGCAAAAGATTCAGGAGGTGCAGGAGACTAGTTTACTGATCCAAGAAGCATAAATCTCAATCCCAACACATTTCAAAAAATACACTCTTCATCAGGGGATCCAAAAAGCTGACATCTCTGATAATTTCTGTAGAAGATTCTCACCAAAAAAAAGCAGTGGATTTTCATACCATTTTCTTGTTCCTGTCGGTGCATGCATGCAACAGCAATGCAAGGCTGTATATACAAGTTTGTATGAATGCAATCCTAACCTAGAATTAGGTCAGCCCCAAGCTTGGCGTCAGAGAGGCCAGCACATAGATGTGCGCTGACTCTGCACATCTCCCTGACTCCTAGAGTTGTCCAAATGTGCTTAACGGTGGTCCTTGTGCTGGCCAAACTTTGCTGGCCTAACTGTGCCAGCCTAACTCCAGGTTAGGATTGCACCCCTAATCTTCTAAACAAATATGTCAGTTTTGTTGTCCCTTGATAAAAAGATTATTGCTTGAAATGCATTGGCAATAGGATCAATAGCCATCTAGCATCTCCTGCTGCCTGTCTGGATAAGGCAAAGCACACACACACACCAGCTCTAAGACTTGGATCAGTTAAAGTCCCTTCATTTTAGTGCCCACACACGTAAAATGTTTGTTGAAGAGATTTTACCTGCATTGTCAGCTCCTCCATTGTCAGAGGGGAGTCATTGACTTCAGCATTGGCCAAAGGATGCTTTCTATCAGTGGACTATAAGAGGTTGATTTAGGTAAGCCATCCTTCCCCATTTGCGGTACTCACCAGAGCAGAGCAGTCAAAAACAGTTTCCTTCCTCAGGCCAAACAGGGAACGAGAACCAGAAAATTCCGCCCAATATGCGGACGGAATTTTAGTGTCCAATATGGCTGTCTAACCATGTCCTGCCTGAAGAAGAGTGGGTGAGTGAGCTGCCCTGACAACGACCTACAGGTTGAGTATCTCCTATCCAAAATGCTTGGGAGCAGAAGTGTTTTGGATTTTTCAGATTTTGGAATAGTTGCACATACATAATGCGATATCTGCTCCTATCTTGTGTGCCTGCGTTTTGACTGCAACCTGTCACTTCAGGTCAGGTGTGGAATTTTCCAGTCATGGCATCATATTGGCACTCAAAAAGTTTTGGATTTTGGAACATTTTGGATTTTCAAATTAGGGATGTTTTATAGCTGTGTCCACTAGGGACGTGGTGGTGCAGCGGGTTAAACCATTGTGCTGTGAGCTTGTTGACCGGAAGATTGGCAGGTCAAGATCACGCAACGGAGTGAGCTCCCTTCGCTTGTCCCAGCTTCAGTCAACCTAGCCGTTCGAAAGCACCTAAAAATGCGAGTAGATAAATAGGTACCACTTCAGTGGGAAGGTAACAGCGTTCCGTGCACCTCGGTGTGTAGTCATGCCGGCCATATGACCAGGGAAGCTTGTCCTTGGACAAAACGCCGGCTCTTTGGCTTAGAAATGGTGATGACCCCTTCAGTCGGTCATGACTAGACCATTCGATCATGGGGAAAACTTTACCTTTTAACCTTTATAGCGGTGTCCACTGTAGCTCCCACTGGCTGGGCTACCAGGCCAAGCCTAGGCTCCTACAGTTGCCATATGCTCATTCCCAAAAGAGGTGAGGGCAAAAGCTTCTCCACTGCACTTCGGCAGTAGGGGCGCACCATGGTGCTACAGCTGAGCCAGCTAGTTCCAGGAGCATGGTGTCTCTCACATTCAGCTATTGAAGGTAGAGAAGCCCAGTCTTCTGCCACACCTGGTTGACTGGTAAAGAGAACTTATGCAAGAGATCCCAAATTGTTCCTGAAAAGGGGAGAACAAAAAGACATGGGCATTATTTAAACAGGGAGTCTTGAAAATAAGTCCCTCAAAGCTGCAAATAAGTTGCCTACAACCATTTTGAACCAGACTTTCTGGCCACCCAGCACTGCAGACAGCTATGGCTGGGAAGGTCAGTCGTATTTCTGTGTACTGTACTGTATGTGCAGCAAGGATAGCAAATATTAAGGATCACAATCCTGATCACAATTAGGCTGCTTAAATGCCATTGACTTCAGTGGGATTTAGACGGCCTAACCGTGTGCGGCACTGCAGCCCTTTCAGTGCTGAAGATGAGTTTAGCCCTCAGATCTCCTAAAGGTCATTGAAGATCTTTTGAAAATACCATCACTTCAAGTGCCTAAATTTGATTTCTTTGATGGAGCCTCTCTCAGGCACACTGAAAATCTTTTGAAAAGCATCTTCACAAAGTGATAAAATTAATCTTCTTTCCTCTCAAGCAACTGTATGTTGAAATAATAGGTTTTATTAAATGCTCACTAGAATGCAAAATGGCCCCCTGAAAGCCATACATTCTTCTATTATGTCAGAAATAAATATGTTATTGACTGTTCCGAGTTTAGTTCATACTACATTAACTCTGATAGGACTGTTTTCATATTAAATGAAATGGTTCTCAAGGAGACATATTTTATCATATGAACGAGAATTTATTTGTGACACTGGTGATCTATGGGAATACTAACAGCCTTTGTCCATTTTCTCTGCCTCTCAGCAGAAAAAGAACAATATCAATAAGAAAAAAACCATATAAACAATTGTCTTAAATCTACAGTTAGGAAAGGGTTAGAAAGCTAAGAATACCTGCAAATTTCATTGCGCTTCTCCACTTTTGTGGAAAACTGTCCCAGATAATCCTGTTGTGGGAGGTCCCAGGCACAGGAGTTTGAATATTTTGATAATTGGCTTTTTGGATTTAGGAGTTCCTGCACCAGTTTCCAAGGTCATTGAAATGCACAGAATAGAATTCAACCTATCAGCCATATGCACTGATACAACAGGCTCATTAAATCTCCTGTCTTGCTGCTCATTAAAAAAAAAATTCAGGAGGGGGGTTGTTACGCTCCTAGCAGACCACAATACAAGGCTTGTGGGTTGTATTCATCTTGGTGGCTCACAACAGTATACAGGCCTCATATCACTTCAAAACCAAGTCAGAATTTTACCCCCAAGCCAATCAGAAGCTGAGGATGCATCTAGGCAGCTGCCTAGACTGTCGCTTTGGATGGGATGGCTGTTTTCTGCAGCAGCCATTCAAAAGAGATTTTCGTTTGCAATTTAGTCTTGGGTGTATATGTGCTGCTTATAAGAGCAGAAGGCAAAAGGAGGCAGAGAGCATGATTCTCGACGCAGGCGAACTTTGCTTCATCAAAATATGTCCAACAACTGTTCAGTCCATGATATTATCCTCTTTATTTAATTCCTTAGATTGATTACATTTTGAAAACAGGCACCAAGTTTGTAGTTCGGTTTGTTTGTAGTTGTAGGATCCCATACAGCCCATCATCATTATATCCAACTGCTAATTTTCCTTTCGTACTCTTAATCATGTACTTTCATCTTCATTAATCATTTCTACTTATAATCTTTCTTTTGATAAATGTAAGTAATTTTCTTCCCTTCTGGTGCTGTAATTAGCCAAGTTTGCAAGGGAAGCATTGACAATGAGGAGCATTATGCTCTGCAGTAGTTGGAGGTGTGAACAAGCTGCGTCCTGATTCATTAACAGAACAGCTAGAAGCAATACCTGCACAATATGGTACACTGCAGGCTTTCCTCAGATACTAATACTCTTGTATGCTAGACGCTCCAAGCCTCTTACTTGGTACTGCTAGAAAAGTTGGTGCTTATGGTTCAATCCTACGCACACTTACATGGGAGTAAGTATCACTGAGCATGCTGGGGCTTACTTCTTAGTAAACATGTCTAGGCTTGCACTGCATGGCTTCTGAATTAAACTGGCATGCTCATGCTGTAGCAAAGGCATTCTGAACACACATGATTCTGCCTTTCTTATCAGTCAAATTCCATGTCAGAACCTACTTTTCTGAGAAGCCCTTGTTTAACCCCAATTATCATTTCCAACCATAACAAAGGCTAAATACATGTTGCTGCATTTGCTCACTTGCACCTTGCCTCTCCTACTCTCTCAATTGTCAAATTTTAGACAATGGTAAGTCCTTAGAGCAGGGAATAACATTGCAATCCTATATGTGCTTCCCTGGGAGTAAGCCCACTGAGCACAGTGGGACTAACTTCTGAGTAGACATGCATAATATTTTGCTGTAGTCAGCGATGTCATCTGGGCAGGACGGTCCGGAACGCCGTACCGCTTATTCCGAGGACGGGCTGTGATGGGGCGCCATTGCGCGGCAGATGCCGCACGCTTTTTGGCCCGCCGGCCCTCCCCTGCGCTTGATTCGCTCCGATATGGAGCTATTCCGGGTGCAGGGAGGCGTGGCCGGGCTCCACACGGGGGCGGGGAGCTGCCACTCAACCGTGCGTTCCGGTTGTTGGTGCTGACGGATGACATCACTGGCTGTAGTGCTCTCTTTTAATCAAAATATGAAATGACCTCACTGGGGTTTGGAATGGATTCATCCTACCTCTTCCCACAGTGCTTCATTAACTATGGAATTCATTGCCACTGGGTATGGCATTCACCACTCTCTAAGAAGACAAATTTACCAGGAATAGTCTCTTAGGGCACAGTCCTAACCTGCGCTGAAGCAGGCAGGCTGGTTGAGCTGTGCTGTATCCTCACACAGGCTGGGAGGCAGCTGCAGCTCACCACGGGGCAAGGGGATATTTTCACCTTGCCCCGGGGTAAGCCCCAGCTAGTCCTATGGGAATGATTGGATCTGCACCTGCATAAAAGCAGGCACAAGTCTGCACAGCCAGGAGTGGTCTGGATCGGGGCCACCCAGACTGGGGATGGGAGTTAGGATACGGCGCAAGAGCGCTGCGCTGGCACAACACTGGGTTAGGATTGTGCTCTTATTTTTTCTAAGCCATGGCAACTATACAGAGCTTCCATGTTTAGAGGCAGTATATCTCTGAATGCCAATGGCAAAAGGCTGCTGCTTCACCTTCTTGGGGGAGTCCTGGAGGCAGCTGACCAACCACTGTTGACCTCCACAGCTGGGCTCATACGTCTTCATTTTCACAAACATTGCAGCAGGGCCGGCCTTAAGCCAATGTCATCACATTGGGCACCGCACCAGCAAAGCTAGCATATTGCCTGCTACTGCAGCCAGGATCTCGATGGACTATAAGTCAGTTGGGTGAGCAGATCAGCTTAACCTTGGGCCTTCCCACTTACCTCTGTCTCCAAATGGTCCAAACTGGGCCTCCTGGAAGCAGTTGGCAGTGATGTCCCCATGTCACCACCAACTATTTCTAGGTGCTGCGCATTGTGCACAGCACCACAAACGCTCTTCTTGGTGAGTGGGGGACCGTGGAGAGCGTGGGAGGGCCTGCGAGAATGCCCTGCATTGGGCCTTGCCCGCCCCTGGAGCCAGTCCTGCATTGCGGTGATTATGCAGAAGAGCTAGAAAGGGACAAGCAGCCCAATTTGTTTGGATTTTCTTCCCATTTGAAATATAATTGGTATGATCTTATTAACGTTCAGACAGTCTTGAGCTGTGGCAGGATAAACAGAGGCAGCACCAGAACCTGTCCACAATGATGATCCACAGAATCAGGCAGTGAGTCCTTGCCAGACTGTACCACTCTGGGTGGGGGTCACATATTTGAATGCTCCCGATATTCAAAATAATCCCCTGCATGTGCAAAACAGATTCAGAATGCTTCCTCCTGTCATGCTGGCTTTCTATGTGTAGAAGATTGGGATTTTTGGATAAATATGAGGGAATACTAAATATACATCTCCCTACTTGCCTCTGAAATGGCAAAGTCCAGCAAGACTTGCACCAGTGATTCTGTTGGTCATCTTGCTCTGCTCCTAGGAATATTTTACTATTTCTATTAAACATTTATTTAACACCATTTAACACCAATGGTGTGCTTTTAAAACATGCCATAATACTTAAAGCTTAAATGCTTTCCGGGATTAGGCTTTTACAACGTCTACAAAGGAAATGGTGTTAAACTAATTCAGGTTAAACTAAGTGTGCAAATTTAATACAGACAGGCTAGTTAATGCCCTGTGTTGACATAGTACATACATTGCAAGCATCATTCTATGTTTAGAAATGCTAGCTTGTGATTTCCCCCCAAAGGCATTTTTAAATACTGCGTTTTTGCTATGCTCAGTCTCACCAGTGTATGAGGAGATCATGTGAAGAAACCTCGATGGGAACTGGGCTATACTACCAGCAACATCTGAAGAATTTGGGTCTCTGCAAGAGCTACTTGTAGATATTTGTTCACACAGTAGAGTTTTGAATCATGTTTAATGCTTTTCTAGATGTGCCTAATGCCTCCTAGGATATAATGCAATGCACACAGAAGCACCTAGTTCTGCTGCATAACTAATTTGACATTCCTTGTCCTTGCAGAAGGTAATCCGTATAGCTGGTGGATTGGAAAAGGCAATGAGAAGCACTACTACTGGGGAGGCTCTGGACCAGGTATTCAGAAATGTGCCTGCGGCATTGAGCGTAACTGCACAGATTCCAAATACTACTGCAACTGTGATGCTGATTATAAACAATGGTAAGCAATCAAAGTATTTATATAGCGCTTTTCAACACAAAGTTCACAAAGCAGTTTACTGGATGATGATGATGATGATGATGATGATGATGATGATGATGATGGAAATCACTCCTCTCCTGCACCGTTTTAGCCAATCCTCACAGGGAAAAGCAACATCTTGGCGTTGCTTACTGGCTACAGCAGCAAGGGAGAGGAGGGATTTACATGACAGGGTAAGGCTTCTTGCAACACTTAGAGCTTTGCCCTCCCTGTAGATCCGCCTCTGCCCCAAAGGAGTCACAATCTTAAAAAATGCAGAACACCACCAGCAACAGCCACTAGACAAGACACTGTGCAGGGTGAAGAGGGACAGTTACTCTCCCCCTGCTAAGTACAAGAGGAACACCCCTTGAAAAAGTGCCTCTTGCCCAGTTAGCAGGGTAAGCATGTTGTCAAGTATGTATGAATCAGCCTCATAATACCAAAACTTAAGAGTTACCCAATGAAATGGATTGTTCTGGAATAAGAACAGTTTTAGTATTTTTATATTGGACATCTAACACAAGTGCTCTCAAGGAAGAGTTTGGTGTGTGTTTGGTTTTTTGTAAATGTAGAGGTCTGGACGTTAATGCAGTATCTCTGCTTTGATCCCTAATGATGATATAAATGTGCAATTGTAG
This sequence comes from Lerista edwardsae, assembly GCA_029204185.1. Classification (NCBI taxonomy): domain Eukaryota; kingdom Metazoa; phylum Chordata; class Lepidosauria; order Squamata; family Scincidae; genus Lerista; species Lerista edwardsae. The sequence continues at coordinate 12,392,703 of JAJKFI010000032.1, forward strand.
TTCAGAAACAAGAAAACGAAGTACACAATGCATGATGGGCTTGTGGGAATAATTTCCACAGAATATGACTGTGGTCACTTACTTAAATGGCTGTTAAGGGATCAGGGAAAAGTCAAGGAAGACAGGCCTATAAATTGCAACTATAAAGGACTATAAATGGAACTTCCATGTTTAGAGACAGTATATCTCAAAGTACTGGATGTTAGGAGCAAAGAATAAGCAGCCAGTTTCTAGCCTTCTAACCTGTTTCTAATTATTATCTTTGCTGGCACATTAATTGATTTGGCCTTCAGGCATTTCTTTAACCATCTGAATTTCCCAAACATTCCTTCTTTACTCCATCTTTTAAAAACAAAGAAGTTATTTTTTAGACAGAGCATCTAACACAATTGCTCTCAATGGAAGGCTTTTTGGGTAAATGTAGATATCTGGATCCATCATTAATGCAATGTCTCTGCATTGATTATATAAATGTGCAATTGTAGCTCTGAAAGGTTCAGTAAAGAGACATAGTCCTCATTTTTATTAGTACTTTGCTGTAATCAGCCTGTTGATATTTGGATCAATAGTGGCATGCTGACTGTTGAAATTAAAACATTAATTCATTGCATTATTAGCAATTGCTGAACTGAGGAAAATGCACAATCCATGTGAGATGAAATAAGTAATTAAGTATATGGATTAATAGGAACTAAGGAAGAATGAGCGAGACTTTCTTTAAAATGGCTTTCAGATTATGTTGCTTTCAGATGAATTTAAAAAGACTAAGATGTTGCAGGCATATAAAGTGCTAGAGTAATAACACTGAAGCAATGCTAGCTTGTAGGCTGTGCTGAGATAACCAAAAAGTGAATGAGGGCACAAGTCACTTGTGCCAGCCCAAGAGTGTCGCAAACACATCATAAAGCATGTTTGGACCACTCTGTGTCAGTGAGGATGGCGCACATCTGTGTGCCGGCCTCCCTGACTCGGAGAGTAGTCCAAATGCACTTTACAGCGCATTTGCGACACTCCTTGTGCTGGCCTAAGTCCAGGTTAGGATTGCGCCCTGAGTGTTCAAAAGGTCAGGCCTGCCGTAGACCTCAAGAGCTGAAACTTTAAAAGGTAAGAAGTTATGCAGGAGATAATTGTGTCTCGATGCTGCAATCCTACATCCCTACCTGTGAGTCAGCTCCATTCAACACAGTGGGACTAACTTCCAAGGAAGCACATGTAGGCTTCTGCTGTGAGAGGAACAGCCCAGCTATGAAGCCAGCTGAAACCTTTGCTTCAGGTAGTGAGTTGTAGGAGGCCACAAGCTGGAGGGGAGCCCTGCACCCGCTGGCTAAGTCCCTCACTCGGCTGCTCCACTTTGGCTCCTTGCCTGATCACACATCCACCCCATGCATGCTATTTATACTCGTGTGTGTTTTTAAAGCTTCAACTGAAAGTCAATAAAACCTTGACTTAAAAAAAAACGTAGACAGTGCATGGGGGGATGCAACTGACTCGGAACCATACTCTAGATGCTAGAGATGGAGATTACTACTACCACCACCCTGCCATGGTTTGAGGCCATGTCACATGCGCCCCCATGCTATTTGGAGAAAAAAAACTACAAATTAAAGTGCCAAAAGCATATATTTGCCCACATGTTTAGTTTGATTTTTCGACCAGTTAAAGTTTTGAGGCAATCTTCAAAGGCAACTGCAGATAGACCACACTGCAGACAGTTAATTCTGAAGTTACCAGAAAGGTTATCACAGTGTCTAATCCTTTTTCTCCTGGAAAAAAGGCATAGTGGGGGGGGGAAGGCATTTGTGGCCTCAGCTGCCTTCTGCCCATCACGTACGAAGCAGAATCATCTTTGAAGGCACTCTTGCCTTCTGAGGTTTGTCAGGTGGTGACTCAAGAGAGGTCTCTGGAATGCTCTTCCAGGGAAACTCAGCTGGTACCTTTTCGCACTTATTTTTCAGTGCCAAGCACCTTTTCATTCTCCCACATCCTTAAAACCATTATTTGAACTGACTTTCTTGCGCTTGATATGTTTTTACTACCTCAGTTGGATTGAGACCTGGAAGATCCAGTTTCAAATCTCTGCTAAACTACGAAGCTTCCTGTGTGATCTTGGGCCAGTCACTACCTCCCAGACTAACGCACCTCACAAGGTTCTTCTGAGGACAACAGGAGGGGAGAAACTATGGACAGTACCCTGAGTTTCTTGGAGGAAGGGCAGTATTTAAAAAATGTGAAAAAAATAATTAAAAAAATAATTAACTTACAACAAGAACCAGGCTCAGTCTACAGGCACTGGTTCTCATTCCAGGTTAGCTGCATGGTTGGGGTGGCAGGAACAATTCAACACTGCACAGTTGAGCTGGCTGCACTGCTTTTGCCTTCACCGTGTGACATGCAACAGATTTTGCCCATAAAATCTAATCATTTTCTGTGTCTCATCTCTTTTCCCTTTGAGTCTCTTTCATTCTGCACATACCACACTAGAGCAGTCATGATTAATAAGTAAAGCGATCCTCAATGCTCCGTTGACTCTACCGTAGTTACTTAGGCATTTTTACAGGCTTTGGAAATGAAACCCTAGTTCATCTGCTGTCTAGCTCATATACTTCTTCCATCTTGAACATTTCATTGCAAAGATGACTATATGACATATTGAATCTTAAACTGGAAAGTTATTTTTATTATGAAACAATTTGGTGCATCATTACACAGCGTAAACCTTGGCAGTGAAGCAGTGGAACATAAAATTATGCTTTTTCATATTTACTTTGAAATGTATCATTTAGGTAAGAACTATTCTTCCTATCTAGCTACTTTCAGGAGGTTCCTTTTTAGTCACAGATGCTTGGTTCAGTGGAATTTCAATCTTGCTTTATTTTGCTGTTATTGTCACCTGTTAACTGGACAACAAGGCTGTCAATTGTTGCTTGAGGTGTGCATCAGAATTATTCAGTGAAATACAGAATTAAACACACAAGAGACTGACAACGTTACAGAACTTGAATGCCATCTGAAATAAAATACCAATATAACTTAATTAACTTAACAATAACTTAACAGAACAGAACATGTTTCTGGTGCTGTTCTTCCGTTTGTGTTTTATTTGTCTTCTGTCTCACCCATCCGTGGGGTCCTTTTCCTCTGAATCTTGCTTCTGCTAGCAATATGTATTTTCTAGCATTTTTTCTCTGCCTGCTCATGCCCCCTTTTTCCCCTTTGGTTTGGATTTCTCTATCATACCCAATATTTTACTACTTTGCCTATTCCTTCCCATTCTCCCCTGCATGTAATTGTTATCCCTCATAAGATCATATACACTTTCAAGGTTTTGTTTATTAACCATATACAATAACTAATACGGTACATGTCAGGTGCTGCAAATGTTACAGGTGGTGGCAATTGTAGTGGTAGAAGGGATTTGAAATGTAGACCCATAATTCTCAAAGGAAATAGTGGTGGAAAAGAGAGGAAGTGTGCAGGAGGGACGAATGGTGGGCTGGGGCTTCAAAGATGCCTCCGCATTTCCTCTTCCATTCCACTTCCTCTTCTTTTTCCAATTCATGGAATGAGAAGGCAGAGGTTGGCACATCACTGTGCCAGGGAGGAGGAGCAGCAGTTGACACACCTCTTGAGATGTCAGGAGATTTTGAGTGGCCTGATGTTGTATACTCCCATTGTGCTTTACACATGAACAAGCAGACATGATTAAACCGATGTTCCCACCATGTCTAATTTGGGCCTTAATTAATCTAATTTTAGAATTGCAACACTGACTGAAAAGTAGAACCTTGTTACTGTTCGTATTACAACTCTGTTGTGCTAACCACTTCCAGCTTTAAGGCACTGAGAGCAAGCTAAAGAAGCAGACGATCCACTTCTCATTTAGGTGAACAGGAAGCAGGTAATTGCGCTTGCATCAATGGCAGGCTGGAGGGAGGCAGCAGCAGACGTGCACACTGAATCTACTGCTACCCCCTCAGACCCCTTACAGTCTGCCACTGTTGCAATCTGCCTCACCTCACCTCATGATTGGCCAGCAGTAAGGCAGAACCACACCTGCCATCGCGTGTTTTTTTTTCCGACGGAGGGCCCCTGACAGTAGTGGATTGCAGGATGTCAGCCCTAAATACATTGCTCACCTCTTAGAAGTCCCATCTTTTCCTTGTGTGCTACACTAAAGCTACCATCCTACACCCGCTTACCTGAGAGTAAACTCCATTGGTAGGACAGTAGGACTTCTAAATAAACCATGTACACGATTGAACTGTAAGAGATGCATATACTTTTTCAATCACACAGTGTGATTGGATTTGTGTGAGTACTTTATTGTTAAAAAAAAAAAACCTTCTCTTTTTCATTTATGCACAAACGTTTCTCCCTTTTCGGCTCTCAATATGACTTCAAAGCTATAATTTGGTATTAAGGCACTGCCACCTTCATAAACCATGAAATCGCATCTGAAGGTCTGAAATGAAATACAGTGTTTAACTAGGGATTATCCTTCTATATCCATTCAGCCAGAAAACATACCTTATTCTATATTTATTGCATATTTGTAAGGTTTCTTGAATGCAGCACAATTTGAAGCCTTCTCTGCTGCCACTAAGACTTTCTGTTCAAATAAGATGACATGCAATATCTTGAGGGTTTTCAACCTGGGTGGGCAGGAAGAGCAGGGAGGGAGATAAATAAAGAATGAGGAATCGCTAAGTCACACATTGGCTTGTATTTAAATGGAAATTCCATCAAGAAACGTTGACCTCCAGAGAAATAGAAAGCTCACTGAAATACTGATTTATTTATATTTGCAATCAAGGCTTTTCCTTTGTTATTTTTTTAAAATAAAATTGGGGGGGGGGGTTAGGGCTATAACCTTTAGTCAATTCACTAGAGTGATTAGGAGGCTTTTGACCAGGGTCAACCTGTCCATCAAGTGAGTGATGCAGTTTCCCTCAGCAGCAGGAAGAATGGTAAATTTAGGGTGCCCTTCACCATGAGTCTGCTGCCACCTCCCTGCAGCCTGCCACAGATGGAGCCACATTGATCCACTTCCTGACCTGCTCCTTCCTCATGTGGGACTCCCGCTTGATTTCCTTGTTGCCAGACTTCCTGTTTTAAAGGGACTGCGCTTTCTTGAGCAGTCCTCTTAAATAAAACAGCAACCATCTCCTGCAACAAGGAAAAGGAGGAGTCCCACATGAGGAACGAGCAAGATTAAGGAAGGAAGTGGTGCTCTTCCTCCCAGTGGTGTTATTTTTTAATGGGGAGCACAAGCACAGTGGTGCCATGTCAGGGATGGTGTTGGGCCACCCAGCTTGTGCTTGATTATAAAATACGTTCCCAATGAATATTTTTAGATGCTAAATTATTTGTAATGCAAGCACCTAAAACCTGAGGATGACAGAGTGCCATCTTAGAAGGCTCATTCCCTCTTGCCTGTTGTGAAATTTGTGTGAAGGATGGTCTGTTATAAGAAGAAACTCCAGGCTAGTACAAGGAGATGATTACATCAGTACATGCTTGCGTCTTAGACCTCGTCTTATAGTCATGTGTCAAACTGGAATGGATGTTAATGAATGTTAAACACTCAAGCTGAAGCATTTTCTGAAGTACTTCCTCCTAGAAACTGAATTTGAGTTTAAGGAGGGGAACTCCTCCATGGAGCCATTTGTATGTCAGAAATGATTTGTGAGAATGAAAAATCTATTAATTTTTGCAAGGACGTTCCATGACCAGGAGTGGGCAAGAGGCTAGTATCTTGCTTATGTCTTTTTTTCCAACATTCATGTGGAGTTCCATTGCAATAACATTTTTTTCATATACGTATATTCTCCACTAAGTATGTGATACAATTGATCAATTTCAGTTCCCAGGTGTTCCCAGGAATCCTCATTGCACCTTCTTACCCAGACTTGCCCAGGTGAGGGAGTGGCAATACCTCCAGAAAACCACTGCAAGAGTTGAGCCTTAGCCTTCAGAACTTGCATTCTGAGACAAGCATGAATAGTGGCATTCAGGGGCATGGAGAAAACATGGGAAATTTCTATAGTTCCCAACATTCCTGGACTCTGCCGTGTATCCTTACAGCAGCATCCAGAGATTGAGGGTGCAATCCTAAACAGTGTTGGATTGGCAAGGCCGGCTGGCCAGTGCCAAATCCAACGCTGCTTTAGGGAGGCTGGAGCACGATCGCACCCTTACCGTTGGGGAGGCTACAGCCTCCCCAATGCACTCCTCGTATTTGCGCCTGCTGAGGAGGCCACGAGGCCCGAATTGGGGATGCGCGACCTCCCAGAGGGGTTTAGGATTCGGCCATATGGCCAAATCCGGAGCCCCCCTCTCCCCGCCCACAATCTCCCTCCCCCCCCCCAATCCCAGTCCTGGAATGGGACGGAGCCTCCCTCGTGCCAAACGGCTTCGGTCAGCACAAGGGAGGCTCCCTGTCAGCGCTCTCAAGCTGATACTGCGAGTAGCGTTGGCTTGAGAGCTTTAGCACCGACGCTAATGCCATTGCGTCGACACTATGACATAGCGTCAATGCAACGGGCACAGTAGGATTGCTCTACCCGTCTATCCTAGAAATCTTCCCTGCTGTTCCCCTTCCCTTAAGTAGCCAAGGGGAGGCATTTTGGTGGGTGCAGACTACTAGAAGTCCACTGGACCTGAACAGATGGGACTTTAGAGGCCTTGCTCATTCAAAATTGGTCTAATCCTAAAATCTGATTCATTTGTATGGCCTATAGATGCGATTTAATTGACTCATTCTTATAAGGGGATCCCCATGTCTTGATGGAGCACTCACAGGACCACTTCACACAAACTGAGGGGACAATCCTATGCAGCACTGGAATGGTGAGGCCGACTTGGCAGCGCCATATCTAACGCTGCATAGGAGAGGCTTGAGCCCCTCCCCGGGCAAGGGAGCATTCGCTCCCTTACCGTAGGGGAGGATCCAGACTCTCCTACGTGCTCCTCGGATCTGCGCCCACTAAAGAGCAGCCATATGACACTGTATGGCCACCTCCCAAGCCCGCCCAAGTCCCGCCCACACCACCCACCCTCCCACTAATCCCCGTCCCGATATGGGACAGAGCCTGCCTTGTGCCAACTGGCTTCAGTCGGCGCAAGGGAGGCTCTCTGTCAGTGCTCTGAAGCCAATGCTATGAGTAGCGTTGGCTTCAGAGCTGGAGCACTGACTATGTATGACATAGCGTCGGCACAAGGGGAGAGGTAGGATTGCGCTGTGAATTGCAGTATGGCCTGAAGTCAATTCCACATATAATTCTGCTATAATGTTTATGCTTATTTGTCCTATTTATTCACTGAATGACATTAAACTGGGCATGATTTGTAAGGTAGATAATAATAGTAATTCAATTCAACTGCCTTAGATTCATTCATTGAACCATATCCTGTTCAGTGGGATCATCCTGTACTCTATGGGATGTTTAAGAAATATTCTATTTTATCCAGATGAAACCCATCTGCTTTCAAACAGTCACTACACTCAAACATTAAGTAAACATGCAAGATTCCAAATCCCCAGTGAGCGGCCTATGGCAATGTTCTGATTTCACAGGATATTAATGATGCTATACATAAAATAGCAGTTTTTTAATCATAAAAGTCTCATAAATGGACCATAAAGTTGTTAACAAATGAGTTGAGCAGCATTTCATTTTCTAACAAGGTAATCTGCTTACTGGAGAAGATGCTAAACAGTAGTCTAATTGAAAATGAAAATAATTCTAATAAGACATATGCCCATGTTTTTAAAAAGACCAAAAGTGACATATATCTGTTTCTCCCTGTGCTTTATAGCAGGTTGATTTACATAATGGGAAAAAAAGCTTGCAACTAACATCTGTTAATTATCTTTCTGGTATGCCATTGCTTTAAATGTGTTTACGAATCTTGGAGAATTCAATTGCCAATAATTTTTTGTGATGAATGAAGGATAACATTTCTAAAGATAGTTATTTAGTTCTCCTTTTTTCTCCTAATAACAGCATCCTCTTTGTCTAACTCAAACATTCCACTTAGCGCCAATCACAGAAGCCTCCTTCCTTTCCAACAAAATGAGCCAACATTGTGTTTATCGCTCAGTTTGTAGTCTTAGCACCTCGAATCACGCTTTTAAAAGCCACTGCCATTATAAATATCATCTTCCAGAACCTTTTATATCTTGAAATGGCCCTTTTCTTTTTGCCAATTACAAAATAATTAACAGTTTCTGGGAGTCTGGATTAAGCATGATCCCATGGGGTGGGAGTAAATGTTACATGCAGTGGTGTCATATGTTAATGAACAGAGGGAATGCTGGGTGGGACTTACGCTCTGATTGGCTGCCCGTCCGTTGCGTTCCACCGCCTGCCCGCGCTGCCCTGGCCTCAGAGGAGGTGCCTGCTCGCCACGGGGGATGGGGGCGCGCGCGCCGGGTGCCTGGGCGAGCAGAGGTGGGGTGCGCCAACCAGAGGCACCCCGCGCGGCAGGCGGGCAGGTGGTGGAACGCAACGGACAGGCTGCCAATCACGCATAAGTCCCGCCCAGCATTCCCTCTGTTCATTAACAGATGACACCACTGGTTACGTGGGACAAGAGGATGCCACCAAAAAGGAGGCAGCAGCTCTGTTGAGTTCTGTCTCCTCTCACTTAGGCCCCTCTAACATAACACCAGCTTTTTCATCCTGTACTGTGATATCATCATGTGATAACACTTTAGCCCTGCTCCTCATTGTGAGCTACAGCTGGTGCAGACAGGAAACTATGAGCACAGTGTGGTGACATAGCATCAGGGTTTCAGACGTTCTACTTTCACTCCTGGGTGTCCAGAAGCCTGTGAATCAGCCCCATGTGTTGTTACAGCAAGGCTGTAATAATTGCAGCCTCCAGCCGGGGGTGAAGCCAGGTGCTGCTGAGGAAGATGAATGGTGAGGTAGCCGTGGTGGCGCTCCAGAAAGGCTTGGAATAGGACTTTATAGCAGGCTGAATGAACTCTCTTGAGTTCAGAACTGCTACAGCAAATACTTCTGTGCACAAGCAGGGGTTGGCACAATATCTGTCCTAGGATATTGCTGTCCATTCGCTGTCCATGGTAAAAACTTCATGGCTTCAGTGCCACCTCTTCTCAGCCTCCTCCCGCTCCATCTCAACCTCCCTGCCCTTTGAAAAGGCAGAGGTCACAGGACAGAAGAAGAAGGAAACTGAAGAGAGCTGAGTGTTCTCGCCCACTATTCTAGCCACTGTTCTTGCCCGTTTCCTTCTTCTTTTCCACGCCTGCCTTGCTTTTCAAAGCAAGGAAAGGAGAAGGAGCCGGACAAATGTTCTAGATGTTGACCAAAGAAAGAGCCAGCCCTGAAAGGGAGCAGCACAGAGGAAGGGTTGTCCATCTCTCACAGTAAGAAAGCAATCCTAAGCTGCGCTGGGCTAGCGAGGGCACTAAATCCAGCACAGCTTCCGTGGACAGAGGAAGGAAGGAACATTGGTAGAATGGAAGCTTGGGTGGGGGAGGAAAAGGCTTGGGGAAGAAATGAGAGTGAAGGAAAGTGGGAAGGAGCAAAGAAGGAAGGAGGAAATAGCCAAAGCTAATGGGGAGCACCTGCCTGCATGGGTGGAAGTGGGGCAGACCATGGGTGCCCATGGAGCTGAGCACTCATTGGGCCAGCTGTGAGCCACTTGAAGGCCATCCAAGGCAGCCTTCCTCAAAGAGCAGGCCCACTACACTGCCCATGAGCAGCCTAGCACCACCCCTGCCCTCTACAGGCAGGCTCCCCACCTGTAAAAGCAGGCAGGGTACTCCCCATACAGGCAGGCAGCTGTGGGGGCTGGGGGTTCCAACAGCTGGCACAGCTGGGTTTTAAAAGGCGAAGAGGAGAAGGTGTCTAAGAGGATATGGAAGAGAAGCAAGGAGAAACAAGAAAAGCTACACCTATAACCTCCCTTCTACTCCTCTACATCCTCTTCTGCTTCACTTCCTTTTCATGCAAAACTACGTAAAGAGGGGTGGCTTTTCATGCCTGTTGGATTGGAATAAATCCTCTTACTACAGCACACCTTTGGACCAGAAGGTGAGGCTAGACATTTTAGCCGTCCATTTCCCTTTCAGTGGCAGTGGGTAGAGCAGCAATGACAACCTCTAATGCTCTGAACAGCCACGTAATTGGGCCAGAGTTCAGTTCTCACTCCCATCATGGTGAGATTGGCTTCGTTTAGAAACAGATCTAGGCAAGAAAATGCGTATCCTTTGTTTAATTTAAACATATTCAGGCAGTAATGTCAAAGTAATTATTCACAGCTACGCTTTATGTTGAGGTGTGGAATGCATAGAGAAGAACAAACTTGTATGTTAAATTTGGATGACAGAAGAAGCCAGACCATTATGAGCCAGTAAGCATGTCAGTTTCTTGCAATTGTCAGAATACATTATTCACTGTGGTAGAAACAGGAAAGAAAGAGGTGGAGCAAGAGGCTGCTGTGATTTCTCATAATCCCTTTTAAGTCCTCATGCACCACTCTGTTCTGTTCTGTGAAGCCTGTCCAGTGACTGGTAGCTACTAATTTAGGGCTCAATCCTATCCAACTTTGCAGCCACAATGCAGCCCCAAGGTCAGGGAACAAGCATTCCCAAACATTGAGGAGGCCCCCAATGACTGCCCCCAAACTGCAGTTTGTAGTACATGCCCCATTGCCATAGCTGCATCTGTGCCAAAAAGTAGGATATCTTTGGGCCTGTAGATAGTTGCTTCCTAGAGGGGAATGCTGTATATGGAAATTGTGGATAAAAGCTTCCTGGAAAAGGTAAAGATTAGGGGTGTGTACCATTGCCTAAAGAAGGAGAAAATGGACCTCGTATCCTCTGTACAGTTGGCATAGTGAAGATAACACAAATACAAAATAATTCAAATTATTTTTAATTTATCAGTGGCATATTTGTATAAGGCTCACTTGAACACATTTTTTGTTATGGTATGGCAACATTTTCTTGCAGAAGGATCTTACAACTCTTAAATAGTGCAGAGAAAATAGAAATCTGAAAATTATTCAGCGGTGTTATCTATCTCATTACAATTACAGGATTATTCATCTCCCATTTGGTTATTAACTGGAATATAACACACTGTGAATGTAATCCTTTTTCTACTGAAGCGATTTCCTTTGGGGGGGGAAGAGGACAGAGGCCATTTTTTCAATCAAAATTTACAAAATATTTAAATAGCAGATGTATTATTGTCTAAGTACTGAATATTCTAATGGTGATTATTTCTAAATATCTACAATGAAGTCAGCATGCTGGACTTGTTTTATAATTAACTCACTTCCCTTTGTGGGCCATTAATGCCTGTAAGCACCACGGAATTCTGATGAACTTGTTGATGAACTGATGAATTCTGATGTTGGTTGAAAAACCCATTACTCTCATCAGCAGAAGTTCCTTTTTTTTTAACTGAACTGGTTGACCAGTACCCATTGTTCTTTAGGCAATAAGCCAGTCTTCACTAGCAGACATGGACATGTCTTAGAGGAGACAAGAGCACATCTGATCCTTCCCGGTCCAGCTTTGTGTGCTTGTTTGATTTAGTGAGGGGCCAGGCCAGGCCACCAACCTGCAATGTACTGGGGACTGTGGTGTTTGCGGCAGAGGTGCCATTTAGGGATGGTACATAGGTGGCTCTTTGTGTTTCAAGTTATATTATTATGCCTCTGGATCACCAATATTTCTTCAGCTCACTGGTTCACCACATTTGAGTAGCTTTGGCCCTAAAGGTAAAAGGCTTCCCCGTGACTGAATGGTCTAGTTGGACCAACTGTAGGGGAAGATGCTCATCTCCGTTTCTAAGCCAAAGAACCAGCATTTGTCCGAGGACAAGTTTCCGTGGTCATGTGGCCAGCATGACTATACACCAAGGTGCATGGAACACCGTTATCTTCCCACCGATGTGGTACCTCTACTTGCATTTTTACGTGCTATGTGCCAACTGCTAGCTTGGCAGGAGCTGGGACAAGTGACAGGAGCTCACTCCATCGCCTGTTCTCAAACTGCCAACCTTCTAGTCAGCAAGCTCAACAGTTCTGCGGTTTAACCCTTGCTTTGGCCCTACACGTCAGTTAATTCAATGAGATGAGTTTGTTGTGTTGTGGGCCTTGGAAATCCTGTCTTTGTTAAGCTACAACCCATAGATGGGAAGGTTATATGTTAATATAAATGATTAAATTGAGGAAGTGAAAGGATCCCACAGAAAAATCATAATTTAAAAAACAATGGGAAATTAGCTGATTTGCCCGTGAATATGTGCAACATGCAGATTGAAAGAGCCAAATTAATGGTCCATAAGTATTTGAGAAGTCCATGCAGGTGGCACTGCCGTCAGCAATCATCGGGGGGGGCGTCACGGTAAGCGGGAATGGCGAAGCTTACTGGCCTCCTGACGTGAAATGACGTCAGACAACTTGTTGGAACTGATGTGAAAATACGTTTTTAGAAATTAGACATTACTGAGAATTGCTTACAATGTTAATTTTAACTGCACCGTTATCTTTGTGCCAGGAGAATCACATGTTGAATTGCTCATGTTGTATCTCCTTTTTCTGGCAACTCAGGAAAAAAGATGCTGGCTTCCTATCTTACAAAGACCATCTACCTGTCAGTCAAGTTATGGTTGGAGACATTGATCGTCCTGGCTCAGAAGCCAAGTTAACTGTGGGTCCTCTGAGATGTCACGGAGACTGTAAGTTTGCTATTACATGCTTTAAAGGTCATTTTGTTTTATTACAGTTGCACTAAGGCGGGATGTCTTATCAAATTGGTTTTGGAACATCTCTTTCCAATTACAGCTGCCTCTTGGAAAATCAGCCATCAGTATGTTTCCTGAAATAGGTGCCTCGAACATGCAATTGTGAATGATGTGCATCCAAAGCCACTGGTAGAACATTTCAAAAGCATTTTTTGAGAAATTACACAATATAAAGGCTTGGTTTTATACCTATTATATATGCTTTTATGCTTATATTTATTTTGCATAAATGTGGAGATTCATATTTTTTGTAGGGTAAATGAGGCAACTTTGACTTTCCCACTAAGTTTATGATGATATAAATAGTAATACAAACAGCGACAGAGCAGCGCTTGGCATCTGTGATGCTGCTGAACGCTGCTGTTAATGCCATTAGCATTACTATTTATATTGCAATAAGTGAACTTTATAGTGATATAAATAGCAGCATTATAGCTAAATGCATCATTGGAAACTCAGCTAATGGTGTATAAAGTTTGACATTATTGCCACTGAGGATCATCCATGTTCACAAAGGTGGATGCTGATTTGCAAACCAAAACTGTCTTTCCCAGGATATGTTAGAGCTTGAAGGCTGAACAAGTTCCAGCCTGAGATTGTTCAGTTCAGATTTGGGGAGTTCACTGTCCCTGGATCCATTTCAAACCAAACTCCAGGCCTTTATTTGATGGAAAATGAATCCCACATTTTTTTTCCTAGATCCTTAAATTCATTACAGTAATAAGAGTTTCATTCCCTGTTGTGACTTTTGTTGCCATACATTGAGATGCATCCATATCCATCCATCCACCCTTTGGTTACTAGGTAACACCAACTGAGCAGGGAGATAGGCAGGGCCCTGTTTGCAGCATGATTGCTCTAGGTCCTTTCCCTGAGAATCTATATGGTGCTCAATACTGGATTACTATAGTGTGCTGTTTTATTAATTCCCTTGTAAAGCAATCTGGAAGCTTCAGTTAGTCTAGATGACAGCCAGACAGTTGTCTGGGGCTGGCCTGAAGCATTATATTACTCTGTTGCTTTGAGATTTTGCCTGTTTTATTTTGGACTCCGTTCAGGGTGGTGGTTTGTTTTTTTCCTTAATGCCTTAAGCTATGTGGGATCTGGGAAACTTAAGAACCATCTTCTCCAATACGATCAAGTCAGATGTCCTGCCATAGGTTCCTTTGAGTATGTTGGGTGTTTCTTTTTCAGTTGTGATGCTGGCATTGAATGTCTTATCTAGAATGTCCTTTCCAGGGAAACCCATCTGGGTCATTCCTTATTTTCCTTCTGCCATCTCGAGGCCTGGCTTTTCAGGCAGGCTTTTGATGGAGACTAATTAGAGTACGTTTTGTCTGTCCCTGTGCTGTGGGGAGGTAACCACGTTATGTTTCTCTTTTTGTGTTAGTTGGGTTTTGTAGCAGGAGTGAGGGACAGGAATAGGGTGCCGTAGGGGATCTGCCTTGTTCCAGGAGGTTAGCAGCAAGCTGGCGCTGGCTCTGAACATGCAAAGCTGTCTTATATGGAATGAGGCCAATGGTTCATTGAGCTCAGCATTGTCCAATGACTGGCAGCTGCTTTCTAGGGATCCAGATGGGGATCTTTCCTAGCCCTGCCTGGAGATGCCTTGGGATCTTCTGGCACAAAGCAGGTGATCAACTAGTTAGCTATTTTACACACACACACACACACACACACACACACACACACACACACACACACAC
>JAJKFI010000032.1:12407206-12446759 GCA_029204185.1 Lerista edwardsae
CACACACACACACACACACACACACACACACACACACACACACACACCTATTACACAAGTTGTTTGTGCAAAGTTCTAATAGTACACGGCTTGGCCCTTGCCATGGATACCTGTTGAAGCTTCCTGGTGTAATGAGTCTATAACAGCTTGCGTTTACTACAGTAGTAGTTGCAATAGTACTGACAGTAGTTATGTTGCAGTTCTGTTGATGGATGGCTCTGCTGAAACTACTCTAATGAAGCTTTGATTGGTAATATCACTTACAATTGTTGACACAACATTCATTAGGCACTGCTGCAAGCCTGCAATTGAGTGTGACTACTCTGTACTGTATATGTTTGCCTCAGGCCTTTACTGTCCAAAGCCAAACCTGAAATGTGCGCTTTAGAAAATTACTGTTTCACCTCATCCATCTGTTCTTTGCTGGAAAAAGCAATCACTTTGCCTTGTCATTCTTTTTTACAAAGTGTGCTTTGTACCCAAATATTTATGAAAAAAATGCAGATGATTAATGTCAATATCAATGATCATGAATATAAAATACTAACAACATTTGATATCAATATGAAATTGAGCTTTGAGTTATGAATTAGTATCTTCTTCTTTGATGGGTTTCAAATAATCAGCAATATGCTTTCAATTAACATAAACCCTTTTGCTTCCCTGAGGATTTTCTTAGTGTCTTAAACCTGGGCAACATTCAGTTCTGTTGATGCTTCAGTTCTTTGTGCATCCATCTGTTTTACATGGCAAACATTCCCTGCATTTTGCCTGAGGTTTAGCATGTGCCTTAAAAATGATATTAACTATTCCTCTTCCAATTTCACAGCTGGCTGAGGAAAAATATTTTTTTCACATAATGCGCTGGGTTTTCCGACTGTTGACCATTCATTGGTGCACCTTCAGCCAAGTTAATTATCTAGTCTTTGTATATTACTAACTCATAATGTAGTATCTCAGCAGGTAACTCAGCCTGGCCTTTCTCAGGGCATCTTCTGCTAATTTTACAACAGTAACGAATGGAGTGGTACATTGTTCAATTATTCTACTACAGTACTTTTCAACCAGTGGTATGACTACTACAAGTGTTAGGTCAACTTACGAGTAGTGGTACTTGACTCTGCTGCTATGGAGTATCCATAGCACTGCTCTCCTTAACCTGACTGCAATAGAAGTGGAGATAGCTGAGACACTGGTGGTGAGATGTGACTGTGTGGCAGCCTGGCCCTTCAAAAGAGGTACAGTTTAGGGGGACAAATGGAGCAGAGTGCAGGAGAGATCAGGAGATAGCTGCCATTAGAGAAGTGTTTCCTTTGCTGTGAGGACAGTGATGGGGCAAGCTACCCTGTTACCAGTTGTGCATTTAAACATGTGTAATATGAGCACACAAGGAAAATCTACTTCATGTGCAGGGATCCTGTATAGAGGCCAGTGGCGCAACTCAGTGGTTTGGCAGGGAAGGAGGACAGAGGCAAGTCTGAGAGGGGCAACAAAACATACTTTATTGTGGGGGTAAATTAACAATAATAGGGCAAGGGAATCCAAATACTGCAGAGCAATGCAGTAATGAAATATTTTCTATCCATTCACTCACAACTAGGTCCTAAATGTAAGTGGTTGCTATAAAGCGGAGAGGAGGAGAAACTAAGTCCTCCTCGTGCATGAGAGGATGCATGCAGTGGCGCAAACATGGAAGAGAGAGATGTAGGGATTACTTAAGAACTTAAGAACCAGAAGAGCCATGCTGGATGAGGCCAAGGGCCCATCTAGTCCAGCTTCCAGTATCTCCCAGTGGTCCACCAGATGCCTCTGGGAGCACACAAGACAACCAGATACTTGTATTTCGCTGCCATTGTCCTGCATCTGGCATTCCGGGGTACTGGATGGCACAGTGGCTAGAATGGAGGGGGAGGTTCCAAAAGAGGTTTCAACAGGCTGGGGAAGAGCAAGATGAAGACTGGGTGGATTGGGCATGGGATGGGGGCAGGTTCAGTGACAGCAACACATATCAAATCCACCCCCCCCCCCACCCAGGTCAGATCCGCCTGCACAGATAAACCTGGGTCTGCGCCAGCGATATCACCAGTTCAGGTCTAAGTTTACCCGTAGCGGCTGCTAGGGCTTACTCTGCGGCAAGGGGACCAATTTCACTTTACCCTCAGGAGAACTTCAGCAGCTGAAAGTCCTGCGTAGTCCTGCACTGGAGCCGTGGATTCATTGCATAGGGATTGGGTTAAGATTGGGTTAAGATTGGGTTATGATTACAATAACTGTAAAAAAAAAATATCCATATCACATGGTAAGGAACAGAACCTGTGCTAGGGTCAAAGTACATTGTTTTCAGACCCTCCTTTGTTAATGTAAATTATTAGCTAAATTGTGGTACTAGAGTCTCTTCCCTCAGTTCTCAGGCCATCCACAACTTGTTTTGCATTGTTTTTTTAAACAGGCTCATTAATGTGATTAAAGTTGCATCTCCTTGGTCCTGAGCTTAAGCAATTTTCAGTGTTTCCCTGTGTCTACAAAACCAAGGATGTATTCATGCACCTATGGGCCACAATTCATTCCTTGCAGATGTGAATCATCAGCCTGTACAGTACATAAGTTGTGCAGGCCTAACAAGTTGAATTCTTCCACGATCCATTTTGACATATATACCAGAATACCTGTTTTCAGTTATGAAGTAGTCATCTTTCCTTGCAAAGGAGACATTTGCTTTTGAATTTGAAAAAAGAAAAAAGAAAATTGACTTGAATTGTTAAAGATAACCTAGGTCAGGCTTGCAAGTCCCAGCTTGCCTGATTGTGTGTGGCAAGTCAGAACTGCCTGCAAGTGAATATATAGGAAAGTTTTCTTAAACTGGAAGAGAGTTAACTGTAGATATATGTGAATAGGTGAGCTAGTCTAGGAAAAAAAGTTTGAAGGCTATTCACTTTGTGGATGTTATGTAGGGCTAACATTGAGAGAAAACACAGGGGCTTATCCATGTTGGAAAACAGTTTGCAGTGTGAGGAATTGTATGGCTTCTTTGTGCATGCAGAATGCCTGTTAACAAAACCATGAAAACAGTTCTGTCAGAAGGATCATCTGCAGAGATGTTGGAAACCCTGAATATAACCATTACAAATTTCATGTCAGACAGTTCAGTATCTCTGTCAGCTTCCATTGAAATCCTTTGATGTATAAAGGCTTGTGGATCTTTTTTTCCTGTGTTCACGTAAGTAAGATGGATGGTTTTGATGATAGCACAGGGGGTGAGAAGCCTTCTGAACATTTGAGCATAGAAGAAGGACACTATTCTAAGACTTGATTTGTCCTTTCTGAGTACTGTTTCTGCTAGAAGAAAGGAGAAAAATTGAAAGGGTGGATGTGTTTTTTTAACATTCCAAATTTATGTTTTTCATTTCAACCAGTTCTGTGGATTTTATTCGCCCAATGAATCTCTTTCATCTCTCAGTCCCTGCTCCCTAGTAGTATTTTTTTACTTCCATTATCTTTCATTTCTGAGGTGGGAAGGAAAGAGCTGCTGCACTTTTGTTATAGTGCAACTGCTTAGGGTTTCATGAAGTCCAACCGTATCTTGGTTTTAAGACTGAAGCATCAGTGATAGAGAGGGGGAAATGGTCTTGTGATGTTGGGAATTCAGGAACTAATAAATACTCGGTCCTCACTGTTGTCAGTTCATTTCCTGTTCTCCCATGTGTTCTTATTCATTGATTTTCATTGCATTTTATATTGTTTTAGATTTTATTCCTTGTCATTTTGAATTTTCCTCTAGTTATAATTTTCTTACTTTTTGGAACGATACTACAAGATTTTACATGAATGATAGGCCACTTTGGGGCTACAAACTGATTCTGGGTTTCAGTGGGCAGCTGACATTTCTTGCAATGAGTGCAAATTGTTCATTTGATATATAAAATAACTTTTGAAGAATGGTGCTGCTACCAAGACCACTTCCGTTGCCAGATATATGTGTGGTCTTGAGATGCTATATGGTTGATGCACCCCAGCATTTATCATAAAATAAAAGATGCCTATCATGTTTCATATTGTTATAAGCATGCTCCATGGTTATGCAAAATGACTCACTCTCTCTGGATGTTGATTGTATGGCTGCTGTACTTTTAACAATTCCATAACAGGCAAAAAAAAAAAAAAGGCAGGTAAAGCTTTGATTGATGTGATTCTATATTGCCTTGCAAATTTAATAATAGCTTGTCATCTGTGAGTTTAAAAGAATAGTCCATCACATGGGTATCACATTGCACAAGAGGACAAGATACAGGCAGTGAACATCCTGGTTTTTAATGTGCATTTTAAGAGAAGAATGCATTGGTGACCAAATGATACATTTGTTAAGCCATAGGTAATGATTAACCTTCAGAGCAAACCCTTATTATAAGAGGCACAATCAGGAGTTCTAATGGTTAGAAATACATAGAAGGTTTTCAGAAGCATGCTGCATTGCTGTCAATCAGACTTCAGTAGGGGGCTGATTTTGGTTACCTACTGTGTGCTTATGGAATTTCACTTTCTCATCCCAGTGATTGTGCAAACTGTTAGTTTCAACACTTCTAAAGAGATTTTTTTTTACAGCTTTTTGTCTTGGTTTTTTTTAAATCTGCAGTACAAGGTTTAAATTTCATGGAACCCATGTACATTTGGCCAATCACTTTAAGGCCTTGTTGATTTCAGTGGGAAAGAGATGTGACCACCAACAGAAGCCACATGAGGGATGGTGTAATGTAGTGGCTATAAGATGGATAGCTGTTTCTGGGACAGATCACCACTTCAGGGAGGAGAGCTGTTTTCTGCAGGAAAGGAAAATGGTGCAAGAAGAAAGAGTTAACCAAACCTCCCTGTGGGCTGTGGTCCAAACCAAGATAAATGCAGTGGCTGTGCTTTAAGAAAAAGATATACTTCTGGTTAGAAGCATACTTTTTGACCAGACAAGCCATGAATTGTGTAGCTTGACCCCCCAGTGATCGAATTTGAAATGTCATAGTTATTGCAACATTAGAACCAGTTCATATCATTCCTACAGTAACAGATCTAACAACTGGGTCATTTATACATGTGTAAATGAGATCTGGCAGCCATTTTCTATTTGCTACTAATAGAAACCTACAAATTTCAGGACGGCCTTTGATCATGCAGCTGCCAGTGAAAAGCCTTTCTTGTGGCTCAAAATAACACATAACCACTTTCAAACTGATAAGCTGAAAAGGAGAGTATAAATGTAAATAAATCTGCAAACTACAGGACAGAGATTTGAAGCACAGGGCTCTTGCCCATTGTGGCACTAATAAGCATAGGCCTTAAACGCTTTTGTTAGAGTCAGTCTTTTCAGTGCTCTCATTAGCCAAAGTGAGGCTACCTGAAGTATTCACCTCAAGCAGAAGACAGGTGGGGAGTGCCCATCTCTGCCTGCCTACTTGTCTCCACTGCTCCTCTTTTTCCTTCCACTCCCTGGATTGGAGAAGGAAGAGGGGAACAGCAAGGATGGAGAAATGTGGAAAGGGGGAAGCGTTGAGCTCGAACGTTGGAAAGTGCGAGAAGCAGCGGCTGGCACTTTATTGGGTCAGGGGGGCAGCATTTGGCATGCCACCTCGGGTGTCAGCAGCTCTTGGGCTAGCCCTGCATATCCTAAAAAGCACTGGTGGCAAGTGAAATGTGTATTTGAGAGGATGGTAGAGTGAGAAGAAAGTTAAGAAACTCTGTCTGGTCCTGGGTGTCTTTCTCATGAATGTAGCTAATAACATGACTGAAAACCGCCTGCTCCCCACAGCATTGCTCTACCACCCACAATTTTGGACAGCTCAGTCCCCCAGACACCGCCAGGCCTTATCCTAGAAACACCTACACCTATATGATGCTATGGAGACATAAAGGCTGCATCAGGCACCCCAGGCCATGTTGTTACCACTAATACCTAATTTGGAAAATTGATTTGTGAATAGCTGAAATGGTGTGGGGTGTGCATTTTCATTCAAACAGTTCCCTCTTCTGCCAGAGAATGTATGGGGCAGCAGAGAGAAGTGCACAAGTGAAGGTTAATTCATCAGGAGGATATATTTATGTTTAAATGCTGACTACCAGCAGCCAACAAATCTCACCAATGGTTTCCGCTAGGATAGTGGTTCTCAAACGTTTTAGACCGGGACCCACCTTTTAGAATGGCATTCCTGTTGGAACATCAGAAGTGATGTCATTAACGTGAAAGTGTTCTGGCTTCTGGCTAAGACACTTCTGGCTAAGATAAGTGTCATCATTAAGCAGGAAGTGCCATCGGTGTTACATAATAAATGACACCCCTGGAATGCAAACTGGCATTCTTGGGCTGCAGCGATTGCACAACCAGCAAACATCCCTGACAGAAAGCAACATTAGGACATAGTATTATGTAAAAGCACTGAACTAAAAACAATTTTTTTAAAAGAAAACCTTCACTTGAAAATTCAAACTGTGAATACTCACAAAAGGAATATCGCAAGAGTAATATCTACAGCTTCCAAAATGGCTACTCCCAGCATTATGGGACCCACCTGAGATCCAGTCATGACCCACCAGGGGGGGTCCCAACCCACAGTTTGAGAAACACTTCTCTAGGACATAGAGAAAGCCTAAGCCATCTCTTTCTCTCTGAAGTGACTATGGAATAGGGAAAATTGACTCCTAGGACTTGCATCCTTTGGTGTTCGCTCTCTCTGGTATCCAGTCCCTGCCCCAGTAGTCACAGGTGGAAGGGAAGGTTGAGCCTCTCTTCCTGTCAAAGCAATCATGGAGAGAATGTCACTGTTATAGTCCACCAGTAACAGTTTCTGTTCAATTCAATTCAAGAAGAAAATGAAACAAAAGAAAATGAAACAAAAGTCACCAACAGAATGTCTTGATTTCATTAAAAATGACGTTTTGTGTGTGCTTATAGTGTACTTGTGGTCCTGTAAAGGAAAGTTGAGAGTGTGACTTTTAATTGCTCTCCACAGTATATCTTGGTAAGCTACATTAAGGAGCAACTGAGCCATATAATGTCAGTTGTGCTTTTGGTGACGGTTGTTGAAAAGGTTTGTCATGTTTTCCTTTTCCTTTTTCTGTCCTTCTGGGGGCTTCCATTCAAGTTCACTGTAGGAAGTAAATAATAGGAAAAGAAGAGGAAATTGCTGCAGAGTATTTTCAAAGCTACAGTTTCATCCAAAGGTGATCTTGGATGTTGTAAATGTGGTAGAATTAGGGGTCAAGGCGGAACGGCACCTTGTAAAATATCTCAGCATGTTCCATCTTATTTTGATAATATATTATACAGGTGCCACCATAAACAGAACAGCGTTCCCAATGCCCTTATATTTTCTGAACTTCAGTATGCAGAATTTTTACAGGGTTGTGCAACAAAGCACAGCAATCAATGTCTGCTTGACATGATTCAGCTGAGCCCAACTTAAGATGAACATTCTTTGTGACTCACACATGCTATTTTGAACATGTGAGGTGAAAAATGAAATTCCTAAGATCAAAATGGGAGTAGTAAAATGCTTTGCCCTTCTGGTTTCCTTTTAATGGTCACACTGGTGAGTTGGGTGCCTGGGAATTATTTGCTTTCAGACTTGCCTGCACAAGAGCTGTAAAACCTGACTTTTATTTTTATAATAAAACCAAAAATGCAGATTGGCTTTACTCTGTATAAGTCTTAATCCAGCTCTCAGAACAGGAACCCATATCCACTATTATTATCTCGGGGAACAATCCTAACCTGCACTTGTACAGCCAGGCCGCAGTGGCCTGCACTATATCCATGCAGCTTCGGAGACTGCTGGAGGCCTCCTCAGGATGACATTTTCCCCCTTACTTTGGGTAACACCCAAGCTGCCCTATGGGGCTACTCAGATCTGTGCCCATGTTTAGCTGGTGCAAATCCAAAAAGCCAGTGTAGGTCTCCAAGGCCCAGAAGTGGGGGTTAGGTCAGGCCTTGTTAAAAGGAGATCTTTATTATGGTTTCAATTATACAGTACATCTATTCAGTTTTTTTTTAGATCAGACCTCTACAACTCATCATTCATCAAGAGAAATACAACCCACCAGCCATGTATTTTGGTCCATATTTTCCCCCATCTCTCCACTTTATGCAGTTCCAAATGGACTGCAAAGTAATAATGTTCTATTATCTTCCCCTGTTTGCCTGCCTGGATCCAGTTTGTCCATCCATGGACTGGATCTCAAAATTAGTGTGAGCTGGACTGGGAGACTGTTAAAATGCCAGTATTTCAGCTTTGTATCAGCAAAAAAAATAGGCCTTTCTAAAAATGTGTACACCTTTCTAAATTGTGGTGAAAGAGAAGGCATGGACCAGCCTTATATTTTTCATACTTCATTGAATTCGGTAGTTAAGTTAAGCTAGCAAATTTTTAACTCTCTCTTTGATTTCCATTAGATGTGCAGCCCAATCCTGTGCACATTTGCTTAGCACAACTAACACTTGGAGGGTTCAATGGGGCTGCTTCTTGCTTCACATTCCACTTGACCTGTCTCAGCCATTTCTATGCCTGCCGCAACATTCCTCCTCTCAATTGAGAAAGCTAGGACAGCTTCCACTCTGACCAGGCAACCGTAAATGACCTAGGAGAAAGGCTCTTTCAAACAAAGTTTGTGAGTTTGGGCCTGTATTGGGAGTCGGCCACACAGACTATGAGCATCACTATGTTTCTCCACTGTCATGCCAGAAAAAAACTTGCATTAACATTTTGTATTTATTCGCCTTTCATTGTTATGACTGATGAATTCGGCTGGAGGGCTGGGGATATGGCAGGGGTCCCCATGGGATGTCTTAGTTAATCTCTATGTACTCTACATACACAGCCTAATCCTAAGTAAGGCCGACATAGTAAGGCCGACATAACGGAGCTGTATCCTAAAGCCCATTAGGAGGCAGCAACAAAGTGCAGGCCAAGGGGAGCGCACGTAAGCCCCATTCATCCCAATGGGGCTGCTCGGATCTGCGCCTGCTGTTTTGCAGGTGCACGTGTGCAGGAGCAGCCCAAATTGGGGCGGCTGAGGCTGGGGTTTAGGATATGGCGCTACGACCATCCTGCATCACAACCACACAGTTACGCCCCCGGCACACCTCTGGAATGCCCTCGGCGAGGTCCAGCGTTGACCGCGTGCCGCTGGCAGTCGCGGCAACATCTGAGCATTGGCACTGTTGCTTGCACCGGTCCAGCACCATACCGCCAACACTGATGCGCTTGACGGCACGTTTGCGACAGTGTTCGGCCGGCGCAAGAGCGTAGCACTGGCGCAATGGGGGTATAGGATTGCGCTCACAGAGGCATGTTAGTTGCTGGGGCTCTGGGGTTAAGCCCTGCATAGGGCTCCTAATGGCACCCCTTGCATGACCCCAACACTATGCTGGACATTATCACTGGTACAGAGTTTTCAGGAGTCAGCCCACTCAGGTGGGTCCTTCAGTGAGAAAGACAATTCCTTACATCTTCTTTGTAGCATGCTGCTGTTAGAGTTTGTAGTAATCTATACAAGTCAAGTCTTGGCTAAACTTCTAGAATCATGAAGTGCTCATTAAATTGTAAATTCTAACTTTTTCTGAAACATTTATCTTTCAGCTTGCACATTTCAAAAAAGTTCTATTTATATTAGATTTGGCCTTTGATATGGCTTCATATCTGATTCAAGGAGGAACAAATTACACATTACCCTTTTATGGGGATTTTCAGTGTGAGGCACCACTGAATAATGCTTTCAGGTTCCTTTTGCTAGCATTCATAAGATCTGTTCCCTTTTTGTTGTTTAATGTCTCCATGAATTGGTATGAAAGAAAAGGTTTTGTTGCCATTAGAAAAGGGCTAGCAGCAGCTAGATTATACAGCCAAAGACCTAAGGACATATCTGAACACTGGTGTTATTCATCTAATCTTTCTATCAGCAAATAATCAGATTAGACTGTTAATGGCAACCCCAAAACAGGTCTGATAAATGTTAAAGTAGGGCAGCTTAAAAAAAAAAACCAAAAAAATTACCACCTATTGATAACATGAGCATTCTTCCATTCCTTTAGAAATCTCAGGTTACCATATATAGCATTATCTCATTTTTTCTTTTCAGATAGCTTAGGCTGAGAAGTAATGACTCACCCAAAGATATGCAGTGAGTTTTATAGTTAAGCATGGATTTGATTTATATTTCTATAGTCCAATCCAACAATCTGTCAATTACAGTGGCTTCCTTTGTTACCCTTAGAGCAGTGTTATTCAAACTGTGGATCAGGATCCACTTGGTGGGTCGCGATCTGATGTCAGGTGGGTCGCGGAAAGCTGGGAGCAGCCATCTTGGAAACTGCAGGCCTTCTTTCCTTGTCATATTCCTTTTGTGAGTGTTAACTGTTTGAATTTTCAAGTGAGGATTGTTTAAAATTTTGTTTTTAGTTCAGTGCTTTCACATCATATTATGTTCTAATCTTGCTTTTTGTGAGGGATGTTTCATTGCTGTATAACTGCTGCAGTCCAAGAATGCCAATTTGCATTTCCGGAGTTTTATTTTATTATGTTACAATGACAGCACTTCCTGCTTGATGATATCACTTCTGGCCACAGCATCACATCCAGGTTAATGGTACCATTTCTGGTGGGTCCCAACACAAGTGCCATTCTAAAAAGTGGGTCCCAGTCTAAAAAGTTTGAATACCACTGCCTTAGAGCATTAGCCTGTACACGGTATTTATTGGGGCTCAGGCACTTGAAGTGAGCATCTAATGTGCCAGAAGCCAAGTGACTTCTACCTCTCTTGGCCAATCAGGAAGGGAAGACAATCAGGATCAATGCAGAAGGGGATGCTGCACAAGGTCCTTATACAAAACAGTAACTCCTTTCTTTGCCACTACGACTTCTGAATGTTTAGTCTAACATTAAGCAACACATTAAATTCTAACACTAGCACAGCTTGCCCATGTGTCAACTTGCTTCTTACTACTATATCTATGAATCTGTAAATGAACACAAAAACTCCAGTACCTTTCACGCTACGAACACACAAAAAAACTCCAGTATCCTTTCATGCAATGTTACTGTCTAAAAAACCAAAGTTGGTTGCAGGGGGTGGGAGCTGATTATGGTATGGGTTTGGGGTCATGGGCATGTGAACCAGCTGTTTGACACAATATGTGATCCTCAGCAGCAGCAGGGAAGAGCGGCAGACCAACAAGTATTACGTTGCCATACTGTTTTCAAAGACATATCTGAGCTTTTGAGAAGGCCAGCACATACTTGTGTCTTATTTATTAATCTTACATTTTTCTACAAGACCAAAGCCTTCCCCCAAACTTTGTCACAACGTACTGCATTTACTGTGTTAATACAGAAGGATTTTTCAAAAGAGCAAAACAGAGAGTGGTCTTCAACCACTCAAAGGGGTGCTCAGAGGGGCTTGGGAGGGAAGTGATCCAGTCCAAAGTGATCCAGTCACAGCTAGTTACCAAATAGAACAAGCCCAATAGGATGGCAGTGACAAGATGGTGCTTGATGGGGATTCCATGATCATACTTACTATGATACTACATGTATGCAGTTTGTATGTAACACAGAGCACAATCCTAACCTGGAGTTAGGCCGGCACAGTTAGGCCAGCGCAAGGGACACCATAAAATGTGTTTGGACCACTCTTGGAGTCAGAGAGTCCAGCACAGAGATGTGCGCCATCCTCCCTGATTCTGAGAGTGGTCCAAATGCACTTTACGGTGTCCCTTGTGCCGGCCAAACTATGCTGGCCTAACTCCAGGTTAGGATTGCACTTTTAGGTGCATTGCACACATGCAAACAAACACACCTATTGCAGAGCAGGGCTTGCTTCTAGTACTCAGCTTGAAGTACTGTGCTCAGCAGATGAACTAATTAAAGACAGGTAGTTGCATGAGTAAAAGAATACTGCTTAGTAAAAGGAAATCACATATTTTCTGTATGTTTGGCTGGCGATCTGCACAGTACTTTAGTCTCCCCTTACCCCACACTTTTCTTTCCTTAAATATTCAGAGTGGTGACAGCAATACTAACCCTTGTGGAAATCAAACCAGGGTACTAAACTACTCTAAGCCAATGGATTCTGACTGAGAACATCAAGAAAGCAGTATGAAGATGCTTTTTGGAAAGGGGCATGAAATACTGGGTATAAGAAAGAGGAGGGGGGCTCTTAGTACCCTGCAGTACCTAAAGTGGGCCTTGCTTGTCACTATGTGCTAGGAAGATCTACAGTATAAGACAGCGCATGACAGAAAAGCAATTTTTAACTCTGCAGTTGATGCCTCCTTCATAAGGTTCTTTTTGCCCCCCCTCCACCTGAGCAGGGTACTAAATTGCTTCTAGTGCACCCCACAGACATTTCTTTTACTGCCAAATTCATAGAGATCGTAAAATACAGTGTACTTCCCAAATGTGTGCTCTTGAATTCGCCTGCTAGCATATTATTTCTTAAATATATAACATCTTCTGAATCAGGGGCAGAAATTAGAAGGTCATAACTTGAGTTTTTCCCCCCACTGGATTAACACCATATAATCAAACAAATGATGAATTTCCTATGTAGACAATATTTTTTGTTCTTCTGTTGAAGAAGTTAGGTAGAGTTCATTGCCCAACTATTTTGCTATAGGGCAAAAACTTCCTAGACCCCATTAAAAAGCTCCTTCTTAGATAATCTGTTCTGTGTGT
Source organism: Lerista edwardsae (assembly GCA_029204185.1). NCBI lineage: Eukaryota > Metazoa > Chordata > Lepidosauria > Squamata > Scincidae > Lerista > Lerista edwardsae. The sequence goes on from JAJKFI010000032.1 coordinate 12,419,914, forward strand.
TACAGCAAAATCTGATTTGGATGCCACAGATGCCAACGGTGCACAGATACTGGCAGATACCTGTCCTGGTAAACACTGTATTGTCAGCACAATTTGGCCAGCACAATGGCCAAATGCCAGGCGTGTCCTTCTCAATAACACCCTCAGCATCTATGAAGATGCAGCCAAGGCAAGCATGTTATTCATGTAGTAGCATCCTAATGTCAGCATATCGTTGACATGACATCAGCATGTCCTCACCATGTCATAAGCACATCACATCATTGTGACATCCATCCATGTGTCATTGCCATGAGTGCATCATACATGTGATGCCCTTGTGTCACCAGTGTGATGTCCATGAAGCCAATTGTTACATCTAGTCAGACTTAAAAAGCACCACCACAGTGAATTACTACTTCCCCTTTGGGCAAAATTTAGCAAAACCAAATAAGATGCACTTTTCCCTCTTGAAAGCAAAGCAAAAAATAATAATAATCACAATTTATGTTGAAGTCCTAAGACTAATCAGGTAAACCGTGTCTTAGTATTCAGTGAAGGAAATAAAAATGTCCCATCCTGGACTACTGTATATGTCCAAAAGTCTGCATTTTGTCAGTAGTGGAAATACCTTGATCATTGGCATTCTGATGTGTAGAGAATACTACACTAGAGCAGGCGCGCCCAAAGGCCTGAGCGCGCCCTGTGGCAGGCGCTGAAACCGCGCCCCCCCAGTCGCCCCGCCCCCACGCGTCATGCAGACACGCCTCCCTTACCCCGGAAACGCTCTATTTCTGAGCATAAGGGAGGCATGGGCGGGCAGGAGGGCCAGAAACTGCATGGTCTCTCCCGGACCACACGCAATGGCGCCCCGCAGCTGCTCAGTGCCCCATGGCTTGTGCCATGGGTCGCTACAGGTAAGATACACGCCTGCACTAGAGTGTTTTTCTCTTTTGACTTCACTGGTACATTAGCTAGCTTAGCTGTGTTGCCTCTTCCTCACCCTTCCTCTCCAAATGTTGCTTATGCCCATGAAAAGTGTTAAGCACGTAAACATCATCACTTACAGCAGACTATGGGCCCACCATGCCACCTCCACTTTATTTACACATGAAAAGCCCATAGCTCATACTAAATGAGCTAACATCAAGGAGCTTCCCAGAATTCATTTATTAATAAAATGAGAAACATTGCAAACACAGCTTGAAGTACTCAGCAGATGAACTAATTAAAGACAGATAGTTGCATGCGTAAAAGAATAAGCATGCTTGGGGGTTAGTAATACGACTTATCTTTGAGCTCCTTCTGACAACGTACAGAAAATTAAGTCGTCGTGTATTGTTATGTAAAGCTAATTGTAAAAGAGGCATTTTTTTTCCAATGGCACTTGTATTTAGCAGAGGGAGAGTATTTAGCATCATCCCAGCACAGTGACTTTTCTAGTGACTGCTGGTGTTTCTTCTGCATCTTTTTAGATTGTGAGCCTGTCATATCCACTGCCCTGGTGGATGCTGCCTCCCAAGGGGGAATGGGGATGTGTTTGTGGTGGACATCCTGGCCCATTCACGGCAACAGGCAGAAGGAATGAATGCTATTTATTATAATAAAACCCTTCCCAATTACCTCACAAGGGGATGGGCGCAATGAGCCAGTAACATTGGCGGAGTCCCACTGATCTTCCTCAGGACTTCCCACAAGGCACCAATGTCAGGGTCCCTGTTTTTCAGCCAACAAGGTACTGGTGATGTGTGAGCTTAGGTGAAATCCAAATCAGTCCATGTATGGCTCTGGCTGGGGATTGGTTGGGGGGTATGCTGGCCTTGTGAGGGGCATCAGTCATGGCGGAGGGGGGGGTGTCCTCACCCCAAGCAAGCTTCCAGGGCAGCCAGGTGGAAGGAAGTGGTCCAGCTGATTTGCCGTCACCCCAGCATGGTCCAGCTATGATCCTATATCCAGCCCTAAAAGGTCTGCCATTGTGCTGGCCCCAGAACCAGCCAAGGCCTTGTGCGGGAGGAAGGATGCAGTAGTGGCAGTGGTGGCTCTATCCAGATGCCACCAAAGTTGTCTTGAATAGGTTGTGGGCAGGGTTGGTTCCACAGTATCTCCTCGCCCTTGCAGGCTGTCGAGGCTTTTGTATCTCCATTCGCTGGGACAGCTGATGCCTGATTGGTCTCAAGTCTGCTTAGGCAACACCCTTTCCCAGCAGCTCTGTATTGGCTCTATAGAGCCCTTTTGGGAATGGGAGACATGGACCCCACACTCTGAAGAGACAAGCAACATCTCCACCCATATGCTGGCTCAGGATTCCTTCCAAACTTAGCACCAGGTATAGGGGCAGATATATAGGGGCAGATACAGGCAAAATATGGTTCCGACCCCACAAGTCAAGGTGCAGCTGGGGAGGCGTGTTCCCACTAGGGACAGGCACAGCATCTTGCCTGATGGATGCTTGATAAAATTACAATAGGTACAGCCCAGTGCTATTCTTTTCTCCACCGTGGCATGCAGCTGTGCCAAAACAGGATGAGTTACATGCTATGGTGGGGGAGGGGCCAATTGGGAGGCTTGAGATATTTTCTCTTAACCCTCTGTAAGCGCTCAAGGGTCTCCTTGAAGAGACAAATGGGTTATATTGGCAGGCTCTTGAGGCTCTTGCTTGTGTGCACAAATCATGCACAAATAAGATTGGGTCGTTAGTGTTTGACATTGGCAGAGGTGGTGGTTGTCATTTACAATATAGTACAATTTTTAAAAAAAAACAAAGATTGTCCAAAGTGACTTACAATAGTTTGGTGAAAAGTAAGATCCAGTGTGTGCGTCACTGTGCGTGTGTGTGTGTGTGTGTGTGTGTGTGTGTGTATACTGTACTGTTTCAATGCTTTATGCTCTCGCTCTCTCACTCTCTCACACACACACTTTATCTTCATTATGGAGCCAATCAGAGGATACAATGTCTAGGATACAATGTCTAGTTTAGCAACTGGGAGTTCTTCGAACAAAAATATTACCAGATTCCAATATGATCTTCCATGTTTCTTTTTTTAATCCACAATTGTAAAAAGATTAATTGAACCACCCAATTGCTTCTTGCGTGACTATGAGACATGCTTCCATTTTTCTTTTAAAAACACACAGTGCCTCCTGGGAGAGTCTAATGGAAAACTTTGCATGCTCTCCACTCCCCCCCCCCAAAAAAAGGCTATATGAGGGCTCTTTGCAAAGTGGTATAAAATGAGAATGACGTATCTAGTAACTTTGAAAAGCTGTCTAGAGACCGACAGTGGATTCTGTAGCTTCTCTCAAACACCTTTCAGTGAATGGGCAATGGCAGCAATGTTAAGTAGCAGTCATGCTAACAAGAAGAGTCTTCACCAAGCTCTAGGCTGGAAGGGAGGACAAAGGATTGAAAGAGTAAGAGAAGAGGGCAAAGCAGGGGGAAGAGAAACAAGGAGAGGCAACAGGAAAAAAATGGGAGAGATGAAGGAATGAGAACAAAAACAGGAAGGAGGAACCAAGAGCTGGAAATGAAGAGCGATTACCCTGCAAACAGAAGAATCTGCAGGGCCTTACAAAGCCCTAAGCATTTTTTCTCTGACTTTTGGAGCTGGCCCAAGCAGACAATATCCCAGCTGCTCATGGCTGCTTCACACCCGAAGGAAGAGAGAGAGCCTTCCCTCAGGAAGGCTGACTGGGCTGGGACAACCAGGAGACTGTGCATAGCTGCCCACCCGCCCTGATCTTCTCTGGATACCCTGCGGCTAGGGACAGAAAGAAGGAACAGACGAACAGGAATGAGAAAGAAGGAGAGCAGCCCTCGCACTGGATTCTCTTTGCAGAGCCACAGACTCTCAAACTTGGTCCACGTACAGAACAAGCATGTTGCCTAAACACAGAGTCCCCGTCGGAAGTGGGTCTTGAGAGGTGCTGTTCTTTGAAATATTACCCTATTTTGTATTTTAGTTCCTGTTTCTTGCTTAACTCTCGATTAATTAAAGTGAAACAGCTTCTCTTGGTTGTTGCTTCTAAACTAATTTCATATAGTGTACAACATACATTATATGACATATTACATATAGCGTGTAATTCATATAATGTGTAACATACATTATAGGAGGGACACCAAGTCTCAGTGGATGTAGGAAGGGTCTGTCCCCACTGTGACCCAATGGAATACAGGCAGGCCCACATTATCCACAGGGGTTCCGTTCCAGAAATCCCCATGGCTAACAAAATCTGCAAATGTTGGAATCCACGTTTTTCGAGCTGTCCTCCCTTCGAACCCAATGGGAGATGGGCTAACAAACAAACAAACAAGATGTGTAAGCTACCTTTGAAAAGGAAATACTTACAAAACCACACGTGTTATGTGTATTTGACAAGACTAGATTATCCTAATACAATTGGTCCAATTGGCTTAAAGCTGGCCCTGAAAACTCAAAAGTTCCTATGTGAGTCTGCATCTGTTTCCGTCAGATGCAGGAGATCCTTTTAAGCCTTGCAGTAATTTAAATAGTGAATGATCATCTTCTTAGCTTTTGTCCCCAACCATATTTAAACACAACATGTGGAAACTGAAACTCCTGGTATTTTCACACCACCTGTGAATAAACATAATCTTCCTCCTTGCAGCTGTTTCAGAATTTGTTAAATAATGGAATTCAAATCCCTTGAATTTAGCACTGCATTCATTCACGCTCTTATGGGGGCAGGACTGAATTTTGTGGTCCTTTGAGGCATTTGGCAGCACCTGCCATAGAGAATGTGAATATCACCATTTCTCCAGGAGCGATGTTCTTTGATTTGTGCTGACAGCTCTGAATATACCCTCTTGAATATACTGTGTCCTGCAGAGGTATCTATTGATATCCTTTATGTGTTTTATGGCCCAGCAGGATAAATGTACTCCAGGGATTCCAAAGCTTGCAAAGAATAGTTATTCTCTACATTAATTCAGATAACATTGTACATGCTGTTCTTTTTACAAGTATCTAGTGACAGCTGGTTACTTTTTGAGTTGGTGGCTGCAATTTTTAACTCCTCTCCCTTTCCTAAATCAGGGCTTCTCTTGAAAGTCAAGCTTTTAAACATGCTTGCCAATTCTGCCTGAAGATATTCCTGAAGATTTTTTATTTTCTCCAGTGTGATTTAATGTTCCTGGAAACCCAGATAAAATTGCCAGAATTGCTTTCAGTAGTCACCAGCATCATTGATGTGCTGATTCTTAGAGACTCCAGGCCAGTTCTGGAAAACTGGCAACCCTACTGGAGAGTGCTAAAAACTCTCTACTGAGAAACATCAATTTTTTTGGTAAAGGCCCAGATAAGGAGGGTGACTTCCTTATGAGAGGTCATAAAAGACAAACTGGAGTTCCAGCCCCTTTTATGTAGATATTGAATGATATCCAATTGCCAAATGCTCTCAAATTCATGCTTTCTGGTCCAGAGTAGGATACCCATTGCCCAAAACCAGAACAAATACCAGAAAATTTTTAAACTGTCAAGAAACAGTTGCTTCTGGTTGCATATAGAATGGTTCATGTGTGTGTGCTTAAAGAAAACATTAATTCAACCTCTCAAAAACAAAACCACCCTTTTCCCTCAAATAGAATGGCTTAACTATTTCCTCCATATAGACAAAGAAAATTTGAGCCATCGTTTGTAATTGCTTAGCATTAGAGGCTATTTGGAGTGCCATAGCATTGATAGGAAAGTTTGGCAGGCAGCAGTTCCATGTGTCTTGTGACATCTCATTCTGCCCTGAATACCTTCTGTATAGTATTCAGTCAACATAGCTTTTGGGTTCAGCACTCCTGAATTCCTCCTCAAAACAAAAGAAGCAGATAATAAGAACTCTTGAACTCTTGTCTTTTGTTTAGCTACTATAATGTAAGGGTGGCTGTACTACAATAATGCTAAAGTTGGTTTCCAATTGCTTAAGATTATCGGATGCACTGCCGGAATTGCTTCATTGCTAGCAACGCTTCTGAAGAAATAGTCTATTTTCTATTGAAGAAGCAATTTATTTTAGCAACAGAAAAAGAGTGCTGTAGCTCTCATTGTAATAGTAATTCTTGTAATGATGTGTTAGATATACATGCAGACATTTTCCCCCCATGCTCTCTATAGAAGCATTCGGAATTTTTTCCTGCATCTGCAAATCCTCTATAAAACATAACAGAAAATCTGGGAATGGCCTTATAACCCCTGTGAAAAAGTCAAGAGTTGCAATTCTGCACCCAGGCAAGCTGTTTAAATCCCATAGTTATCAATGGGATTTAAGCAATCTATTCATGGATATAGTGAAGGGGGGAACGGGATCATGGAATAGAGCTCTAGGACTTATCCTACCATGGGAATCAGTGATGTTATCATCAATAGCAGCAGAAGTGCAACAGCAGTGATGTGTAATCAGCATAAGCAGTCAGGTGCTACCATTCAATTTTTTTTTTCACAGACCATCATTGAGAAGAAGCATCAGATTCAGCAGGAGACAAATTGGGACATTTGCTTAGGGGCATAGGGACATTTTGTAGGGGCCATCATCTTTCCAAAGGGCTGCCTTAAAGACTGTATGTAGCTCATGTTACATTAAGGCAGTGGTTCCTAATCTGTGAGCTGTGGCTCTCCAGGGAGCTGTGGAATCAGCAAGGGGAGCAGTGGAATCCTTGTAAAAAAAAAACCCGCCGCCCTATACAATGCATAGAATTGTAGCCCTTACAGAGAGATGTGAACAATGTCCCAGTAGGTCAAAGGAGATGTGGTCAAAAAAGGTTGGGAACCACTACATAAAGGTAATAAAGCATATGCAGATTTAAGTGAGAGTCAGTTCTGTTGAACACAGTGGGTCTTGCTTCAGACTCGAAGCCCAATCCAGAACTGCCCGACCTCCCGGAAGTGCAGCAGTAGCCAGGTGGCTACCGCTGCATCCCACAGCAGCCAGGCAGCCATGGGAGGCTCCACAGGAGAAGGGGACACTTGACCCCTTTCCCCTTGGTAAGAGTGCAGGGCGGGCGAGCAGTCTGCTCACCTCTACGCCAGCTATTTAGAGGCGAGGTTCTGAGTGCAGGGCCACGTGACCCTACACAGAGGTGGGGATCCAGTGGAGTGAGTCGCAGCTGAGAGTCCCACCCCTTGCTCTGGAATGCCCTCCCACCCCACCCAGAAAGGCTACAACACTGGGGACCAGTGGACTCACCGCTCACCAGCTTGCGGTGCTTCCTCCAGGCTGTGCGGGGCCAGCATCGCCATGCCGTCGCCCCAGCGCCGGCAGTCTCTCATAATGAAATATCCTCAGCTACAATGTTCTCTCTTGCGGTAGTTGTGACACAAACCTCTCACCTTCTTCCAAACGTTGCGTTCTGAACAGTATCTTGAAGCACTGATACTGACATTCTTTTTGTTTCTTTTTTTCCAATCATGTCAGCAAAATGAGAAAGGATTTTCAAACCAGAGACATTTCTCAGGCTTGTGAAAACTTGGTTCACACATCACTACAGAGAACACCATTATAGTAAAACCTAGTCAGCGTGACCCTGACAAGACATGACAGTGAATGGAAATGTTTTTAGAACAAGTGTCCCCCGAAGTTTTATTTATGTGTCAAAAGAAAGGGCTGGTATCAGTACTTACAGGATTCCTTCATTTTGCCCATGGATGACAAAATGACCAGAAAGCACCTCTAACTTGTATCCAGTAGAGAATGCCAAATGAAACCTTTGTGCTATATATTTTCTTTCATAAGGTTGGCGTTTCGCTGTTCCTTCTATCTCTGTTATTTCAACTCTTGTTTTTCTAAAAAGCAGCAAACTTTAGGAGCTGCACAAAGGCCACCTTAAACCACATTTGGACCATTCTCGAAGGATGGCACACATCTGTGTACTGGCCTCTCTGAGAGTGGTCCAAGCATACTTTATGGTGTCCCTTGTGCCAACCAAACTTTGCTGGCCTAACTGTGGTGGCCTAACTCCAGGTTAGGATTGTGCCCTCAGTTATTTTAACTTAAATTTTATTTTAATTTTATTGTTCCTTCTCTCCAGGAAAATCTGGGAACTGTAGTTCTCTGAGAGACCCAGGGATGCCAATCCTGGAGAGGGAGTAGGCAGGCCAAGGAATGGTAGACAAATCAGGGAGCCTGGAAAAAGGAGGTGGAGGTCTGAAGCCAGCAAGGCAAGAAAATGTGGTGTGGTGCGGAGCAGGTTGAGATAGGGATGAGCTTGGAAGAGAGAGTAGAGGAATTGGAAGATGAGAACACCAGGGGGAAGAGGCTGAGAAGAGAGGATGGAGAATAGAAAAGGGCATGCACATAGCCAAGAGCTGCAGAAGGAAAGCTGAGCTTTACCTGTTTGTTTGAAATAACCAAATAAATATCTAGCTGGAGTCCTTCAGTTTCCTTGTAATGTAGACTGAATATTTTCCCATTCTGAAAGGGAGTGAATTGTGGACAGTTTAGAACCACCAGAAGCTGGTAGAAAAATACGTTTCAATTTTATCTTGGCTGGGGGCAGAGGTACAGAATTCTTTCCTAGTGTCATTGTGAAAGTTAATATGACCTCTCTGAAATGAAATATGACTCACACATAGTATTTTGACTGGGGATGTTGGAGTGGGAAATAAAAAAACAACATTAACTGTCCCCTTCAATGCATGTGCACGTAAGTTTGGTCTCTGCTTCTCCTTGGGATTAATCAATTTAATTAATGATCCACTATAGAATGTTTGACCTGGACTGAAGAACAACATGTTCATGGCCTGATTTCCCTGCTATGAAAGTTATTTTTTCTTGGTTAATTTACAGCTGAATGGCAGAAAGCAACATTATTCATAACTCAAGAGAGAAGCATTTTTCTTCATTTATTTTAAAACAGTTTATCATGCTAAATACAAGAAAACATCCCACATTTATAAAAAAGTCTATTAATTCATAGCTGTAATTGCTCTCATAATAGAAATGTGTAATACTTATGAAAACAAAATTGCATACAATTAAGGCTGATTAAATTGTCAGAGTTAGGTTGCAATCCAGTCCACACTTACCTGGAATGGGCAGCCCAATCCTAAACTGCACTGGAGCAAGCAAGCCTGTGCTGCATCCAGCGCAGCTCGGGAGGCCACTGAGCCTCCCCCATTTCTCAGATCCGCACATGTGAAATTGCGGGCACAGATCCGAGGAAGCCGCATGGACTGAATCAGGGCCGCATGGCCTGGAGACGAGGCCTTGGATGCGACCTAAGGGCTGCATCCCAAACCTGCCCCCTCCCCGGGCCTGCACATCCGCCAGCCAGCCCCCCTGCCCAGTTCTGTCCACCTCCCACCAAGAACCACCCTCCCAAGTTTGGTTGGCGCAGGGGCGTCTCAGCGCCCACGCTCCCAGGCCAATGCTAGTGCTAACTTCAGCCCGGGAACTCTAGCGATGACTCAGGGGTGCCAGTTGGCACCCCTGCATCAGTGCTACATTGTTGTAATCCTCCGAAGAGAACGACGGGACTCCCCCCCCACCGCAAAAGGGGGAGTGGAACGTTGGCAGAGGGTTCTGGGTCTTCTGATGCCACGACATGCTTTGCTGGTCTGATGCACCTGGCTGGGACCCACACGGCTCCTGCAGGAGACAAAATTGCGGCATACCCCCTTCCCCAGGTTATTAAAGGGGCAGGGCCCTTCCAATTGGGGTCTGGGAGCTCTTCGTAGTAAACCAGAGGTCGAGGGAGTTGAGCAGCCTGGCCAAAATGCCTCTGGTATGGTGCATGTCCTTCCCTGTTTAAGGTCAGGAAATTCAGGGTGAACAACAAGACTTGTAAGATGTTATTGACAGAGAAATACTGTGGCCCAGGAGACTCCCGTCTGTTGTTTATCTGTTTACTCAACAGGGTCTTTATTGATCTATGGGCCCGTTCCACGATGCCCTGAGCCCCAGAATTATAAGCAACGCCGTGTTTAAGCTTAATGTCCCATTGCAAGCAAAACTGTTGGAAAAGCTGCGAGGTATAGCAAGGGCCATTGTCTGTTTTGACCTCTAGAGGGCGCCCCATAACCGCGATGGAATGCAACATGTGAGTGATTACATGCCGGGATGTTTCTCCCTTTTGGGCTGTAGCCCAGATGAATGAGGAATGGGTATCAATTACTACATGCAAGTAAGACTGGGGCTTCAGCTGGGGGACGTGAGTCACGTCCATTTGCCATAACTGATTAGCTGCTGTGCCTCGAGGGTTAACAGCATATGGGTATGACATGGGAGCTTGGCTACAATGTGGACAAGCGTGAACAATCGCTTGGGCTTGGCTATGAGGCAAAGAAAACTGCTTAGCTAATACCTTTGGGGACTGGTGGAAAAAAGCATGGCTTTGGATTGGATCTGAAAATAGGGTGCAATAGTTAGGGCTCTCTGGAAGAGAGCGAAGGGCGTGATCCGCCTTCTCATTTCCTTGCGTGAGTACCCCTGGCAATGCAGAATGGCTTCTTATGTGGGCTACAAAGTAGGGTACTGTACGGCTACTCAAGAGATGCTGTAAGGAAAGGAATAGGGCTAGCAGATTATGGTCCAGCTGTGTGGTGATACAGGCTTGAGGAAGCTTATCCAACAGGTTAAACACATATTGTGTGTCCACAATCAAATTAAAGGACTGATCTGAAAAGTACTTGAAAGCAAGAATCACGGCTGCCAGTTCAGCCCTCTGTGCAGACACCTGCGGTTGAGTAAAGCGGGTCTGCCAGGAGCCTTCATGCTGCCAGGTCAGCACCCCGTGTCTGACAGAGCCATCGGAAAACAGAGTGACAGCAGAGGGTATGGGCACCTTCTTCCTCGGGGAAGAAAGTTGTACTGGGGTCTGTGAAACCAACGTGAAGCGAGGGTCTTTTGGTGGGTTGAATCTAATGTGACCAACATAATCTGACAAAGCAATCTGATAATCAACGGAAGACTGCCAGAGATGTGAATCCTGGGCTTTTGTGATAGGCAGGTAAATACATTGAACGTCATAACCAATAAGCTTAAAAGATCGCTCCCTCCCTTTCATTATAAGGGTTATAATGGCTTCAATATAGGGGAGCACATTTTTCGGTGGAGAGACAGAAAGATAAAGCCACTCAATAATGTACACACCCTTTTCATCTCGGGGGGAGCAAAGCACGCCAGTAGGCGTGTGAAGGGAAGGGAGAATGACTAACTCAAGCTGCATATTAGGAGGTCCGCGATCTACAAAGCGTTCCCTCATTAGCAGCTGCATCTGCTCAAAGCTCCTCCTGGCACTGGGAGTTAAAATGATCTTATCTGAGGGTTGCTTTCCCTGCCTCAGAAGTTCATAAAGCGGCCGGAGCAATTCTGTCGGAAGCTTGAAATAACTCCGTGCCCAATTAATCTGTCCCAAAATTTGCTGTAACTCTACCAGTGAGACTTCGTTTTTGAGTTTGATTTCAGGCACCACGGGAACTGCGTAGGTCTGGAGCAGCCGGTGTGTCTCTGTGCCTATATTTTGACAGAGTTTCAGCATATCAGCCAGTGTGGTCTCTGCCTTGGCAAAATGGGGCTGCAGCACGTGCTTACAGTCAGCATTAGCGTTCTCAAATGCCAGTTGTTTCAACAGAGCGGCGCCTGCCTCCACATTATCAATCTGACGCTCTATGGCCTTGCCCAAGCGGTCCACAAAAGACACAAATGGTTCAGAAGCCTCCTGCCTTATCGTTGAGAAGGACTTAGTGGGGCTCTGCAGGTCAGGGATCTTTCTCCAAGCCTTCAGAACTATCTCTGCCACTTGAGTGTAAGCTCTATGATCCGCATATCTGGCCTGAAGCTGGGGGGTGCTATGTGGACCTTCGCCTGCTAACATCTCTGCAGTAACAGGCACTTGGTTTGTAAGATTCTCCATAGACTGCTGGATGCAAAGGTCCTGGTATTCCTGCTTCCAGACTGTGTATTGCGCTGGAGTGACTAAGGTCTTAACTAGAACCTGCCAGTCCCAGGGCACCATCTCCATCCCCTGCAAGCCTTCTAGCAGGGAGGTAAAATATGAGCTAGAAGGACCATATTCCTTGAGTGCTTTTTTCAGTTCCTTGTAAAAGGCAAAAGGAAGGTTTTGGTGTTGTGCAGGGGCACCCGGAGTTCTTATGACGGGGTAGAGCCCTACCCTTGTAGCAGCAACCAGTGCTGCTGCCTCTGGGTCTCCTGCCTCCAGAGCTTGCCTTGCCATCTGCTGCATAGCTGTGCAGCTTGGCTCAGTTGCCGGCAAGGGCTGCAGAGCCAGTGCCTCTGTTCCAAAGTTGGGAATACCGGGCGGGATCCCAGGATCAAACGCTGGTGGTAGCGGTGGAGCTGTGGGGATCTGCATTGGGGGTGGGTTTACCAGGGGGTTAGCCAGATGTTGAATTGCATCCCTGCAAAGCTTCCAAGCATGCAAGACCTGAATTGGTGCTCTCGGCTCAGCATGAAGCTGTGTGCCAACCTTTTCCCAGAGGTGCAACTGTAGACTACCATTTTCTGGGTACTCTTTACAACAAGAGCTAATTTCCAAAATTAAATTGGTCAAGTCCCCTTCTCCTACTTGTTGCTGGGACTTTTTCAACAACCATTGCAGCTCCTTAAGATGCTGTTTCTGCCCGGAAGATAAAACACTCCCCATCGCTGCTAGCTGTCTGCTGTATATTGAGTTAATTAGTTATACTTACCACAAATCAAAAAAAGGGATCTCTGTGAAGAAGAGATGATATATGACCACCCTCGGGGATTCTCCATGGAGAATGAAATGGACGCGTCGCTGCCTTGCACCAGGCGGAGAGTGGGCTGAAGTGGCTTCAAAAGGTCCCTGCTCGGGCGCCACTTGTTGTAATCCTCCGAAGAGAACGACGGGACTCCCCCCCACCGCAAAAGGGGGAGTGAAAGGGACCCCAACAAGATGGGGTGAAGAAGCAAAAACCAACGGGACGACAAGAGCTCTGTGTCGGGAAATCTGAGAACCTCTTTGTCCCAGCCCCCTTTTATTGTCGTGCTCATTAACATTCCCAATACATATTCAGTGCATAGTGAAACATCCCATTGGCCCGTGACTTTTTCTCACCCTATGTGAAACCCAACCCCTTTCTCTGCTGCCAGCTGCAAGAGGCCCCCGTTATCTCTCTTGTTAAGCTGCTCCAAGGATTCTCTCACAGCTGCAGCCCATCCTGCCCATCAGCCAGGAGCCACCCCCTCATCCTTCGCCACTGGGTGTGCCCTGTGGCTGAGGGGAGAGCCGGTGTGCCAGCTCTATCTCCAGCTGAAGGTCAGTCTGCCTAGCAACGGTGCTTAGCAACGTGGGGCCCAGCAGGGCACAGGTGCTCAAATTATCAAGAGGCATAGCTACACTACATCAAGGCTAGGATTGCACCCTGATCCCCATTGACTATAGTGTGATTTACTCCTGAGTAGACATGCATAGGATTGGTTTGGGTTGTGAACAGAATGTTGGACTTGGAGGGGGAGCAGATCCTCTTTGCTCAGTTTGTGAAGTCTGTTGACTTATGTGGGGCCAGTCCAGTGGTGTCATTCAAATGATTTAGGAACAGGAACTCACTTTTGATTGGCAATTGTCGGGAACCCAGAACCAGCCACGGAGCCTGTTAGGATCCGGAACGCCTGTTCTGGTCCGTTCCCCCTGAATGACATCACTGGGCCAGTCCCTCACCTACCTCATCTAGTAGTTTTGAGGCTAGAATGGAATAAGGTAGTCTGAACTCTTTGGAGAAAAGGTGGGATTCAGATGTAATAGACAGCATTGTAACTATAATAATGATAATAATATATTTTTTCCTAAGGCAGCCATTCTTCATATTTGTGCTGATGAAATAGGTAACAAGTACAATACTATGAATAAGTATTCAGGAAAAAAATCCCACTGAGTTCAACAGAACTGTCCCATTCCCAAGTAAATGTATTTAGGATTGCAGGCTCGGTTCATTGGTTTGCTTCTCTCATTATGATGGTATTTGCTTTGTGTAATCTGGTGAACAAGCTCAGTCATACCATAGGCAGATAACTGTGAAATTGGAAGTAGGAATTTGGGGGGTGGTGGTGGTAAGAAAGCATGGACTTTTCCTACAGCACCATATGGAAAAAAAGACTTCCCTTTGTTAGAACTGCCTTGATGCAGGCACTTCTGTTAATCAGAAATTGGAAGGGACAATGGAAGAATGGAGAGCTCAGCCAGTGTTATAAGCAGGCTAAGGATTTGGCAAGAGATAGGGAACCCCACCAGGAAGAAGCCAGGATTTCAGTGCCAAGCCTCCTATTGCACCACTGAGTTGTGTCAGGGAACTGCTGCCATTGCAGGACCACCTCTAGCTATGTCATTAGATTCAAGTGCAGCATCAAAGAAGCCACTACAAGGCAATTGTCACTTCTGGCATTGGTACAGGAGCATCCACTGCATCCTGATATAGCGCTGGGGCACTAGTGCTTCATTTTCACAAACTGCTCTTTCAGTATATTCAGCTCAGAAGATGAGTACACAGACAGTCAGGTTGGTTTTGCACAGTTCAGTTTTAATAAATTCATGCTGGCTGTTCATAAGCCCTTTGACTTCATGATTATTATTCCTGTAAACCGCTTTGTGAACTTTGTGTTGAAAAGCAGTATATAAATACTATTGATTGATGGATGGATGGATGGATGGATGGATGGATGGATGGATGGATGGATGGATGGATGGATGGACTGATTGATATTCAAAATGTAACAGCCCCATCCAGTGGGGTGGCCCAAAGCCTTTAGCGCGCCCCCCCACCAGCATGTAGAAGTGACATCAAAACCATGCTGTGCTGTGGCTAAGCATCATTTTCAGTGCCCAATACAAACTTGTAACATGAACACCTTTCCAAGTGGCATATCTCAGAAAAATGGTGCTCATGGCAAGCATTGAAATTGTGCCCCTGCCCAGATCATGGGGTGAAAAGCCAACCCTGTGTACCCCACCAAATGAATTTATTCAGCAAACTGCACAGAGAAGGGGAGATGGAAAAGACATCAGTGCTGTTCCACCAAGTGAATTTATGCAAACATCTGTGGGTGTTTTTTTTTTAAAAAAAAAAACCTAGAAAAAATAAAAAATAGCATTCTGTAACTGTGGTTGGTCTGCTACAGCACCATGCAACAATGGCAATCCTGGAAGCTCACTCCCACCTGGAGACAAGTTCTAGAATTTTTTGTGTAGGCATTTACCTCTTTTTGAAGGTCCCCTGAAACTGGTGCAAAAATGCACCATTGGCTGTGATGTGGAAACACACCATCAGTAGAATATTGGTAAGTCCATTTCCAGTGCTCCGCTTCAAATGGTGCCCAGGCCAGGGCAAATTTCCCCCCTTCCCTCACCTTAGATATACCACTGACCTTTCCTCCTACCCCATGAAAGGCCTGCCCTATTTAAAAATGTAAGATGATTGATTGGTGTCCTTTAGCTTATTTAGACTCCATTGTTTAAACACCTTTTCAGCTGCCTGATTTGTATCTATTGTCTGGAATGGCAGTGCAGGATGAATATATACAAATTATTATACATGAATGACAAATGCCCTTTATGCACTATTCCCTGTCCTTGGAAAGTAATGTATGTTATTCTATACATGCTGAAGACAGAGGCATAAATCTCATTTTATTGCACTCATTTATTGTTCTGTGGCCTGTAAATCTTATTAGTAATTCTGGCTCCTAAACACCCTAGGATTTTAATGCCCTGTATTATTATGGCAATTATCCCTTCTTCCTGCTTCCAATTCACTGATATCCCAATCCTACCTAATTCCCTTAGCACTATATCCCATGTGAGGGTGCTGCCCACTGGAGTTCTCCTTGGGGTAAGGAAATATTGGTTCCCATGCCCCAGGGGTTAGCCCCAGCAGCCACTATGAGTCCACTTGGATCTGCACCAGGTCAATTGCTGGCACAGGTCCAAGTTAATCCATGCGGGCGGATCAGGCCTGGGTATAGGGTCAGGATTCAGCATGCATCACTGCTGCTGAACCTACTCCCCTCCCAGGCCTGATCCACCCTCCTCCCCACCCTCTTCACCACCTCATTCTGCTCACCACTGCCACATTCAACCCTCTCCTCTCCTCGCCTCCCTCCAACCTCCTGCATTGGGGTTACCTGCTGCAATGGGTCATCAGAAGTTACATCACTAGCCAAGGGGGGTGTAATTCACAGGCTCATATGCCCTATAATATCTTATTGTCAGCTCCCTTTTCCATGTATCAGAGCTAATACTAGAACTCCTATCTTAATAGGTCATCAACAGAATTGGGTGTGTGTCATCAAGTTGGCCATGGGTCTTTTGTTGGTTACTGATTTGTTGAGTGACCTATACTGTTTTATAGTAAAAATAAATACATTTAATGGGAGTGACACCATTAGTTACCATACCAGGTGACACCAACCCTAGTGATGCCACTAGCGGGAAGTTTGGGTGTTGTTAAAATTAGATTACTTAGATTAAGATTACTTAGATTAAGGCAGATTACTTAGATTACATTTAGATTACTTAGATTAGATTTAGATTACTTAGGCTGATTTAGATTACTTTTAAAAGGATTCTAAACATTCATGGTAGACGGCAGTCCATCAGTGGTTATTAACCATGTTGGCTGCATCGAAATCTCCAGATGAAAAGCCAGTATGTCACTGAGGGCCCAATCCTATCCAGTTTTCCAGCAGAGATGCAACTGTGCCAGACATGCGCTGCATCCTGCTATGCAGGATGGCCCCCTCAGAGTAAGGGTATGTTTGTTCCCTTACCTTGAGGCTGCATTGCAGCTGCATCGTCACTAAACTGTTGGATAGGATTGGGCTGTAGTTGTATGTGCAGGGGAGCAATAGCAGGGAAGTGCCCTGATGTTCATCCATTGCTTGTGGGGTAATATTAATTGTGTTTACTTTCTGGCCACTATTATTATTTATTTCATATCATGACTATCTCTTTCTCACTTTTCTCATAACATTGTTGTGAGGACAAAAGAAGGGGGATGAATCATACATACCACCCTGAGCTCCTTGGAGGAAGGGTGGTATAAAAATGTGAAAACAATGAATGAATGAATGAATGAATGAATGAATGAATGAATGGGGGAGTGTCAAAAATTTATGGGTCCCAGATGTCAAATGACCTGGCTATTTCATGGGTGACCAGCACTCCTCCACTGGATATGGGAAGTCTTCGGCCTTCTTTCTGGTACTCCTTCAGCTTGCAGTGCAGTAGCATGCTTTATGGCTGCTTTTCAACAGCTAGTGCTGGCAGATTTGAGCAGCGCCAAGAGCCCATCGTATTGGGCTGTGTCACACCCTATTATTCCTATCTGTGTAATGGAAATACCACTAAGAGTAGGAGTATTTTTCAATGCTAAGCAGTCCTGTGACATCAATAGACTTCATTTAAAAAAGGCAGGTTTCCAACCAGACAACTACAACAAGGGCTACTACAGCCAACAGCTCACTAATCAAATCGTTCCTCATTCCGTTTTGATGCTGTCTCTAACTGACTTGAGAAAATTTCACAAATTTTGGTACCCCAGTAAAGATATGGGGAAATAGTTTAGCTTGAATTGTGTGATCCATTATTTAGACTTATTTTTTAAAACATGGCAATGGGCTTGTTGTGAGTAATCAATAATGGTAATGCCCCCCCCCCCAAGACCTCTGGGCCCAGGTAAAATGTCTTTCCTGCACTTGGGCCCAGTCACTGTATGCCAGGGCTTGGAACCAGACTTGGCAGAGAGGCCAACAATAGGATTATACTGTCCGTATATTTCAAGCTGAAACAGCCCTGTATCGGGGAAACATTGATTTGAAGAGCTATATCCATCAATTTTCTGTAGAACATTGTTTGTACATGCCCAATAATCAATTCAACTTATTTTCAGATTATCGCTCGCTTGCTCTCACTCTCGCTCTTGCTCTCACTCTCTCTGGCCTTTTGAACACACCTTTGCCAGAAAAGTGAAATTTCACTTGTCATCCAGGAATAAGGAGACCACTCTATTTATACCCCTCGCTCTGCTCTAAAATTCCTTCTATGAAGATAAATCATATGCAGGGTCATACCTGAGCTCTTTTTTTAGCACTTGGAATCAGAGCAGACTTGTCAACATTGCTGAAGGATGGATAGTGACAAAACAGCACTGAAAGTCACAATGAGTTACTGTATTTTAGAAAGAACATATACACTTCAGAGGAAATGCTGACACCTTGGAAATTAATGGAACCTTTGCTATTAACTTTAATGAAGTCAAACATTTACCCATTCTATTATTATTTTTTCTTTTCTTGGTCTTGCTACGGAGGAGCTAAGCTGAAGCTATTGGTTTCATTCCTTGTCAACTTTCATAAACTTCTAAAAGCACCGAAAGTGTTATGTGCTTTTTGGCACTTATTGCAAACATGCTTGTGCTGTTTTGATGCAGGTCTTTTCAAAATCTTTTTCCTTCATTTCCTTTGTCCTTGCTGTCCTTGGCTTCATTTGCTTATGCTACCCTTTAATCCTATTGGTTTATATGACAGCCCATGTTACCTTATCAATGATGTTATCAGCACTGTGCTATGTCTGATGTGATAATGCCATGAACATTCATAAGCAAAATCTGATGGGCCCCCAATCAAATAAGATTAAACGGCAGTGTGAACAAATTGTGCTGCGGAGGTGGTAGTGAGAGGAACAGAAAGGAAGTATCCTTCCTTTCTTTGAAAGCACCCAAATAATGCAAATGTTCAGTGAGATAAGCTTTTTTTAAAAATCTTAGGAATTTGTTCAGTAATGTTAAATCTTCTTTCAAAGTAAATGTTGATAGTGAATATTCAGCACAACCCTAGTTAAAATAGTCCTTCATTTAGGACCATGTGGCTTAGTCTTTCTTACATATAAGTTATCATTATTATAGGCATTAGTTGACATTAGATTGCAGCTGCCATGCTCTGACATCTGTTGCTGTTGATTTTGTGTAAGCTGCAGATTGCTTACATGCTTCAAAGGGGTAGCAGCGGGAGCCAGGAGTAATCAACCCTGGGTATCAGCAATAAGAGGGCCTAAGGATGTGCCACCATCACTCCTGCCTTGGCTGCATCAGCCTCAGACGTGCCTTAGCCCAGACAGCAGGAGGCTCAGTTGTCACTGAAGAGCAGTGGGTGCACTCACCACAGCTGAAGCTGACACATATCCGCTCATGTACCCTCACCCAGCGCACCATGGCCCTCTCCTCCTCCCTTTGGCAGCTCCCTCCTCCCTTTGAAATCTTGGCGAATCAGAAGTGATGTGATGACATCATCACCACACTTCCAGCTTGCATAGCTCCACACTGGGTAATGCCACCCCCAGCGATGCCATTGACATACTCTTAAAAGAACACAAATCAGTTTGCTAAAAGAATTATTTGCTTGCTTAATTATCAGTTGTATGGATGGATCCCCAGGCTTCAAAGGATACCTTTGAGTCTTATTATTATTTTGTTATTAAGAATATTTATTCTGTGGGCCCTCCTTATCTGTAGGCTCAGAATCCACAGATTTGACTCAGTGTGGATCCAACCCCATAGCTGGAGTACCTCAGGACCACCACCCAGTCACAACCAGAAGCGCCTTCTGGTCGCATCTGAGAGGTGTCCTGACGTGCAGGGAGGTTGTGTGCAGCCTCCCTATGCCTCAGAAGGTCACCCAGGTGCTTACGAGAGGCAATTCCAGTTTGTCAAAAAACCCAAAAGTGCCTGTCAGAAGTCTCCAGAATGCTCTCTGAGAGACATTTCCAGTTTGCTGGCAGGACCTCCCCCTTGAGGATTTGATTATTCACAGAAATCAGTATCTGTGGGGGGGGGGGTCCTAGAACATATCCCACATGGATACGAAGGGCCCACTGGATACCACTTTTCAACCAAGAAAGTTCACAAAGCAGTTTACAGAGAAAATCAAATAACTAAAAGGTTCCCTCTCCCTGTTACACAGACCAATCCTAGCCAGCTTTCCAGGTCTGATGCCTCTGCAATGCTGCCCTGAAGTAAGGGAACAGGCAGTCTTTCATCTTGAGGAGGCCTCTGTCACTGCCTCCCCCACTTCCCGTTGGCATGGCTGCAACAACCCTGGAACGTTAGTTAACATTGGGCTGACAATCTAAAAAGGCGCAGAAGAAACACCAGCAGCTGCCCATAGAAAACACACTGCTGGGGCAGTGAGTGTCAGTGACTATCACCTGCTAAACATAAGAGGAGCATGACTTGAAAAATTGCCTCTTTGTGCAATGAGATATGTGTTTGTATGTCTGTGTGATACTTCGTGTCTGGACTTTAAAAATAATTTTCTTCTGTGGATATTAAAACTGTTAATGGCAGCCAAACTGTTCATGATACAGTAGTGGAAGCAAATGGAAACCAAAGTTATACCATGCTACATGAAACTCAGTTGAAGAGAATAAAAAGGGACAGGTTTTTAGTAAAAAAATCTATTTATTGTATTATAACCATAGTAATGTAAAGCTTTCAAGAGCGGGAACAATGTGAAATAATGTACACTTACTAAGGGTAGAACACAGTGATATCATAGATTTAGCTACCCAATTTAGATATTGCAACTAAAGAGGGGTGTAAATATGCATGCACGTGTGTGCGCGCGCACACACGCGCGCACACACACACACACACACCCTATCATGGATTGAACCAGGAGAAGGCAGCTGAGATGAATAGCACCTGGTGGTTAGCATGCACACACACACTTTCCTGCTCTTTGCATTCTCTTTTTACTGAGTCAGCCCCTGAAGGGGGGGGGGGGGGGGGACGAGGAACTGGTAGTTCCTATCCACTGCCACCATCCCAAGCTACAAAGACACAGGGGAGATCTGTCCCAGGACAGCACTGAACTCCAGGGGTTCTTAAACTTCAAAGCCATAGTTATCAGATGTGACCACTGAATTACCTGTGAACATGGACACTGTTGGGATATTGAAGGAAGTCCCTGGAAATTTACAGGCCTGAATGGGGAAAGGCCCAACATTAGGCCGACTCAGGGGGTAAAGTGCTGAGTCATTCAGGCCTAGCAGACCAGCAGTAAAATGCTGAGTCATTCTGACTCAACTTCAGCCTGGAGATGAGATCATCTGATCTCTGATTGGATGCTGGGGACTATTTAATAAAGACCAGAAACACTTGTGTTTTGTTGCTGGAGATGTAAGTGTTGCTGTTGGAGGAGCTTTGCTGTACCTGTTTGCGGTTCTTTGCTGCAAGAAGCCTTCTTCTGAGAATATAGAAGCTCTTGCTACCCTAATCTCTGTTGTCCGAGCCGGAGCTCTGCGACTTTGAAGCCTTTCCAAGCCTCACAGCTGCAAGCTGCTTCTACGCTATCATCAACAACAATCAATGGGGACGAAATGATTAGGTGATTTAATCAATCCAAAATAAAGAGAATTGAACTAAATGGGGGGAAAGGAGGAGGGAAGTACAAGCAGGTTGGTGGAAAATTCCTTTTGGCTGGATGCAATGAAAAAAATTGACCAAATTTGCTAGCATAACCAATAATGCCCTGCAGGTAAAGCTGGAATGCTACTCAGGAGCAAAGTGAACAGCAAACATAAATGAAATTAATGCTCCGAAGCCTTCAAGAAATACAGTTCCTATTCCTAGCTACTGACATTGCCCCAGAAATCTTATCCTTGCATCTTAAATAATCCTAGGCCCAACCCTATCCAACTTTCCATTGCTGATATAGCCATGCTAATATGGCATATGCTGCATCCTGTGGTAGGAGAGCAGTCGTGAACGCCTTGAGGCTGCATTGCAGCTGCGTTGGTGCTGGAAAGATGGATAGGATTGGGCCCTAATATAAGCTTGATTATGTCATACAGTTACATGCGTGGAGAAGTGGAACTCACTCAAGTGCTTCATCCCTTGACCTTGACCTTGGGTTTTGTTGCCCAATGAGTCAGTATTTGTTACTCCAGGCATGACAAATGACTCCGAACCCACAAATGCACATGGCTGGCTGATAGTGACTTTTCAAATAAAAGCTGCTGATGTCCTTTAAAGGTTGCTGGGCCAGCCCAGAACTTCTGGTGGGTTAGAAGTTTCCAAAAATTGGGGATAAAACAGGGCACTCATCACACACTCCAAAACCATTAATTTTCCTTTTCTAACAAGCTCTCATTCTTTAAACGAAAGCTATAGTGCCATATATTTAAAAGTCTGGTTTTTTGAAACAACAACTACTAAAATTGAAAATTGGCCAGCCAGTGCACTTCCCTGCCCCTTACAGCTCTGAAAAGATCAAAGCAAGGGTTACAAAGCATCTGTGGCAAAAAGCTGTTAGCATGTTTAAATGTTGTTTTTCTTCCTCGCATATGCTCAATTACGGTCCCCTGTAATAAACTGTTTGATAGTGTTGTCATCACAATTAAAATGCATGATGCCCAAGGTGTGACCACTCTGCTTAGCTTCAGTTCGGTGACAACTTAATCACTTTCCATAATGAGAGGAAACAGCAGCACCCGTTTTATCAAGGGATTATGGATAGTAAACATGATCAAAAATTGTTGCAGGACGCTTGAGTGGGTTTATGGAAATCAAATATGGTTCGGAGCTAGGATAATCTATTGCTATATGACAAACAACTCCACAGCAGATTATATGTTGTGTTGATTTCTAGTGCTTCTTGTTGAGATGCTTATTAATATGGAAGGAAGGGCAAAGCGGAATTGACAGATTAATCTCAGGAGTAAGCAAACATTTTATTTGATTATCTGGAGTGAGGTTGGGGGACCACAGCTTAGCAGCCAAGAGGTCATATGGGCTCTCAAGACACATAAAATCTGCATGGGGTCACCTATATTCATAATACTTGTATAATACTTGTTTACATGTGAAAAAGTCATGTTACACTGAACTGACATGTGGGGAGAACCGAATAACTGCTAGATGTAATGTTAAATTTCTAAAACTTGAAGAACAGCCATTATTGTTCATTTGCTCCAGAAACCCTGGGTGTATCCTGAAGTCTGTATTTAGCACCTCAGCAGCTTATCTCATCAAATCTGCATAAGATGTGAGCTCTCCTTTTCTGCTTTGCTTAACTTCCAGTCTAATGAAGAGTTCTGATGAATTCAACAGCTTACTGCTGACAAATTCATCTCACGTTGGTTAGTCCTAATTCAAGTTTGCCCAGACTGTGGCTTTAGGATTGTTTTTAATGAAGCAACCCAGTCCCTAGTCCACTCAGCCACAACTAACAGATTCCAACCACCGCCTAGGATTTTTGAGAGTTGTGTGCATTATGATTAGACTACCTGAAGTGATTACAATTGCGGTGTGACACAGCATTAATGGAGGGTTTGCTGATGCACTCCCCAATAACCATGTGGGACAAAGATATGGGTGATATGGCCACATTTATTAACTATTAGATACAAACAGGGAAACCTGAGAACTGCAGCAATTAAGAAAGGACAGACTAGTATGGTGCCATTTGCTGAAGGGACGTCAGATGATAGTATAGGCCAACCCCCTGTGGGCATTCCCATCCTGACTCCAAGCTGCATCCCTGCAAGGAACACACTAGCTCAGTCGTTCTCAAACTGTGGGTTGGGACCTACCAATGAGTCGTGAACCAATTTCAGGTGGGTCGCAAAGCATCTAGGGCAGCCATATTGAAAATATGGGACAGTAGGATGCTGGAAAGGGGGGCTGTGTGGTTGTTTTGCTTGTGCCAAAGTTGTAAATAGACTTTTTTCTTCATTTTGCTATTGTAAAATGGCTGAGAAATAACACAACTTATTGCTGCATTCTCCGGAAAGCAGCAGGCTCTGGCAACACAATGACGGCACTTCCGGTCTTGACATCACTTCCTGTGGGTCCTGGACTGACTGTCATTCTAAAAAGTGAGTCCTGGTTCTAAAAAGTTTGAGAACCACTGATCTAGCTTATTATAATCAACTCTGTTAGGGTCCAAAGCAGCTGGACCACTCAAGCGCACCCCAAGCCAAGAAGCATTTGAAGTAGAACAAGAGATGTAGTACAGGGACTTCCTGGCCAACTCCTGGGCTAAGGACGTGGAAGTGGGTTTCTTCCTGCCCTGCCCTCACTGACCTTAGGGTGCACACCAAGAGCCACTTCAAGCCCATACTAACCTACAAAACAAGGTGGCTGAGTAAAGAAAACAAAAATGTTCCAGCATCACACATAGTCTGGGGTAAGCGAAAAAACTGCATGCCAATGGTGAAACAGTCGGACAACAGAAAAATTACTAACCACAACCCCAGGCCCAGACTGTGGCAATAGAAGGGTTGGTAGGATCAGCAAACTTGCAACATGCGAGTTATCTCAAGTGTGAATTGCAGGAGCCTCCACGGCTGGCCCAGCCCTTTGGTAACCTGATGCAGCTTGCTTCAGCAGCAGAGGGGGGGAGAAGGGGAAGCATGCTTGTTTGCACTGCCCCTTTAAATGAAACTGGAAATCCCACACTTCCAGGTTAGAAAAAAAAAAACACAATGGAAGACTACCACATTGAGGTTTTGTCTTTTTTTTTAGCACAAGGTGGCTGCAGCAGTTATCCTGAGGCTGGATCAGGCGGCATTTCCAGTCACACCATCCCAAAGTAGCCCTTTTCCTACTTTGTGGTAGTCCTTTGCTTTCAATTATGCCAGGGTTTTTTTTTCAGATGCACCTCCCTCGATAGATAATTAATATCACAATGTGATATGAATCCTGGTCCACACACTCTAGGAAGCACTAAATATTAATATAGAGTCACAAGCTTGGATGGAATGAGGCGAGCAGATGGTTTTATATATATATATATAAGCAAATAAGCAGGTGGAATACCTCCAATATATTTTTGTTCAAATATTCAGTCTATTAGTCCAATAGCCAACCATATGCTTTCATATGATGGACAGTATTTTAATTTGCTAAGAAGGACTTTGCCTTCTCTGTAAAGCTTTCATAAGTGCAGCAGATTTATTCCTTCAGGAAGTGTTAATTTGGTGAATTTCTACAGCCTTTGTAAATTTACCTCTTCAATGACTCTTTAAACGGTTGTGGTGAGCTCAGCAATGTAATTGTGTGGGCAGTTTCCAAATTCTAGCAACATTCATTAATGGCAGTTATAAATTTTCCTTAAGGAGTCAGAGGAGATGCTTTAATAAAGAATTTCTAATTAGTCTTGGAGGCATCTACTGTACAAAAATGTAGCAGGCTTTGGGTTTTTTCTGTTTTGTTTTTGCACTGTTGGTTAATTGCCCCAGTTCTTGTACCAATCTGTCTTGTTACAGACATGAACGGATTTAGAAGCCTGCTGGGATGTGGGCGAGCTGTAAAGTAAGTTACATTAAACCTAACTGCCTATTCTAGTTTGGTCTGATGCCTAAGTCTACTGTTACTGGCAGTAAAGCTATGCTATATTCAGGGATGTGTGTGCTGCAAAGCCACAGGTACACAGGATATAGTTTGGGGCCCCAAGTTCACTCATCCTTCTCCCCAAGCTGCCCCAGAGGGTCCCCTGCCCCTCAGAGTGACTTTCAGAGTCACTCAGGGCCCAGGACAAATCGATGGTAAGGCCACACCTGGAGTACTGCGTACAGTTCTGGTCCCCAAATCTCAAAAAGGACATAGTGGAACTAGAGAAGGTGCAGAAGAGACAACGGAAATAATTACTGTGCTGGGGCACTTCCCTTATGAGGAAAGGCTACACCATTTGGGGCACTTCAGTCTAGAAAAAAGGCGCCTGAGGTGGAACATGATTGAGACGTAGAGAATTATGCATGGGATGGATAGAGTGGACGGAAGGATGTTCTTTTTCCCTCTCTCAGAACACCAGAACCAGGGGACGTCCACTAAAATTGAGTGTTGGGAGTGTGAGTACAGATGAAATACTTTTTTACCCAGCTGGTAATTAATTTGTGGAACTCCTTGCCACAGGAGGTGGTGATAGCATCTGGCCTAGGAGCCTTTAAAAGTGGGTTGGACAGATTTCTGAGGGAAAAATCCATCACAAGCTACAGGCCATGATGGGTGGGGGTGGTACAACCTCCTTATTGTAGAAGTAGGCTACCTCAGAATGCAAGATGCAGGAGAGTGGCAACGAGATGCAACTATCTAGTTGTGCTCCCTGAGGCCTTTGGTGGGCCAGAGTGAGAAGCTGGACTAAATGGGCCTATGGCCTGATTCAGTGGGGTTCTTCTTATGTTCTTATGGCACTAATTGTGCCTCAATATGAGGGGGGAAGGCTCTTAATTTGTGTCAGTTGAATCTAATTGGATCAATTCACTTCATTTTTCATTTTTCATGAAACAAAGGCACAGAACTGAACTTTCAGAATAGGAAACCCACCCACCCCCATTCATTTCAGAATGAAAACTTGTAGTGCAGCAAAGCAGTGGGCTTAAAAAAAACTGCTTAAGGTTCAAAAGGAATGCTCCCATTCCTTTAGGCCAGTGGTCTCCAAACTCCAGCCAGATCCAGTGACTGCTGTTTCCCTCTAGTGGGTGACCGGTCTTACCGTTCCGCTGGGGAGCATTGGGATAGCCACAACTACAGTCCTCAAGTGTCGCAGCTGCCTTCCACTTCCAGGTTCTATCGCCCCAGCAGGCAGTACGCGCACCATTCTGGGCAGGCACAGCTGGCCACAGTAATACTTGGGGGCTGTAGTCATGGCTATCCCAACGTTCCATGGAACAGGAATTTCCAGTTTGGCTGGGGAGGCTTTTAGGTGCTGCAGTGGTTCCAGTTTAGAGACTGCTGCTTTAGACAGATGCCTCGAGGACAGCCATTTATCTTCACAATATTTTGGATGTTGTATTGATTGAGAACTTTCAGGGAGCATAGCTGCCTCTAGTGGAGGCTACCATTTATTTATTTATTTATTTATTTATTTATTTATTTATTTATTTATTT
>JAJKFI010000032.1:12446769-12458049 GCA_029204185.1 Lerista edwardsae
TTTATTTATTTATTTATTTATTTATTTATTTATTTATTTATTTATTTGTCATTCTAATGTCTAAAAAAGCATCTGGGACATTGTGGAGGAAATTGCTTCCATTCAAGGCTGCTGTCCAGAAGGAGCTTTGCTGATTTTTTCAATCATAAGGGGTCAAAAAAGAAGACAGCCGCTCTGCTGCACTACAAACCTCCCCGTTATGAAGAACAGTGAGACCACTGATTGCCCTCGCTGAACCTTTTACAAAACAAACACAATTTTTAACTAATGAACACCTAAACGTAACACATCTTTTAATGATATTAATCAACAGAAAAATGAAACAGAAAACCAAACTTGTGCATGCCTATAAGAAAGAGAGAGAAGACTTTGACATTGCCATTTTAAGCAACAGACCCATGTGGGGTTTTGCCCCAGGAAAGAAAGAACACTGTTAAGATTTCATGTACAACTGGGGCAACCTAACATTTATTTTAGAATAACAAAAATTATAGTCCCCAATTGAGAATGTAAATCTTGAATGTCATTGCCTGCTCACAGTTCTTACTTTCAGCCCGAAGACAGATAACTCTGGTCTTCAGTGGAAATGTAATCCGACCCTTTGTGCTTCTTTTAAAATCGTGCTGTTCTTATGAATTCTGAATAAACAGAATTCTAAATTCTTGTCTCCCAGTAGTAAGGACAATTACTATGAAGTTACAGGTGTGAGGGCAATCATATTCACAATTCCTTAGGGTGTAAAGTTCTTTGAATTTAATGTGCTTACTCCTGAGTGGCCGGCAGGAGATTGTGCTTGTTACAGCCCAGTCCTGTTCTCCCCCCTTCTCCCAGTCAGTGCAGTGACACCACAATGGCTACTGCTGCATCCTGCGAGGGGCCAGTTGCAGAGGTCTCCTCTGGGTAAAGCAGCCTGTGCTAGTGAATTTGCTGGTGCAGGTCTGCATGAACCAGTACTGTGCAATCAGGTCTGGGAAGAGAAATAGGTTTCTATGCCCACTACTGCCACTGGACCTGCTCCCATCCAAGACCCAATCCACCTTTCACACACCCATATCGCCACCTTGTTCTGCTCTCCCCCCCCCCCGCTCCCATCACTGCCTTATTCCACCCTCCCCCCACCCCATCTCACCTCCCCCATTGCCCTACCTGCCTCTGCTGTTCCAGGGCAATCATCTGGCAGGCACGGGGAGACTCCAGCCTTCCTGCCAGCACTCAGGTAGGACGCAAGTTTGCGTGCTGCCCAAACACTTTTTATGACTGCAATAAGGCAGTTGCTGCCAGCAGAACTCGGGTTATGCTGGCACCAGGCCTGCCTAGGATTGGGCTGTTAATCTGTTCTATATTGCATATAAAAAGTGATTTTAATTTTCAGTCTAGAGGTAGTATTGTCCTCAAACTGATTTGTTAAAGTGGTGCATCCGGCAGACTAATACTTCGAAATTGTGCCCTTTGACAAAATTACGATTCACACAGTGAAAGAGGCAGGCTTTAATGCATGATAAGCATACGTAGCAGAAAAGCTGCCACTTGGTATGCATTTCCTAGCTGAATTTATATATCTAGCAGAAAGAAGAAGAGGAAATTCAATGTTTACTCTTTATTAAAGCACATTCATCCAGAAGTGATTAAAATATAACACACAAGAAACTCCATAGTATAGATTGAGTATCCATTATCCCAGCTGCTTGGAACAAGAAGGTGTCTAGATTTCAGATTTGTCTAGATTTTGAAATAATTGCATGAGTATCGTGAAAAATGCTTCCTAACCCATTTGGGTGTCTGCTGGCCAATTTGACTTTTTCCAGCAATGGCACACACCACAGAGCAGAGGATAGACTTACAGCCTGTGTGTGGGAATGAGCACAAGATCTTCTAGTGTTCACACTACAGAAAGTTTTTTTTTTTAAGTCTTGGACAAAAATGTCTGGATTTCGGATGTCTGGATAAGGGATCATCTCCCTATATTGTAAGCCATTTTTTAATCTAGATAGACACCAATATTTAGATTAATTTGAAAATTCTCTTTTAAAAATTGTAACATCTAACTGTATGATAATCAAACTAAATGTTTGTGTTCAGACAAAATTTCCCAAATAGGATAAGTAGCATGAGAGTTCAAAGGAGAAACAACCAGCTGGTTTCCCCCATTTCAATCACTGTGGATGGATCTCATTTGAAATGCCTATTATGGGACTGCCACTCCATACAGAAAGCATAATATTTGAGGCTTTCCATATGGTTCACTCATGTGGCATGGTGAGTTTTCAATGGACATTTTGATGGCTGGCAGCCCCTGAAATATGCTGAGCCCTTCCATAAAGGCGAGTCCTTGTCTCTGGATGCTCAACGATGTGTCATCACCAACTTCCAGGTCACTGAGCTTGGACTCAAGCTGTGCAGCTTGAAGTTAGGGGAAAAACTGGCAGGCAGTGATGCAGAATTACAAGTGGCTTCATGCAATCAGGATGATTCTACAGCAACCACATGAAGCAGTTGTTACAACACAGTTGCCATTTCAAGCAGCCCTGGTTCTTGTAAGATGCAGAGTGATGCTGAATCAGAAGGTCTTGTGTTGTGTATATATAAATTATAGCTTGATACCCCTGCTTTGCTACGGTACTTAATTACTTTAAGTCCATTTTGACTCTAATAAACTTTCATTGCAATGTGCAATTTAAATTTAGCACAACACACCCATGTCAGGCAAGACTCTGTAATAATGGAAAGTCATGTACTTTCTGTGAAGTCGTGTACCTACCGTGAAGAATAGCTTTTTCACATTTATTTAAAATTTCTTTTCCAACAAACTTATTTGAGTGATGAAGAAAAATCTTAAAAAGTTATAATTTATATTTGACATTACAAAGCCTAGACACTGAGGGCACAATCCTAACCTGGAGTTAGGCTGGCACAATTAGGCCAGCAAAGTTTGGCCGGCACAAGAGCTACCATAAAGTATGTTTTGGTAGATATATTTTTATTCAAAAACACCACTCATCCAATAATCTGGTTCAATTGTCAGGAGCAAAAAGATGAAAGTTGAAACCTTCAGACTAAATGGCCTAAATATTCTTAAAAGTGATTGTTTGGGGTTTAGAGCACACACTAGTCCCCTCTGATTGGTTTTTATATCTTTTCATGGATATTCTGTATTTTTAATTCAGCAGGCATGGTGTGTTAACCACATCCAGTAGTTGGAGAGGTATGATTCACAAACATTGTTCAAGGCTATAAATTTAAACTCTGCCTCAGAGTTTGAAATTTAAGACACAGGGTACAATCCTAACTTGCGCCAGAATGGCAAAGCGGAGGGCCTGCGCCGTATCCAGCACAAGGTAGGAGCAGCGGCTTTATTCACCCGGTACACTGGGCGGGACTTACCTTTGAGCGGCAGTCCGCCCGTCGCGTCACGCCGCGTTCCACAATGGGCGGACTGCCGCTCAAAGGTAAGTCCCGCCCAGCGTACCGGGTGAATAACGCCGCTGGGTTGGAGGTTGCTGGAGCCTCCTTGGGGTAGGCGTCAGCCGCCCTAATGGGCTTGCTCAGATCTGCATCTACTGTTTAGCAGGCACAGCTCCAAGCAAGCTGCATGCCCTGGGACGGAGGCCTGGATGCACATCCCAGCTCCGCCCCACTCCCCAGGTTGGCATGCCACCGTCCAGAACCGCTCTTGTGCCAGCCAAGCTCAGCTGGCGCAGGAGTGGTGCAGCACAGCCTTTGGCCAGTGCCCTTGGGCCGACACTGCTGCTAGCGTTGGCCCAAGGCACCAGCGCTGATGTGAGGGTGCCAATCAGTTCTCTCGTGCCAGCACTGGGACCATTTGGTCAGTATTAGCAGCTAGTGTCGGCTGAATGATGGGCGTTGGATTGCGCCCACAATCCTACTATCAGTAGGACACAACTGCATACATTTATACTTTTCAGAACATTCTTGGTTTTTATCTATTCAGAAAGAATAGATAAAAGCACAATAATTTACTTTGCTTTTGGAACAGTTAGCACTGACAGAATGCTCGTTCCACCAGCACTAAAGCCCGAAAGGATTGGGCTGTTACCAGTATAAATAAAGTGTCTCCAGGTAGTTCAGCATGGAATCTAAGCACTACCTGAGATTCAGAAAAAAAGAAGAAGAAGAAGAAGAGCTGGACATCAATTCTATTTTTGTTTGCTGCTTTCCATTTTGGCAGCTTGATAGGTAGTACATTCTGTCTCTCTGAGACACGGAAACATAGCTCAGCATGACACACAGAATGCTGGGATCTGATGCTGGGATAGTGCTTCTGTTAAGCTTCATCTATATCTCTTTCTCCACCTGTCTGTCTTTCTAAAGCCAAGTTTGTTACCCAAGCTTTGAAAGCAGTAGGCACAGTTGTAGTAGTTGTAATCAACCACAAATCAGTTTCAACTTAGTTCTCCTGTCAGGAACACCTTCTCTTTGTGAATCTACCCTAGACATACATTAGAATCAAACATTCCGGTCTCTGCAACTTTGTATATGTTTGTTTACATATCCACATTTAGATTGGATTGTCCCTGTAATTACCTTGTTGTTGACATTGCTTTTGTCGACAATGCTCACTACCATTGCTACTATCCAGTTGGCCTGCTAGAGAACTGAAGAATACCAAGCATCATCTCACCCTGGTGACATCTTTTTAAAGCCTTCTGTAGTGCTCTTAATATTGACAGCTCATTTTGTGAGCCCCCTAGCCTTTTGTTCGTATATTCGAATGGCATCCAATGCGGCGCTAGTGCAGTTGTAGGTATGAAGAAGCTCCTTTCCCCCTTTGTTAGGAGTTTGTTTTCTGTGATCTGTTCAGTTTCAGCCGCTGACATATGATGCTGTTTTCTCCTAGAGTAGACAATGGGTGATTTGCTGTGATATCACAGAAACCAGCAGATGGGAACCATGACAACTAAATTAGGAAATTCACAAGGAAACATGCGTTCAGGGCTTAAGTTTTGAGCAAAGCAACTCTGATAAGGACATCTTATTTCTTTTTCTGGACACCTCCTGACATGAAGCATAATTCTGACCCTAAGGTTTGTTTGCAGTATTGTGGTGCTACTGCTGAATTACTAATGTAGCAGCTTATTTTGTGATATGGTACTGGCATAGCAACCGATATGCTTGCACCTCTTTCTTTGCTGGCACAACAAGGGCACCTTCTACTGGAAAGTGGTTCTGCATAACTCCACTGTTTTTTCATAGGATTGTACAAGACATCACAGTGAATTGTACCCAGATCTGGGCGACTAGGGCCCAGTACACGGGCAGTGCAAGTGTACTGCCCACACTGCCATTGCAAAAGGTGCCGTAATGCACCTCCAGGGCCGGTGGTAAGCTATTACTGCTGGCCCTGGCTCAGTGCCAGCCCTGTGCAGCAACACAACACCAGCAAGTGGAAGTGTACCACTCACCAGTGTTTCATACTTTTCGGGTGGGGCAGGAGGGCGGAACTGGGCTGGGGATGAGCAGAGCAGGAGTGGGACTGGCGGCAACCGTCGCTGCCTGATCTTATCCTCTGTGTCGGGCCATGCAGCCTGACACAGAGGCCCTCACCTCCACGCTGGCCAATTAGCGGGTGCAGAGGCAAGGAGACCCATTGCCTGCCCTGCACCTTTACCACAGGGGAAGGGAACGGACGTCCCCTTCTCCCTCAGAGCCTCCTGTGGCTGCCTGGCTGCTCTGGGATGCAGCAGTCGCCTGCGGTGGCCAGGCAGCTCAGGACTGGCCTGTAAATCCTTGTTAATGTAAAATCAGTACAGTATAGTATAGGCCATAAGAATTTTGAAAACACATGTAGACAGAGTACCATTTAAATGACTGAGGGGGCAATCCTAACCTGGAGTTAGGCCAGCACGGACCAGGAGTGTCGCGAACGCACCCTAAAGCTCATTTGCACCACTCATGGAGTCAGGGAGGACGTGTGCCATCCTCCCTGACTCCAAGAGTGATCCAAACACACTTTACAGTGTGTGCGCGACACTCCTGGGCTAGCACAAGGGTGCTCGTTAAATTTTAGTTAAATTTAGTTAAATTTTTGCATGGTGATGCAGTGTTCCCACACAGCTTTGGCTGCATCCCACAGGGGAATTTCAGCTGCTGAAGGACTCCTTGGGGAAGACGACATTTGTCACCTTGCCCCCTGAGTAAGCCTCAGTAGCTGCAATGAGTCAACTCGGACTGACCAATGATATGAGTGGCTCAAATCAGAGTTGAGCTGTTTCCACAGATGGGGATAGGATACAGCACATGCTGGCGCTACCTATCCCAGCCCCTTTCCGGGCTCAGTCTGCCCACCCCATCACCGCCATCCTGCCACCGCGTTCTACCCCTCTCCACCCTCCCCCAACTTCCCTCTTTCCTGCACCAATCTCACCATCCATGTGGTCACTGGCGCCAGTGGGAAGGCTCCAGCCTTCCTGCCAGTGCTGCTGGGAATAATGCTGTTGCAAAGCATTTTATCACACTTTTGTGGCTGCTCATGTTGTCGGCTCAGATGCTCCACCAGTGCAGCGATGGGTGAGGATTGGGCCATTAGTATTCATGTAGCCAATGCTCAATTTAACATATATCCCTTAGAAATCTATACCATACTTTTTCTCTAAGTAAATCGGTCTCCATCTTTCTGCAGGAAATGTAAGAGGCAGCTTCTTCTTTTTCAGTAACTAACATTTCCTTCTTCCACAAGAAGAAAATCAGTTTGTTTTAAAAGTTCTCCAACAGCATTTCTCGAGTCTCCCACATCCCACGTGCAGGTTCACACATGCATGTATGCATACACACAAAGGTATTTATATACTGTCTTTCTCTGTCTTTTCACAGCAGTCAAGGTGGTTTACACAGGCAGACTAATCTGAAGCACCATTTTTAATGGGTTTTTACAATATGCTACTGATTGCTCTTCAAAACCTGTATTGCAGTTGATATTAATATTCAAGCTTTGTTAGTTTATTTACACATGCAAATCAATGCTTGATACTTCAGTCCTCAAGTGATGAACGTGCCTGTCTATTACCTTAGGAGGTACAAAAACATTGAAGTTCCCAAGATTTTACAACACAACTGCCACAACTGAATTTTTATTTCCCAAGACCAATGTAACACTCTGTCCTATGACCATAGTTTTATTCCTAGTTAACTCTAGTAGTTTTGTACATTTGACCTCTATTTTTTATTTCCTTTGTCTCTGAAGGAATTATGACTGCTTTCAAATAGCTTATATTGTTAGAAAGCAAAAGGATATGAATTACTACAGTAAATGTAAACTGGTCTTATTAAGGGCAGAGTGATTATGCAGTCAGATTTCATTATGCATCTGTTATAGGAATAATTGCCTTTCTCTACTGCAATTCATTTGATTTACATTCAGCTGATATATCCTGAGACAAGATTCACAACAGACTATTCAGGTGAAACTATCACACACCACATTAATTCTGATAAAATAATTAAATGCCTTTAACTGCCTTTTGGTCTCTAAAACTGCTTTCCCACAATCCTTTTTCCTCACCTCATGTCCCCTGTTCACATTTTGGGTTAAATATGGCTAATACTCAGAGTGACCATTCTGGGGCTACAAATTCAAAGCATAACTTACTTGGAAATAAATCACATTGAAATCCAAGGGAAGTATTTTTCCCGAAAACATGTTAGGGACTGGGCTTTAAATAAGTAGCAATGGAGCAAAATGCAAAACTGTGCCGAACACTTTAGGGCAAGAAATCGAAACTTCAACTATAGGCTAATGGTGATGGATCAGGAGACATTTGTGATGGATCAGGAGACAGATCTTGGGGTGCTGGTGGACAGCTGAATGAAAGGGTTGACCCCGTGTGCAGCAGCTCTGAAGAAGGCCAATTCCATGCTCAGGATAATTTAAAAAGCGCTTGAGAACAAAATGACCAACATCATTATAGCATTATAATTGATGGTAAGGCCACATCGGGAGTATTGCGTACAGTTCTCATCACCACATCTAAAAAAGGACATAGTAGAACTGAAAAAAGTACAGAAGAGAGCAACCAAAATGATTACTGGTCTTGAGCACCTCCCTTATGAGGAAAGGCTACAGAATTTGGGGCTTCTTCATTTTAAAAAAAATAAGTGGCAAATAACACATCCTTTCATCCTTGTGACAGATATGTGTAATTTTTTCCCTTGACTAGGAAACCTATACAGGCATGCCCTGACATCCACTGATTCTATATCCACTGTTTCAGTTATCCACATATACCATGGATGCTGGGATGCCTATTAAAAAGATAAAAGTAAAGGTTTCCCCACGACCGAATGGTCTAGTTGTGACCAACTGTAGGGGGCGGTGCTCATCTCCGTTTCAAAGCCTGTAGAGCCGGCGTTTTGTCCAAGGACAAGCTTCCGTGGTCATGTGGCCAGCATGACTACATGCCGAGGCGCACGGAACACCGTTCCCTTCCCACCGAAGTGGTCCCTATTTATCTACTTGCATTTTTATGTGCTTTCGAACGGCTAGGTTGGCAGGAGCTGCTAGGTTGGCAGGAAATTTAAAAGATAGGGGAACATTAAACAAATCCTTTTTTTTACCTTGTTGCAGCGAAACCACTGATGTTCTCTTATCTTTAAAAAGGCGTCCCCAGTATCCATGGTTTCAAGTATCTATGGGGGGGTCCAGAATGGAACCCCAGTGGATACCAGGATATGCCAGTTTAACCACTGGCAATTTCAACTTAGCTAGTGAATAGTTATGCACAACAAAACATCCTGTGCTTAAACAGACCACTGTAACCTTCCCCTCTTTTGACATTGGCACACTTTACTTCCCTCTCTGTATCTAGTACTATGTTTCAAAAATCATTTACTTCTCTTATTGCTTCAAACATGACTCCCTTCCTTATACCTACATTAGATTCCTATTTACTATCAGATCCTGCACAAGCTTTTTTCTTCCTTACGTTCAAAATCCACTATGGCCTTGCCACTCTATGCTCTCCTTTCCTCCCTTTGCTCATCTATCTCTATGCCATTTTCTGCCAGCCAAATATACCCAGAATTTGCTCTTTTTTCCTTACTGTCCTGAAGCCTGAACAGGGACAGTCCATGCCAAATCACTGCCTGGACCTCCCCCTAAATTCTGCTGTTCCTAAATTTCACGGTGCATTCCTCTCCTCGTACATGCAGCCAGTGGCATATCTGGCAGGGGATCCAAGGGACCACAAGGTCCCAGGCAGCAGAGAATCAAGAGCAGCATTCTGAGCTCTCCCCTGTGCACCTCTGTGCTTGCTGACAGCTCAATTTCGTCATCCACTCCACTCAGTCACCTGCATTTGCCCCCCCCCCCCTGCTCTCAAGTGACCTGCTTCTGCTGATGATTTGGCAATGAGTTGGGGCACCGTAAACACCTCTTTTACCTGCTGTGATCATCTCATCCCTGCCAAGCCCCATCCCCAAGCAAGAGGCAATCAGCGGCAAGAGACTGTGTTTGATGCCGCCACTTGCAAGCGCACCCTTTTTTTCCTTAAAGGGGCAGCAGCAGTGAACACAGTCTCTTGCCACTGGTTGTCTCTTGCTTGGGGAATTTGGCAGGGGCGAGAAGGAGGGGATGGTGGTGGGCAGGAGGCAGCAGATTGAGGGGCGACGAGTGGCAAGAATGTATAGTTGCCCCTGGATTGGGGGGGGCTTTGAGGGCTTGGCAGGGGCACTCAGGAGGGTTTTGGGTGTAAGGGGAGGCGGCAGAGTGAGGGGAGACTAGCAGCAAGAGAGACTGTTCACTGCCACCTGCAAACAGCCCACCTTCTTTTTTCCTTAAAAGGGCAGCAGGCTCTCTCTCTCTCTCTCTCTCTCTCTCTCTCTCTCTCTCTCTCTCTCTCTCTCTCTCTCTCTCTCTTTCTCTCACACACACACACACACACACACACACTACAGATCTATCACCCGTGTTATTCAACATCTACATGGAAGAACCAAGGGACATAATCAGGGAGCCTAGGCTTGGCTGTAATTAGTGCTGGCCCACTTATGTTGTGAATTATATGGCTCATGTCAAGCAGTATGTGGTGGGGGAGTGGCAGACTGGGGTGCCATTTAACCCTGTCTACCACCACATTCCTCCAGCTCAGTGCAGACAGAGCCAAGCATGGGGGATTCTGGGGCTGGATGGGATACATAGGCTTCACAGTTTGGCATGGGAGCATGTACTAGCTCTGTCCGGACAGTGTCTCTTCCACCGGATTGGTGCAGTGCTGCCGGGAAGTGATCTCTCACACTCTGGCACGTGGCATGATCAGCTTAGTGCAGGGCCCCCTGAGGAGCAGGGCCCAGTTTGGTCAGTGTGGTCAAATTGTCCTAAAGCCAGCTCTGGCTTGTCCATTTGGGCCATGCGGTCTCCTCAGATCTGTGCCTGCTCTTTAGCGGGCGCAGATCCAAGGAGCACCTAGGGGAGGCTGGAGCCTCCCCTACAGTAAGGGAGTGCACACTCCCTTGCCATGGGGGAGGCTCCAGCCTCTGCTAAGCAGCATTGGCTATGGCGCTGGCCCATTAGCCTCACCAGTCTGGCACTTCTTAGGATTGCGCCCCGAGAAACATGTGATTGATGTGCCTTCAAGTCATGTGAAAGTTCAATCACTGGTGATTCATAGATGCAAGTCTGTGCTCGATGTTGCAGTTTCATACATGGACATAGGAACTTACCCTCACTTCTTGATCAGTTCCTGACTCTTTGAAGAAGAGCATTATGAATCCAGATTTTCTGCTGCTTTGAAGATGGTTTGTACGTATTCCTGTTTCAAAGGCAGAGTGAGAAATGTGAAGAACAAACAGCTAAAAAATGCAATATGGAATGTGTCATTTCGATTACCAGTTATTAAGAAGCCCTGGCTGTTTTATGTTTTCTCTTAGTATCTAATATTAGAACTCTCTAGAGCTCTCACTGAGTAGAAATGATAAGAGGCCACTGTTTTATCTTTGGCTTCTTCTGATAACCTGCGCAAGCCCTTGAGCTCAGATCATGCCATTTATATTGTCAGAGAAAATCTTCATTCAGATAAAAGCTTAGTATCGTTTGTTTGAACATAGCTTTTCTGTTCGTACACACACTCACAAGCAGCTCTCCTATTTAAAATTAGATTGTTAGCTTTGGAATTGCCCATGGAACATTGCAGTCTTTCATTGTTTTTCTGCACCACTAAGATGCTCTGCCTGAATTTTAACTATCTTTCAAATAATAATAATGTAACATTATCTATCTGTCTGTCTACATGAGAGAGAGAGAGAGAGAGAGAGAGAGAGAGAGAGAGAGAG
>JAJKFI010000032.1:12458059-12498725 GCA_029204185.1 Lerista edwardsae
GAGAGAGAGAGAGAGAGAGAGAGAGAGAGAGAGAGAGAGAGGTGGATTTGCAGAGAGTTTAAATGAGGAAAGGCAGGAGAGCAGAGTATCATGCATGTACATACATAATCCATATTTACAAAGTAAAGAGAATAGGGAGGTGATTGTGACCCTCAATATTGGGGGGGGGGTTGTCTCTAATCCCTTGACAGCAATGTGCAT
This sequence comes from Lerista edwardsae, assembly GCA_029204185.1. Classification (NCBI taxonomy): domain Eukaryota; kingdom Metazoa; phylum Chordata; class Lepidosauria; order Squamata; family Scincidae; genus Lerista; species Lerista edwardsae. Next base: position 12,458,261 of record JAJKFI010000032.1, read on the forward strand.
TATTTATAAGACATCGAAGCTGTAGCACAGAGATGAAAGTGACAATGTCCTATCTTACAATCTAAGGTAGGAAGATGAGACATTTGGGAGTTCACCAACAGGTGGTAGCAGGAAAAATGTAAGATCCCAGAAGGTTTCATTCTCTCTTCCCTCTCTGTCTCTCCCCCAATGGGAAATTCTTGTTGCTGTAGTTGTTTTTAATGTCAACCAGAATTAATGTGTGGGTTTTCAGTGCCTCTGAATACAAATCTTGGAAAAAGTTTTTGGATTATATGAACATTGCAGAAAAGTGTACTTTCCCCTCAGAAACCCAAAACATTTTTTTTAACGTGAAGATGTAAAATATCATTGTGCACATTTAGATAGGACAGACAAATAATGATCTTAACTCTGTACTAGAAATTATGAGCAAAATTTCAAAATACTTTTCATTGGTTAATGGATGAAGGGATGTTTCTTTTAAATCTTATATCTTGCTGCCCTCTGGTGGAGTTCTTTCAGAACTGAAAATATACTTCATTTTAGTAACCAGATCTTCTGAGAAAGGAGATCTTCTGAGGGTTTTGTTCAAACACCATGACACAACTTTTGAAGATACTAATTAAAACAATGTGGAATCACTACAGCTCTGCAGGCATCATTTCCAGAAAACAATCAATTCAAAGTCTCTTGGAATCTACTTTGATTTATTTTTTCCTCCCCTTCACTTTCCCCTCTTCTCTGTCTGTGTCTCTGCCCCCCTTTAACCCACCCCTTACACTTAAAAAGGTAACAGTGTTATGAAGTAAATCAAAAGCAGTGTTATTATTGTCATTCAAACAAAGACTAAAAACAGCCATGAGCCATTGAGATCCAATTCTTTATGGAATTGTGTGAAAAGGGCCAATGTGAAATCCTTCACAGCAGTGGCTCCCAAACATTTTAGCACCAGTACCCACTTTTTAAAATGACACACTACTGGGGCCAGGCTAGCTTTATGACAAAAAATCACTTGACTGGCCTCTATCCATTTTACTATGGTGGAGGCTGCTTTCTGGAGCATTTGTAGAGTTCCACATTCATTGGATTGGGACCATTTTGGTGGTGTTGCTTTCCCCTTGTCCTGCCCTTCAAACTGGATTGCATTTTCCTACTTGTGAGTAAATTTACACAGCTTCTCCTTTCAGTTTCCGTATGGCTCAATGCATTTTTCTTGCAACCTTCCAAAAATTGGATTGCAGCTTACTGCTGGCTCCCAACCCACCGTTTGGGAACCACTGCTTTTCAGTATTGGTGGTAGAAAGAACTTGTTGCTTTCCAGCCATGCAAATGGGATAAAACAGAAGAAATCACATACAATTTCTACCTCTGTGATCAAAGGATCAATTTGCTAGTTGAGCCAAAAACAAGTGATTTCCTTTGCAAAGCAGGTGGTGAACTTGTCACAGCAAGGAAAATGTACCACACCACAGCAAAGATCATAAATGCATGTCAAGCATGTATCATAGCTGCAATTTCTTAAGTCAGGATCCGCAAACGTTTTTGACTGGTGGTTCCCTTGACCTACTGGGCCATTGGCCATGGCTCCCCATTAGGGCTATAATCCTATTATATACATTGTATAGGGTGGTGGGTTTTTCATGATGATTCCATGGCTCCCCTGGCTGGTTTCCACAGCTCCCTGGGCAGTCAAGGCTCACAGTTTGGGAACTACTGCTTTAAGTAATTAATCCATTAAAGCAAGTGAAAACAAGAACCAAATACCCAAACAAATACTACAGAGATAAACTATCAGAATAGTTGCCTTCTCCTGGCTTAGATAAAACTCCTTATTTATTTATTTTTTAGAAAAAATATTTTAAATACAGTACAGTGTTTATTTTAAAAATAAATTGAAAATGAAAGGTTTTTTTAACCCAAACCCATTCCATGTTTGGACCCCATTGCAGTTATTCTATTTGAAACCAAATGCATAGAGGCTCCTGCTCCTACCTTCATGCTTTTGTGGCAGTGTTTGGGGTATTTAGGTTTTGGGCATCTCACTTGCATTGACATGATGTCATAATGCTGTTTATTTCCCCATACGGAGCAGCCAGTGATGTGAAACAGGGAAATATGCAACATGATGGTGTCATGACATGGATATATGTTCTCTAATGTCACAGGGGAGAATTTGACACAAGGATGCTCTTTCCTGTGACATCCTCATGTCACCCATCACATAATCTGTTGCTTGGTTTCAAGCACATAATCTGTTGCTTGGAAGCTGGCTTTCTGCTGTTTAGGGAATGAGGAGACAAGAATGACAACATTGCGTATTTGGCTGAGTTCTGTTCAAAGCATCCCAGCTGAACTGGCTTCTCCATTCAGTTTGCAAACTAAGCCAACCCAGACATTTAATACCCTGATTATCTCAATGCCTCTTATTAAACAATAAATCAGTGTTTAGCTTTATTGCATCACGTGCTACCCAAGACAGTCATTTAGCTGGTCAATTTCAGTGCAGCCATAAAGCTCTGAATAATGGGTGTGGAAGGGGTGGCTATCCTGGCTATTTGTATTAGGTAATACTGTAAATTAAAGTTCCCAAAGATGCATTCAATTTAAATTTAATACAAGTTAAAGTATTCCAATATTAAATAAAAACGGATTATTTGTAACAAACAATCCTGGAGGGCTAAGTAGGGAATCACTTTCCTGGGGCAGGGAAAGGATTAGAAATTGGTGTGTTTGTCAGCTCTTCTTCTTCTTCTCCTCCTCCTCCACCGCCACCGCCACCACCGTAATAGAAAGCATTTTTAACCCCATTCCCTTCAGTAATTGTTGTTGTTCAATCGCTAAGTCGTGTCCGACTCTTCGCGACCCCATGGACCACAGCACGTCAGGCCTCCCTGTCCTCCACTAGCTTCCGGAGTTCACCCAATTTCATGTTCATCGCTTCGGTGACACTCTCTAACCATCTCATCCTCTGCCGCCCCCTTCTCCTTTTGCCTTCAATCTTTCCCAGCATGAGGGACTTTTCTAAAGAGTCCTCTCTTCTCATGAGGTGGCCAAAGTATTGGAGCTTCAGCTTCGGTATTTGTCCTTCCAAGGAGCAATCAGGCTTGACTTCCTGGAGGATTGACCGATTGGATCTCCTTGCAGTCCAGGGGACTCTCAAGAGTCTTCTCCAACTCCATAATTCAAAAGCATCTGTTCTTCAGCGCTCTGCCTTCCTTATGGTACAGCTCTCACATCCATACATTGCTATTGGAAAAACCATCGCTTTGACTATGCGAACCTTTGTTGGCAGGGTGATGTCTCGGCTTTTTATTAAGTTGTCTAGGTTCGCCATAGCTTTCCTCCCAAGAAGTAAACGTCTTTTAATTTCATGGCTGCAATCACCATCTGTGGTGATCTCGGAGCCCAGGAAAATAAAGTCTGTCACTGCTTCCATTTCTTCCCCTTCTATTTGCCAGGAAGTGATGGGAGTGGTTGCCATGATCTTAGTTTTTTTTTTAATGTTGAGCTTCAAGCCAATTTTGGCACTTTCCTCTTTCACCCTCATCTTTAGGTCTTCCTCACTTTCTGCCATTAGAGTAGTATCATCTGCATATCTGAGGTTGTTGATATTTCTCCCAGCAATCTTGAGTCCAGCTTGTGAATCATCTAGCCCAGCCCTTCTCATGATGTACTCTGCATGTAAGTTAAATAAGCAGGGTGAAATATACAGCCTTGTCATACTCCTTTCCCAATTTTAGACCAATCAGTTGTTCCATGTCCAGTTGTAACTGTTGTCAGTAATTACAAGCAGTGAAATAATCTACATACTGTATATTTCTTCCGATCCAACTTGATCTCATCTCACAAAGAAGATGCTGTCTATGTTACATGGAAATGGTTGGAGTAGATGGGCTGTCATGGCTCTTGAGAAAGAAGTAGTAGTAGTAATTTCAGTAGAAAACAAGGGCAACTGACAGCACAATCCTAAGCATGTCTACTCCGAAGGCCAAAGCTGCCATCCTATACACACCCGGGAGTTCCATTTAACTCAGTGGAACTTAGCTTGGAGTAGACATGCAAACTGGATTGGAGATTGGGGTGCATTGAGGGAGGGAAGGGTAGATATTTAATTGCCAATATCCAATGCCCCTTTTGTAGCCTCTTGAGCAGGCACCGATCCAAGTAGACCCATTGGGAACCATGCAGTGGCAGAGTACATACGTAGAATTTTCTTTTCCTGACCTCACCATTGCATTACGGTCCCCAGCCAGCCCTTAGCATGTAGCACAGCCTGCACCAGTGCATACTAATTGCCGCCCAAAGATATGATTGGGCCATTAGACATATTAAGAAATTGTTTTGCTCTTATGTTTTCCTGTAATCACCTGCTTGTATTTTTGCCAAGATCTGCACCTGCCACCACCCAAACAGCAATGCAGCAGCACCAACATGGCGCCCGCTGCATACCACGAGGGTCTTTCAGTCTCTGGAGGCCTCCTCAAGGTAAGGGAACATTTTCCCTTGCCCTAGGGTAAGCACCTGCTGTCCTGCCAGGTCTACTCAGACTTGTGCCAGTGTAACTTATGCAAGCCCACATGTATCCGGGAAATTGGAATGAAGCCAGGAAGGGGCTTAGGTTTCTGCGTGTGCTGCTGCCACTGAAATCACCTCTTCCTGGTCCTAATCTGTTCTCTTCCCTGTCCCCATCATACCCCGTTCTGCCCACCCCCTGTCTCCCTTCCACGCCTATGTGAATGTACTTTAGCTGGCAGGTGTCCAGAGCCGCCTGCTAGTACACAGAGCAGGCTTGTGGCCAGGCCCTGCACTTTGGCATGCCACCTTTTGCAATTGCCAGTCAGTGCTTAGTGCCATTTGGATTGCACCCTAATCCTGCTTGTTTTAATCTTTCCTCCTTGCTTTATCCAGATCCTCTACACTCTGAATTTTAATAAGCTCTTTTTGCATCTTAATTGTTTCCTTGCATATTTTTGTTTGAACTCTGTCATAGCTTTGCATGTGATCCTTGATCCTTGGCTATATGCCAGTGGTCCCCAAACTGTGAGCCATGGCTCCCCAGGGAGCCAGGAAAACCATTCAGGGGAGCTATAGAACCCTTGTGAAAAACGTGCCATCCCATACAATCTTTAAGATTGTATCTGTAATGGGGAGTTGCGTTCAATGGCCAGTTGAAAAAGTTTGGGAACCACTGCTATATGCTATTGAACACGTCAATATTCTTCATGTAACTGAGGGAGGCTTTCAAGAATGGTCTCTATAGCCCTGGTTTTGTCCTCATTGTGCCAGCAAGGTTTACCAGATTTTGGCCATAGAATAGATGGATCTGGGAAAAGAAGGAGTCACCACCACCTGGGCTCCCCATCCCATCACTTCACCCTTGATATAGGTTGAGTTTCTATCTGTTTCCCCTCCTTTTATTATCACTGTATGATGTTCGAAGGAATACTGCCTTTGAAAAGAACTATAAGGAGTCAGGAGGCTAAACACTGAGATGCAAAAAACATTTTGCTGACAAGACAACACGGCTGTGTATCGTGTTGCCCTATAACAATATATGATACTATCCCTCAAAGTGCAACGGTGTCCTTTTCCTTCTTAGCCATTCAAGCTATGCATTCCTTTTAACTTATCACTTGTGCTTTTACCTTGTGTGCATAAAAAAAATGTGGTGACATTTAAATTGGAGAAGGAATAACCATCTGTGAAAAGCCCATAGTAACAGCAAACAAAATTATATATTTTATACAAATAAAGCTTCAGAGAGTTAAAAGGCAGAGAAGCATATATTTTGCAGACGTATTACAGGAACTGGATGTGTTTAGCCTGGAAGAAGGAATATTAATGAATCAGGAGAAAAAGGTAGCCAGTCCCCAAACTGCTTAGGCTTGTTTCTATAGTATACCTGTGTGGATTTACTTAGAAGTAAGTACCCTATTGTGTTCAGTGGGGCTTGCTTCTATACAAATGTGCATAGAATTACAGCCCTAATGAATTCACAGCTTCACTGAGCTTTGAACCAGGGATCTTTCAGCTCACTCCTAGCCACAACGCTACACTACACCAAATCTTTCCGTTGAGGGGAAAGACTTGCATGGGGCAATGTACTGATTCCACTTTTTTGGATCATAAATACAGGCAGGAGGGCCTTTTTATCCCTGAGGGTTCTGTTCTTGGAACCCTTGCATTTAAAAAAATCTGCAGGTAATTAAACCTGCAGATTTTCTCCCCCACACATACACACACACACTTTCTGAGCCTTTCAAAGCAGCTGTGCCTCAATGGGTCAGAATGAGGGATTTCCTCCCCCCCACACACACACCTCCAGACAGCAGGGGAGCTGTGCTTTGCTTCTGTCTGGGGGTGTTTCTGAGGTTTGCCAAGGCTGCATGGGTCCTCCCGTGGCCTCCTGTGGGTCCTCAGAATGGCCCTCTTGGCCCAAAAAATGTCCTTTTGGCCCAAGCTCATGAACATCATTAAAACATCTTTTGAGCATGTTACGTTCAGCCTGTTCTAAGACAACTTGTATCAAAATCTCTCACCATTGTGACTGATGAAAGTATTGATGCCAGCAGTGGCAAGGTGTGCATCATGATTAGACCCTTGGACCTGCAGGTGAGGCTTGTGGACAATGATATTCTGATGATATATTTGAGGAGCACTGGAAACCTTTTTGCATCATTGAATCCACCTGCTACTCAACCATTTCATTGACAAATGTGGTCGGTTTTTTCCTTTGAATCAGCCAATGAGGTGACTGGCAGGCTCAAGCAAATATTGCTCTCTGTTGCCTGGTCTAGCTGCATCTCATGTGTCCTCTCATTTTTGGTGACCTAGTTTCTTCCATCCTGATCAAGGACAGTTTGCTTAACTTTTCCCCATTGCAAAATTAGAGTACCATTTGACTGAGTTAATTAGCAAGGAACAGTAAGAGTGAGTTCACCTATGTGGTGCTACTGCTCTCTGTTCCTCCACTCTCTACCTCTCAGTTTTTGAACATCAGCTCAAAATTCACCTCTTCTGTGAAGCCCAATGCAGGTAACTACATTTTTTTGCATTCATTTTTGCTTCCATTTCCTGCCTTTTTTTTCCACCCTTCATTGTCTTTCTCCCACATTCCACCTAAATTTACATTGTAAGCTGCTGGAGACAGGGTCTCTATTTTGTAAAGTGCCATGTAGTCTGATGGTGCTAAATAAATATGTATGTTTGCACAATAAATTTCTGTACATGGGAGCAGTCTTAATCATAAGCATCCTTCAACACAGAGTTGTATGGACAAAATACTTTTAAGGAACCCCTCAGTCTGTATGAAATACCCAGTTTTGCAGGTAAGGTTCCAAAAGTTTCAGATCTTCAAAAATGTTTAATAGCCCTGCTTTTCACATGCACCTTTATTACAGCCCTATCCTATCTAGCTCGGCAATAGAGAATCCTATTTATCCAGTGCGGCAATAGAGCAGGCAGAAAGTCTCCATGGGAAAATTTGTTCCTTTTCACCTTGTCGAGCCCCAGCCTGCTCAATGTGACTACCCAGATCAGCACCAGGTACACAGGTACATACCAGGTACACAGCACCACCTGTGTAGGGCTTTCAGGCCTGCCGTGAGGGTTAGGACGCAGCAGTGGCCTCCTCCACTGTGCCCTCCCCACCCTCTTCTCCCCAAAGTATCCCTTCCCTGCCTCCCCACCACGTAGCATTGCCTGGCAGCTGTCAGACAGGATGCGGTGCCCATAAGCTAGCACAGGCCCATCCCACTGGTGACACTTACTCGCGTGGTGTTGAAAAGCACTTCACAGCACCCAGCGGTAGGATTGGGCTCAGGGTCAGTTGTGGCATTTCCCTTTCTGAAAGTTAAGAAAAACCAAGTTGCTGTAAAATTTCGCTGCCTAGTTGCCTGGAGATGCATCTCACTTGCTGCAGGCAGCCAGACGCAAGACTTTTTGTAAGTCTGTCCAAAGCATTCTCGCTTCATGGATTCAGGTTGTCCAAAGAACCTTGTCAATTCAAGAACCTTGTCCACCTTTCCTCAGAATTCCTCATGAAGCAACGTAAGTGAGCTAACCATTTATTCTGGCCATGAACTGACATCCCACAAGTCAGAGCTCTGCCTTTCTGGCATCTGCTTGCAGGCAGGTACTGTGGGATCAACTGGGGTCTGCTCGTTTTAATTGTTTTATATCAATGTTTTAGTCTTTTAGCTTGTATTATTGCATCTTGTATTTGTATCTTTTAATGATGTGAGCCACCTTGGTTGCCCAATATGGGGTAGAAAGGAGAGGTACAAATTCTTCAAATAAGTAAGGAAATCTCTAAACTACTGCAAGTAATGAGTGAATGCCACACACGCTATAACGTGCAAGGTGCGTAGGCAGCTATTGTTTTGACAACAAATCAATGTGGGGGTTTTTACTGAATAGTATACAGGTGTATGTCAATTTCATGGATAAGTCAAAGGCACGGTTTAAGCCAAAAAATCATAAAATTTGCTATGATCCATGGGTACATTGAGGGCAAAACTTAGGTGGTTATGAAATTCTCTGAAAATGATTGACAGTGATTGTTCTGAGGCAGCAACAGAAAGCCAACCAAAAAAACCGGAGCCGTTTCACCTTCTTCTGAGGCAGCATAGAAATTGAGCTATTCTCCAAGCAGGAAAGAAGAGGGATAAAGGCACTTATGGGAGTTGTAGGTTTTGTGAGGAATACAATACAGTACTTTCATAGCAGCCCTCATAATGACTACAATTTCTGTAAGCGCCTCTCTGCTTGTTTGGAGAAGATGGTAAAATGGCTGCCGCTTCTTTGCTTGCTGTGTGTTGGTGCTTCAGGACAATTAATGATAAGTAAAATTGCTCCATTTTTTTTAACCCTCCCCCGCGTTCTGCTTCTTAGCCCCCTGGTATTCTAGCAATTAAAAAAAAAAGCTTGTAAGTAGTGGGGGGTGGTGGTGGTTGTATTGAGAATTCCTTTCTTAATCGAGTTTCCTTTCAGACTATATTCTTTTCATACATCCAGCTTCCATTAGCGCGTGCAGCCAAGAATCCCTGTCAAGAACCAATTCGCAGCATTTCAAAATACTGCAAAGTTTTTCCTGATGATTTCAGTCATAGCTCTCCAACAGAGACAGAGTTCAATAACTTGACTGATGGCTTTTCTGCCACCATATTCAGACAGATATGTCAATAGCATGAGTCCCTGGGATCATTTTAATTTTCTTATTTAGCGGGAATGCGTTTAGTTACTTGCTCACCATCATTTCAGAGCTGACGCAGCACAGTAGCAAAAAGACAGCACTAGAAATCAGGACTTGAAAACCACCTCTGAACTCACAAGGTGACCTCAACCCCCACTCCAACTGCAAGGTAGAGATTGTAACACGGACCTACCTACCACAAGGCTTATGTCAGTTGTGACCCACCAAGCCAACACAGCACATCAACCATATATTGTGATCTCCCAGATGCTTAATGACAATTTTTGTGGTCCAAGCAGGCAGCAAAAATAGAGAAGGTCTCAAGTTGTACAAGTCTAGGATCATGTAGGTACAGTACATTGAACATTCTAATGGACTGTCGTTGCTGTCTTTTGTCATTTTTATTTCAAATTATTTTCTCCAACTAAACCAATTTTGAAAACATCTATATTACAAAAATACATACTTTATAGGTGTGTTTATATTTAAAATCAACCAGTTCTAGAACACTTCTGATCATAAATGAAATGTCCTTTGAGCATAGATGTCATAATCGAGGAGGCTAATAAAACCAAATATGAGCCTTCCATTCCTTCCCCCAGGATAACCACCTTTTTTGCCTGCCTGATAAGGGTGTGCTGTGCAAGAAGAAGAAAAACGATTGCAGTGTTCCATTAGGTTTCATTGTTTTGAGTCTTCATTCATTTCATAATCGATTTGTTAAAATCATGTTTATTATGGAGTAATCTGCCCCCATTTTCATTATCTCGTTCCCTTTATAGCAGGGGGGACTTCTCTCGTAGTGTGCCAAGTAGTTGGCCTTTTTTTCTTCTTAAATTTTTTTTTTAACGCTTCTTGTCAGCCACCATATATTTATTGCAATGCTTCAGATGTTGTGTTGCTCTGCTCTGAAGAATCTCTTAGGGAAGTGGTTCTCAAACGATTTAGAGTCCCTAAAGGCTACTGCCTGATTTATAAATTCCAAGGGGCATGGCTATAATGGAAATTGGGCAGCAGTGCTCCTCCCCCCTCAGTAGAAGCTTGTTTAACCCTTGATGCATATAGCAGAATCTGCCCTGTCAGTTTTGCAAATCACCAAAGATTGGGTCACAACCCAGTGGTGGGTCCCAGATTCACAGTTAGAGAACCGCTGACCTGGGAGGTGGGAAACAGCTAGCAGCCTCCCTGTCCTCTTTCTCTCCTCGACCTTGAGCTGGCAATTTTGCTGGGTGCACGTCTGAAGAAACCCACTGTAGTGTGGGAAGCTTGCAGAGAGAAAGGAGATTTCAATCCCCTTTCCTTTCCAAAGCCACCTGCTCTGCCCCCGCTTCATCTTTTAAATTTATCTTTTAGACATCAGGCTTGCCTTGATAGCAGCCAAAATGCAAACAGAATTTTATATCTGTATAGTATTCATGAGGAATATGAAATAGTGCACATTGAGCACTGCCCCTCCCTTTAAATGTAAATAAATGAAGAGTAAACAAGCATTTGTTTTTCAAAGAAAGTGGAACGTTTTCTTTTCAGCAAAATGACGAGTGCTGTATCCTGTTTGGAATTTAAAACCTTAGCTTCTCAGTTTTGTTTTTGATTCCTTCGAAGTCATATATAACTCAAAATGAACACAGGGGTAAAATGTATGCTTTCTTGTTTCTCATGTTTCCACAGATAATTATTGGAATGCAGCATCGTTCACTACTTCAACTTCATATCTCCACTTTTCCACCTTCCAAGGGGAAACCAGTGCCGACATTTCTTTCTACTTTAAAACGTCAGCCCCTGATGGAGTGTTTCTGGAGAATCTGGGGAATTCAGACTTCATCAAACTGGAGCTGAAATGTGAGTATATTCTGTCCTCCCAGCGTAAATGAATACTTTAAACAATGTAAAGTGTTGAGCGTCTACCATTCAACATATTCTTCAGCAAAACCAATGACTCAGTGCTGCAGAGGCAACACTGAGCCTCCCTGTTCTGTTATTTCCTCCATGAGTGTTGTCGTTCATTTAATGACTGCAGCCCAGCATGGAATCAGGTGTGCTAAAAGAGTGACACAAGGCTGAAGGCCTGCATGATACTTCAGTGTCAAACCGCTGAACAAGTTGTTTGGATCAACAAAGAAGCCTCATCCAAAAAGATGAAAATTCTGACTTGTTGTGTTAAGCAGCCTCCCTTGGGTGGTGTGACTGGCCTCACTGCCGTTCCTTCTTTGACCAGAATTTGGTGATGGTACAAGACTGACTGTCTGGGGGGTTGACAGCTCTCCAGTCATGAGGGTATCTTTCTGCCTCATTTTAACTGCAAAACAACCCAATATTATCCCTGTGATCCACCGCCAGAATGTGCTTTATGGCGTTGTAAAACAAGTTGTAGTTCTGCACAGAGCCGCACATTTCCGGATGATCGTTGGCGACACTGCAGAGGCTCCACTTGTAGTGGCAGGATGAAGAAGGCCCACCCACTTTGGCAAGTCATGGTGGGCATAAAAAGGCAGAATGGTGGGAGGGCCAGAGATGTGCTGGAAGTGGGAAAGGATGACATCTCACACAGGCAACTTGCACCTAATGCAATCCCCTCTTGAATGAGACAACAAACCCTTTTTGCTCCTCAGACTAGCTCCAGCCAAAGAGATGTATTGGTAGTTAAGGGGCTTATAGAGGGTAAGGGAAAATATTTTTTCCTTTCCCCTCCCATTTCCCCCCCCCCCACAGCCCATTTTGGTGTGGCTGCATGCTATGGCAGTATATGGGAATACTCAGCAGTATTCCCAGGTATAACTAATGCCTCCAGATTCCTTAAGCAAAGCCCCAGGCTTGATTTCCTGAGCAAAGAAAGTGCATTTATGATTGGAAAACCTGCTTTTCAAAATAGGTGACAAGATGTGCTCTCATAAAGAACACATTGATAAAATGCAGCTGGAAATAGGGCTAATGCTTCTGGGCGGCCCATTTATCATACAGCTCCCCCTTTCAGTCTTTCACTTATCAACAGCCAAGGAACAGCTGGCAAGGATGGAGAATTACCTCAGGTCCCATTTTTACATACCTCAGTAAATTTGCAGAACATAATTACTTTTACAGCCGGTTGGTCAGCTGACACATTCAAGGTAACCTAAATAAAAATTGTTTTCAAAAAACTAAGTTCATTCAACGTTTCTCTATGTTACATTTTTTTCTTTCACAGGTTTCTTGTAATTTTTTGCCGCTACTTAGCTAATTTTTTTCAATAATCTTTGCATGGATGGAGTATTCTGATATCTTTGCTTATCTGTAGCAAGCTGGGACAACTTTTAGACTGTATATTGCAATCCAGAACAGACTTTGGGGTGGGGGTGTGTGAGAGGATTGATTCATTAAAAAAAAATAGAAATTAGGAAGGAAATTTAGACATTTAGGAAGTATCTTGCTTGAAAACAAGTAATAAATTTCAAGAAGGGCCCAAAGTAAAGAGGTTACCCACTAGATAGCTGGTCTAGACAGAAAACAAAGTGATATAATTTGAAAATCTGGCAATATTGGCTGAAAGAAATGTACAGTCTCTTGCTTTAAAGTATTGTTCATAGTATAATTCATCATGTTGTTGCTGATGGATTAATTGAGCTTTCATCATTTTTAGCCTTTACTTGCTCATTTTATTGTCACTGTTTATATAGCATCAATAATATTTCCCCTGTGTGATTAACTCTCCTTGGAAGGTTTTACATGCGACAAAGCAGCTGTGTTGATTTGACATGCCTGACATCTGCAAAAACTGCATAGGGACTATGATTATCACTATGCCCATTTTTGATAATCCAGATAGCAGGATACATAAATACCAGCGACAAGTCCAAAAAAGTGACTGTTGCATCAAATCTCTGGATTGATGGCTATCTCTGTTTCCAAACTAGCAAAATTGTAAAGCCAAGTTGTGGGAGGAATATGCTATCTGGACATGTTCTAGGGACTGATTTGCAGGTGTGTCTTAATCACTTGATGACTGAAGTATCAGTGGTAATGGATCTCAAATTTTTTAGACTAGGGTCCACTTTTTAGAATGGCACTCGTGTTGGGACCACTGGAAATAACGTCATTAACCTGAAAGTGACAGCAATGATGGCATTGTGACAAAATAAAACAACACTTCTGGAATGCAAACTGGCATTCTTGGATTTCAGCAATTGCACAATCATGAAACATCCCTGACAGAAAATAAGATTAGAACAAAATATTATGTAAAAGCACTGAACTAAAACCAAAATGTAAAAAACCCTCACTTGAAAATTCAAACTGTTAACACTCACAAAAGGAATACAGCAAGCTTCTAAGATGACTGCTCCCAGCTTTCAACTCTCGCTTTCAAATCAGGAAGTGAACGTCCTGGTTTGAAACCAGAGTTAAACCATAATTACCAGCATTACATGTGTTGTAGAGTTCTGGTTTAAAGAAACCAGGATTTAAACGTCATAACCATATTGAAATAAGGAGAGGCGGGAATGTGCAAGCCTGTGGCTCTCCATGTAGTAGGAAACCATGGTTTCCCATTACACTGACATACTCCTTACCTTTACTTCTTTTAGTTTCATGGAAAATTGAAAGACTGTCCTAGTTCACAACAAATAGTTATCTTAAGACTTTCCTTGAGCAACAAAAAGTTCACTTTACAAGAAGATCAGTAGTAAAGAGTTGATAGCACCACTATTATTTATAAAAACAAGTTTATAATTCTTGCGCTAGCACAATATTGCCCATACAATGAAGATAAGCTTTATATGATCAGATTTGGTATGCATCTAGGATATTATAATAGTCCACACACATTGTATGTAATCTTATTATCCTTTTCTCTTCATTCACTAGATAGTAAAAGTATGAAAGATGTTATTAAGTTTACTTTTAAAAGAAAAGTCTGAGGGCCTCCCCTTTTTTCAGAGTTCCATGGCACATTAAGTGGGTGCACACACAAAGAATCTGAAAATTAAGAGGTCTACATTACATGTAAATTACCAATTTTACAACAGTGTGGATTAACAGCCCAATCCAGAGCCCAGGAGCGCAGTGGTAGCCAGGTGGCGTCCGCTGCATCCCACAGCAGCCAGGCAGCTGTGAGAGGCTACGCGGGGGAAGGGAATGTTCGTCCCCTTTCCCCATGGTAAGGGTGCAAGGCGGGTGAGTGGTCTACTCACTTCTGTGCCGGCTACTCACTTCTGCCCGCGTGGCCTTACACGGAGGTCAAGTACTGGTGGCAAGAGTCACCACTGGTTCTGCCCCCGCTCCAACCCTCTTCCAGCCCAGAATGCCCTCCCATCCTGCCCAGAAAGGCCACATCACCGGCAAGCAGTGCTCCCTCTGGGGCATGCATGGCCAGTGTTGTCATGATGCTGCCCCAGCGTCAGAGGTAATGCCTTATCCCCAGCATGGGAGGCGCTTTAGAGCGCCTTGTGTAACACATGCAAGAGCGGTACGCTTGTACCGCTTTTGCTGGAGAGCTCTGGATTGGGCCCTAAAAGGCTAGAATTTGTTGGACCAGCCTTATGGTGGAGCTACAACACATCAGAAACCTTGGCCCTTCACTGTCACATACCATCAGTTGTGTAACATTTGGAATTCTGACACAAATGATTATCAAGTCCAGTAAACATGGGTTAAAAATTGGTTGGGAGTTATGGGTTAAAAATTGGATGGGGAGCAGGAAGCAAAGAATGGGTGTCAATGGACAATTTTCACAATGGCAAGAGGTGAAAAGCTTCGTGCCCCAAAGATCCATTTTAACAATGACCCTAAACTTTTCCAAGTGGTGACAACCATAAGGGATTGTGAAGAGCTCCAAAGAGAGATCTCTGAACTGGGGGAATGGGCAGCAAAATGGCAGGTGTGTTTCAATAGACAAATGTAAAGTGATGCACACTGAGGCAAAAAATCAAAACTTCACATATAGGCTAATGGGTTCTGAGCTATCTGTGACAGAACAGGAGAGAGATCTTGGGGTGCCAGTGGGCAACTCTCTTCTCCTCATCTATTTGGTGCTTTTACAAGGGAGCAAGCAGTTAGGGATGGGCGAATTGGAGCTTGCCTGCCAACCCCTTCCACTGCCTGCAGGCTTCCCACTTCATCCCTCTTGCAAAGATCATGATGCTGGGTTACTATTCATTTTAAACAGACGACAAATGGACTAAGGAGGCTGCACCCTATGTGCTTTGTAAACAGTGGTGTCATTCAAATGATTTAGGAACAGGAACTCACTTTTGATTGGCACTTGTCGGGAACCCGGAACCAGCCACGGAGCCCGTTAGGATCCGGAATGCCCGTTCTGGTCCGTTCCCCCTGAATGACATCACTGTTTGTAAATAAAGGGATGGGTGGATGGAAGCTTATTCCCCTGCCCAGCTTCCATGGGAGGCTTTGTGGAGGTGCATGCCAGCAAAGGTGGTAATTGTCAGCTGATTCAGGCAACCTGGAGCAGAGGCAGATCTAAGGGAGGGCAAAGCTCTAAGTTTTGCAAGAAGCCTTACCTTGCAGTGGAAATCACTCCTCTCTGCACCGTTTTAGCCAATCCTCACAGGGAAAAGCAACATCTTGGCGTTGCTTACTGGCTACAGCAGCAAGGGAGAAGAGGGATTTACATGACAGGGTAAGGCTTCTTGCAACACTTAGAGCTTTGCCCTCCCTATAGATCCGCCTCTGACCTGGAGTCACATGCTGCCTATGAGTAGCCAAGATAAAAGAAGTGCAGTCGTATTTCCATGACAGCATTTTATGTATGGCCTTGAGTCTACTATTTAGGCCGTGCAACTCTGGTTTACCAAGGTACTTCATAATTTTTTTTCCTATCACGAATGCTAGGAAGTTACTTTTAACGGTGGAAGATCATGAAATGCAGAGTACTTTGGCCCATACAGATCCCCAATTGATCCATGAAACGGAAAGTGACCAATATGAACTGTGCAAACCTCTAAACTGGCATCCTGTGATGTGCAAAATAGGAGCAAGGGAGTCTGCTAAAGTGGGAGTGTGCAAAATAGGAGTTGGCTATCTAGACCCTTTGGTAACTGAGGGAAGACTGCCCTCTTTTTCCTTGTAGAGAGGCATCTTGTATTAACTGGCAGCCTTAGGAATGTCAGCCATCTCTCCCCATTTCTTTCTCTACTAGCAAAGTCATTATGGGAAATATTGTCAAGCAGAGAGCAGTAGTGCTTGATTCTCAGCAGGGATAGCCCAGAGAAATGTCAACATGACAAAATACAAAAGCTTCAGGATGAGTAAGAAACAATCAGGATTAGGCACAAAAAGGAGCAATTTAAGTATTTCCAAAAATGAGCCATAGTATTGTTTCCCATTAATGATAGGGGACACCCTCAACTTTAAAATACTTTAATATTGTATCCCATTGAAATTAATGAGATTTGTTTTGGCAGTGTGTCACAAGATCATTTTATGTCTTTGCCAGCTAAGCATGTAATATTCTGTCATATTGATTGAAAGCTTTTCCAGCTCCCTTAATATAGAACTCTATCTATTCAGCGATCTTCACAAAAGAGATGTATTTGCAATGTTGCTGCTTTTCAGTGTTTTGAACAGGACATCTCCTTTCCTGGCCTTACAGAGATGTGTTTTCAAATCCAAGACAGCCCAAGAAATATGGTGCACATATACACTCACGTTGGTAGAGATGTATAATAAGCTAAATAATGGACAATTAGCTACTTCAAAATCTGTCACCCAAAGTCTAATGGTCACGTCAGCCATATTTCAAAACTGTTTGCCACCATTTCCTTTATAGGATTTTGCACGCTCTGGCAAAGTTAAGATGGTCATATGGAGTGGGTAAAGGAAAAGGTAAAGGTTTCCCCACGACTGAATGGTCTAGTCATGATCAATAGTAGGGGGCGGGGCTCATCTCCATTTCTAACCCTGTAGAGCCGGCGTTTATCCAAGGACAAGCTTCCGTGGTCATGTGGCCATAGCATGCGGAACCTTCCCACCAAAGTGGTACCTATTTGCATTTTTACATGCTTTCGAACTGCTAGGTTGGCAGGAGCTGGGACAAGCAACGGGAGCCCACTCTGTCACATGGTCTTGAACTCCCAATCTTCTGGTCAGAAAGCCCAGCAGCAGCTGTTTAACCCGCAGCGCCACCACGTCCCACACCAGCTAACCATGGAGTGGTTAGTTGCCCACAAATTTAACCCATGAGTAGGGATGGGGGGTTTTGGTGATATTTTTTTTCCAAAATTTCTTGATTAAAATAGTAAATTTGCGGTGTTATGTGTTTTTATCCAAATTCTTATTCAAAATTGTACAAACTACACAAAGCACAAATATTAATTATTGCTAATATTAATTAGGTGCTTTGGCATGGTTCTCTCCTTTTTCTTTAACAGTCTTTTTTCTTTAACAGATGAGGGCAGGGAAAAAAGACAAATGTCTTTTGGTTAGCATCCATAACATAAAACCCAAGGTTAACATCCAAAAATATTGCTTTATTGAAGTAATACAAGTGCAATATTTTGCACACGGCAGACAGGATATTCAGAGCATAGTTGCAAAGTATTGCAGCACTGGTTTCCAAATGTTTTTTGCAATGGGATTCACTTTTAAAAACAACAAAAGGTCTTCTATTTTACAAAACTCAATAAAAGATGTATACCCACTTACATAGGCACCATCTAGGGGAGGCTGCAGGTTTTCCAGCCCCCATGTTAACGCCAGCCCCCCCCCCAGCAGCTAGCACCCATGCCAAACAGTGGCCCAAGCACCCATGCCTGAGGCCGGGGCGTGTGAGCGCCACAGTGATCACGTGCCCTGGCTCTGGGAGAGGCAGCTGTCCGGCCGGCAGACCCCTTCCTAAGGCCGAGGCGTGCAACTGTGTGCCCCAGCCTCGGGAGATGACAGGGGGCGTGGCCACATCAGGGGCATGGCCACATCAACGTTGGGGGCGTGGCCATGGGTACCCATGATCTGAAAAGGAAGTCTGCTCCACTGCCCACTTACAAATTTGGAAAACAGATTTGGAAGGAGATGGGTGTGGGGAGGGTGCTTGCTTGCAACTTTACTGTATTTACAATTACTTGTAAGTGTCTAGAATCTGCAGGTTTATAATTTACACTCTGGCTACAATCCTATACACACTTTCCTGGAAGTAAGCCATTGAACACAATGGGACTTACTTCTGAGTAAATATACTTAGGCAACAGCAACACATTTGTTGGTATTCAGGATCAAGCAGGTGTTAAATAAAACATCAACAGCAACACCTTAATCTCGCTGTGGGGCTTCATCGCTAGTCTCTCTTCCTACTCCAGCTGCCACACAAGTGCATACCCTCCAGCAAGTTTACTCAGCAGTTTTATCTGAAATGCTCAGGGGAGGAGGCAGCTGGCTGCCTTACTGAAAATTACTTCCTCAAAAGGAGGCAATGTGGTGTTATTTTGTTAATTGTCAGCTTTTTCATATGTTGATGTGAATATTATGTTCTGTCGCAATTTGAATGGAAATTCGTTTTATTTCTCATTCTGTATTGATCAGCAAAAAAACCTGCCCCTACCATGAGGGAAAACATAGGAAAGGCAGTATATAAATCCTTAAAATACATAAATAACCTCCCATGAGCCCTAGAAACATAATAGGAGGAAGCACCAATGTAATGATATGTAAGTTACAATTTAACAAATATCTAAACCAGAAAGTAAAACAATGGGTTGTTTTACCATAATCAGAACAGCCAAGCAGTGGTGTTCCTGGGGGCAGGGGGGACAAATGCCCTGGGTGCTGCCCAGTGGGGGACAGGGCCACAACCCATTCCCCCACCATTTTTTTTAGTTTATTCCCCTTTTTCTGTCCCCCATTTGGAGCCCTTCCAAGGGCTGGGGAGGTCTCAGGTGGCCTCTTTGACCATCCGAAGGCCTCCTGAGGCCTCTGGAAGACCTAAAAATGTGACTTCCAGTTTTCAGCAAATACTGGAAGTGATTTTTAGGCCTTCTGGAGGCCTTAGAAGGCTTTCTGGGGAACAGGGAAGCCATTTGTGGCCTGCCCAGCCCTCGTAAGGCCCCCTATCAGGGAGGAGTGGAAAAAGAAGGAAAGCAATGGTGTGGGTGGAAACACAGGGGCCAGGGTCGCCACTGCAGCCAAGATAATTTATTTAGAGCACAATCTTAAACTAGAGTTAGGCCGGCATAAGCTAAGCCAGCAAAGTTTGGCCAGCACAAAGGCCACTGTAAAGCATGTTTGGACTACTCTCAGAGTTAGGGAGAATGGCTCACATCTGTGTGCTGGCCTCTCTGACTCCGAGAGTGGTCCAAACATACTTTACGGTGTCCCTTGTGCTGGCCAAACTTTGCTGGCTTAGTTTATGTTGGCATAACTCAGTTTAGGATTGTACCCTTAATCTCTGATGCAAATTCAAATTGCAATTCATTAAAAAAAAGTTTTTTGAAGGATCATGCATTCATCATATATTGACTTCATTCATGTGAACCAATATTCTTCTATTCTGAAAAGAAAATAGAAATCTCATCATTGGTATTTCAGTTGCGACCGATGTGTCCTTTTCATTTGATGTTGGAAATGGCCCAGTGGAAATCATTGTGAGATCACCTAGCCCACTCAATGATGATCAGTGGCATCGGGTAATTGCTGAAAGGAACATCAAACAGGCTAGCCTACAGGTGGACCAGCTTCCAAAAGAGATCCGGAAGGCACCCACAGAAGGTCACACCCGACTAGAGCTATATAGCCAGCTATACGTTGGTAAGTAGAAGTTGTATGTTGATAAGTAGCAAAACAATTATACCACAGTTCTACTCTCTGTTGACTGAGGTCCAATCAATTCATACAGTTACTGATCCAGTGATCCTGTTTACATGCTAGAGTAAAGAGAGGTGGGGGTACAATTCATTACTCATGAACAAACCAGAATGAAGCAATTCTTGAAGATGAAATTCAACAGGGACAAATGCAAGGTTCTGCACTTGGGCAAAAAATAGATGCAGATAAAAAATGGGAGACACCTGGCTTGGCAGCACAACATCTGAGACGAATCTTGGAGTTGCGAAGGATTACAGTGTAAATGAATCAGCAGTGGCGGCCGGGCAGCTCAGTATTGGGCTGTTTGTTCTCAACTGCCTCCCGGAGTAGAATTGTAGTTTGGCAGTGGAATATCTATTCCATGGCTGAGGGATGTGGTGGATTATTGGAGATCTTTAAACAGAGGCTCAACAGGCACCTCCTGGAGATGCTCTAGGTCTAGGAGGATTTCCTGCTACAGGAAGGGCTGATTGTGACTCGGCGTCCCTTCCAACTCTAGTAGGACCATTGGAAATTAGCACAGGATTACAAAAAATAACTAGCAGTACTGTTTATAGCAGCCTGATCTCAAGATCATTTGGGTTACTATTATTAACCATTTGACTGCTGGTAACAGTAGATCTCCCCTTAATTGTCTGTCTTTTACCTTTAAGACAGCTAGTTCTAATGAGTGATGAGTAGGTCATCATACTTTGATGATGGAGGAGTAGCTCCTCATTTGCTACTGGGCTTTTGATTGCTTAGAAAAACAGCAGGTTTCTATTCTACAGGATAACGTGCCCTGCCTTCTTCGAAGCTACTTTTATCAAAGGGCTAAGACTTGAGATTGCTGATTCCTACTGTATAACATGGTGAAGGAGATTATTTACTATCTAAAAGTAATTTTTGTGTTTTGTTTATTGTTGATTTTTTTGTTTTTTATTCTTGTCAAGGTGCTGCAGGTGGACAGAAGGGATTCCTTGGCTGCATTCGGTCTTTAAGAATGAACGGGTTGACTCTGGATTTAGAAGAGAGAGCAAAGGTCACACCAGGTGTGAAGCCTGGTTGTTCAGGCCATTGCACCAGCTTTGGGATGTTTTGTAAAAATGGTGGCAAATGTGTTGAAAAATACAACGGATACTCTTGTGACTGCTCCAAAACAGCCTATGATGGTCCATTCTGTATAAAGGGTAAGAGTTTAAATATGATAATCCCACCATGATTTCTTAATGAAACCAATAGAAATTGTGTAGATCATATTGTTTTAGATGTAAAAGATGTGCATTTAGTCCTATGGAATATAAAAAATATATCACATCCATAGTTTTTACCCAGTGTGTAGGACACTTAGTCAATTGACACAGTCAGAAGAATCATAAAGTATTCCTGACAGTACACTCCAGGCTACAGTAATATGTGTTTGTTTGTGGGATTTAATATTTGAGTGGTCCTCCATGACAATAAAACCTCCTTGAAAAGAATAAATTTTAGGAAAGAGTCTAGGCTGAGCTCCTCTCCCTAATTTGCTAGGCTTCTATACGTGGGAAGGTTTGATTTCTGGGAGTTTGTATGAAGTGCATTATCTCAATACCTCTAGCGTTCTACAGCTGTAATGTACACCATGAATTTTTAAGCCTACATTTTGGTCTGGAAGACATTTGCTTTCCATTATCCCAGGAAAAAAAAGCATATTCATACATTATGATTTGTTTGCTTTTTGCCCCTTCAAGATTATTATTGAGATCCATACAGTAACTCATGAAGCAGGTATAGCTGCAGCCTTACCCTGACTTGAGACAGCTGAAGCCAATACAAAGAGCTCATCTTTTAAGAGTGGCACCTGCCTAGCTTTGATGTTCTCATGATGAGACAGTGCAATAGATGGAGGGGGCAGCAAGCAAGGGGGGAGGATAAGAAAGAGTGCATCTCTGCTCTCTCCTACTTCTCTGCACCAACTGAGAACCTATGCAAGCTGGATATAAAACAAGCCAGCATTTCAAATTCTCAAATAAATGTCAGTAAGTACTTGGAGGAATAAATTCTTGAATTTGTATTCAAACAATTCAACTCTGTAAAATCAGTCAATTTAGAAGATCTCACTGTGCATATTCATTTTTCAATTTCTTCTGCTGTGGACTGTTGGCCTAAAGCAATCAATCAATCAGTCAGTCAGTCAGTCAGTCAGTCAAAAAGTATTTATATACCGCTTTTCAACACTAAGTTCCCAAAGCGGTTTACAGGCAAATAATAATAAATGGCTCCCTGTCCCAAAAGAGCTCACAATCTAAAAAAGTGCAGAACACCACCAGCAACAGCCACTAGAAAAGACACTGTGCTGGGGTGCTAAGTATACACAGTAGCGCAAACTGTTCAGAGTATTTCGTTCTGCCACCTGAATAGGATATATTTCAAATAATGGAAGAATTGCATGTGAGTCAAGTTGTGATTGAGATCAAAGTATTTTTAAAAGAGCCCATTTGGGGGGAGCAGCTGCAGATAACATCAGAAGGCTCAAGGAGGAGTCTATAGACAACCCCTGGAAGGGAGTAAGTTGTTGCGGCAGCTCCCGCCCAACCCTATACTATGCAGATTCAATTATTTGCAGAGTTCAATATCCATGGGGGATCCTGGAACAAATCCCTCACGGATCCCCGGGGCCCACCAAAGTGAGAAAAAACAGTAACAAAGGAGATAGAGCATTAAATGGTACTAATAGGATTGTACTTGTGTCATGACTCATGACATATCTTTATATGTTTCTAGATACGATTCCTAAGTCTGTTTTTCTATGAAGAATCATTTTACAAAACTTTTATAGGGCTAAATAACTGTTTTGTACTCTCATCAGACCTCAAACTATCTTCTTCTTGTTAACAAGCCCCAGTTTATGTTTTTCCACCACACTGCATGAGTGACTTTTATTGTCTGTATATAAAACGGAGAGATTAATAACCTTGACTAGAGCCAGCATACGGCAGTGCCAGTGTACTTGCCTGCCTGTTTTTCTTCTTTCTTCTTCCCTCACCCTTGGCCAGAACGTACCAGCTGCATTCCATATGCTATGTAGCACTGTTTTATAAATGTACTCTGTCTGAATGGGACATAGGTGTTGGGGTCTTGTTACCAAAGCCAGAATTCATTGCATTGCTTGATACTTTAAGTAGTTACATCATGCTGAAAGTATGTGCTGAGAAGTAAATGATTTTGTCAGGTTCTAGTAGTCCGATTGATAAATCCAATGCAAAATCCAATTTTAGATGATTGGGTCTTATACAGAGGCCAATTGTCGAGAGTTACTTTAAGGTATAAAGCAGACCAAGGAGGACAAGCAGGATTCTCTTACTCACAGGGCCATGAAAGAGAAAAAAAATTAAATAATTCATTTAATATTTTAATTGTTTTATTACTGTATATTAATATATAGTATTATATTGCCTGCTTTTACTGTATATTTTATAGTTTAATGGTTTTATTTTAATCCTTTTTATGTATTTTAAAGATATGTTGGCCACCTTGAGTGCCCTTCATGGAGAAAGGTGGTTTATAAATCATATAAATAATAATGATAATAATTGGAATGCCAGAGCTTCTGCCAGAACCACTACCTTGAAAGCCTTCACTCTTGAGGCCTGTGACTAAGAGCACAATCCTAACCTGGAGTTAGGCTGGTACAGTTAAGCCAGCAAAGTTGGGCCAGCACAAGGGACACCATAGAGTATGTTTGGACCATTCTTGGAGTCAGAGAGGCCAGCACATGGATGTGCTCCCCCTGACTCTGAGAGTGGTCCAAACGTGCTTTACGGTGTTCCCTTGTACCAGCCAAGTACAAGTACACCCGTGTACTTTGCTGGCCTAACTGTGCAGGTTAGGATTGCGCCCTAAACTGACTCACAATTTTGGGCTGTGTTGTCCAATTAGATGATGGGCAGCGCAATCCTATTGTACCCCTTGCGTCAATGCTACATCATAGAGCTGATACAGTATGTTTGGCTCAATCCTATCTAAACCCCACCTCCCCACTGATGCCGCTATGCCACTAGAGCACACTGGAGATCTCATCTGAAGAAAGGAACATTTGTTCCCTTGCCCAGGGGTTAAGCCTCTTGCTGAACCTCTGCCTGTGCTGTTGATTTTGCTGGGAAGGCAGGAAGACCAAGACCAAGAAGGGGGATAGAATGTTGGCAGTACACCACAAATATCTCCTCCTTCCTGGCTTTGAGATGGCCCCCACGCCATTCCTCCCTTGCCCCATTCTGCCCCACTAGGCCCCCACACTGACTTATCAGTGCCAGGACATTCCCTAGGGCTGCCAGCACACAGCAACTGTTTTGCTGCCTCACCAGAATAAAAATTCCAGCAGTTTCGCCCATAGGATTTGGCCCTTAATCTGGCTTCCAAAATAGATTAGGAGCTAGCTGAATCAAGGCTCTCAGTGTGTAGAATCTAAGCACAGTGGTGGAGCAGGATCAAGCTCACTCAACCTTCCTATCCCACCTGCAAATCAAACAAATATCAATTTGTTTGTAATGCTTGCAACAACATGTGCATAGGCCTGAACTGCATAGTAATATTTAACCACATGAAATCCAAGAGTCTGTTGCATGATTTGGATCTGTGTACACTGGACTTTACCTGTTTCAGAGCAGTACGGATGACATGTCCAATGCATGGACATTCAGCAGGTCCACAAGAAGGAAAGGTTTATGCAAGGGGCAGGTTGGGCAAGCACACTTCACATATCATGTCTATGGACTTAGAGCATCATTTGAGCTGTCCATCACACAAAAACCTTCCAAGTGCACGTATATGTGTGTCCCAACAGCAAATGTCAATACTGCTTACTTTTTCTTACACAACAGTGCTTTTCGATTTGAATACATTTAGGGGACTGGTAAAAAGGAGTGATATGAAAAGCCTAGGCAAATAAATGCCGTTGACATTGGAGACTAGCCTAGATTGGTTTATAACTAGCAAGCACTTTTCAGGGTAAGCACAGGCCACACACTATGGGGATATTTTTATTGATGAAATTCATGCTTGGAATTCTTGATTGATGGCTGCTTTGAAATTGCACTACATCCAGTCTTAGCAGGGCCAGATCCCACATATGAGAGACACTTCAGGTGCCTGAATTTTGCAATAGCTGTGGCAAGGACATAGCTGCCAAAATGAAATTTGACATCTCTTTCTATTAGGGGCTTTTTTGGTGGGGGGGGGGGTGTAATCAGCTGCAATTGTTCTTTCACTGATCTGAGAAATTGTTATGAGGAGAGACTGAAATGAGTCTGCAGTCCTAGAGATTGCTTTCCTGACCTTTTCCTGACCGTAGTTTACGTATTTTTTTTTCCCATCATGGTAGCAGTCCGGCAGCAGTTAATGGCATTTCTGAGGGCTGAACCTGTTTGTATTCATTTTTGCATTCCTAATGGGTTTCTTCCTAAGCAGAGGAGCTGAGGGGCATATCCTAAAATTAATGAGCTTGTTTTTACACAAGGAGAGATTGTCTTAAGGGCCAAGGCTAGGAAGACATCTTTTTTTTCCTCCAACATGAAAGAAGAAAACAACTAGCCCTTTGGTCAGCAACTTGATTACTTGGAATACAATTTTTCTCAGGGAAAAAAGAGGGTGGTATCAGGGTCAGCCAGATCAGGGCCCCCCACATTCTCCAGATTACCCTTCTTTCAGGGCACCCCCTGAATCTTCAGTACTCATGACAACAGGACTCCCCCACCCTTGGATCCTCAGCCACCCCGATGCCAAGGCTACCTTTGTTGGGGATGTGCATGCATACACTCCAAAAGCTCTACCCCCTCACCACACACTCTGTCCTAACCCAGGATTAATGTTTAAAGGGATATATTTAGATGCTATTCAAAGAAGGAACACTTCTTTGAGACTCAGGATGAGGGGCACACCAAATCCTCTGGCTCCTCACTTTTCGCTCATCCATTGCTGATGAAGCCACATCAGGTCAGATCATGGCTGAGCCATCCATCCATAGCAAGGTAGCACTGAATGTGCCGCCATGGAGTTGGTGGAGGGGTCCATCGGGGGCTCGGTGCAGAGCTTTGCCTTGGGTCTCCTAACAACCTAGCCCTGGCACTGATGAGGCCACATGGTTCTCACCCCAATATTTTCATTTTTTCCCCACTGGCTGTTGCTGGTGTCTATTTTGCATCATTTTCTTTTAGACATGTATGTTCTGTTAATTGAAATTGAGTGACTTGTTGGATATGTCTCTGTCTTCAGGGTAAGGCATTGCCTTGAGCAGGATTTATTTGTTTTAAAAACAGGTACTCTGCCTTCGTCCCACAAGAGGGCTCAAAGCGGCTGATAAAACTCATTAAGAACAATCAATACAATCCAAATAATAATTAAAAATGCCAAGAATGGCTCAAAAATAATCAAAGAGTAAAAAAGATAAGGAAAAGCCTCAAAATGCCTGTTGGGAAAAAAATCATTCTTTAGTGAAATCCTGGCAAGGAAGGAGACCAACACAAATAATCCTGCAAGTGATGCCAATCACTTTTCACTTGCATGGCCTCCCTCCAGCCATTTTCCCCCATGACACAGAGAATGCTGTTTGGTGGAAAGCAGCTGAGGGGGTGCCGGGGAACACAAGGGAACGGCGAAGCTCCCACTGTAGCCCACTGCTGTTCCCCACTGCTTCTCTTTTGCACTGCAGATTGCATCATCGCCCCACCTGCTTGGCAGCAACCACAGTTTCCAACCACACATCTGCCCCCAAAAGCCCCACTCAAAAAAATCCCTTTTTTTCAGCCCCCCCCCCCCCCGCGTTGGTGCTAAAGCAACAGGACTGGCGCTCCAAGCAGCGCAGGTCCCGTTGCGCCCACACCACGCCTCCCTTGCGTCATCTGAAGCTGGCCGGTGTGAGGGAGATGCCATTGTCGGACGGTGCATTGCTGGGTAGCAGGCTCAGAGCTGAGGAGCACTTAGGGGAGGCTGGAGCCTCCCCTATGTAAGATCGCGAACGTGCCCTTGCCACGGGGAGGCTCCAGCTTCCCCGACCCAGCATCGGATATGGCACTGGTCAGCCGTCCTCGCCATTCCAGCACTGGGTAGAATCCTAACCAAATTTCAAGCACTGGCATAGCTGTTCCAGTGGGGCATGTGCTGCATCCTGCAGTGGAATAGTAGCCACAGAGGCCTGCTGAACCGAAGGGAATGTTAGTTCCCTTGCCCCAGAGCTGCATTGCCCTTAGCCTGGTGCTGGAAAATGTGTTAGGACTGCAGCCTGCATCTTTGTCCAGGTCTTGTAGTCTTTCCATCTTCTTGTCGTTTGAAGAATATATGTGGAATTCTTGGATACTTTCTCACTACTAGCCAGACTCCAACAATGTGATGAAGCCATGCCCTGATAGTAGCAAGAATTGAGAAGCAAGAAAAGAAAATAGGAGACAGGCACTCTGAGTTCCTTGAACAACTTGTTTGTCAGCTGCAAACCTTTCAGAAACAGAGTCGTGCAGATAGCCTGGTGTGTACAATCAAAATTCATCTGAATCCAAATACAAAGAGGCTGTCTTAGACTGCTGCTGTTAGATTCATTTGTCTTGCTTTTAGATATTCGTCATTCTGGCATTTTGTCTCATATTTGCTATGAAAATAGGTGGAAGTTATGGAGTTGAATACAAGTGCTGGAAAAGCTGCATTTAAAAATTGTATGTCTGAAATTGTATTTCTGAATATTTGCTACAATTCTTTGTCCACCTCCTACTAGGATGTAGACAGTTTTGTGTCCATCACTATCCCATCATCATTGTACATCATCAAAATTGTCACTTAAAAAGTCTATTATACATTGACCTCAACAGGAAGAAGTCTACCTATAGCTTTCCTTTTTGATGCCTACCGCCAGGAAATAGGTAGCTTTATTAATATCCACAAATATATTCTAATCAAGAACTGAGCTGGAGGGTAGAAAGAGAAGGATTAAGATTATAACATAAACCAGAAAATGACTTAGAAGTATACTAAACAATAGCATTTCCTGCTCTGTGTGCAGTCTAAGAGCCAACTGACACATCTGAATAATGCCAGTCCCAAATCCTGTTGAAACTGTACTAGTTCTGGCTCAGGTTGGAGGAATGCTGGAATGTCCCTCAAGGCCCCATATAATTAAAAACAACACATCCTAATTTTATAAAAACAAACACAAAACTAGGCTAGAGCCTTTCAACCTAGTGTGGTTATGTTCTATACAAAGAGGGTTTTAAACACCAACACCAACACCAAGAAGAAGAAGAAGAAGAAGAAGAAGATGATGATGATGATGATGATGATGATGATGATGATGATGATTCAAGCCTCAACCTGCAAGAGCCTGCTGTCTGAAAAGTGTGCTGGAAAGCATTCCTCCATCCCCACTGCAATGACATCCCAGATAATCTACCCATCAATCAATGGGGGTGCAGAAGATAACACAGACACCCACCAACCTTGGTGGCAGCCCTATCAGCCACCCTGCTCCCCAAAATCAAGAACCATTGTTGAGCAGTGAGACAAATCATGGCTGGGCTTCTGAAGAAGAGAAGTGTGCTTTGATCTTCCAACAGATCTGCAAACCTTGCAGGATCCCTGATACTGTCCAGCATAGTATTCAGTAGACCAAGAGAGGATGGTAATGAGGAAGCACAGCTTAGAGCCTCCCCCCCCTCCCCAGGGAGAAGACATCTATAGAGAGCTTGGGAGGAGGAGGAGGAGGAGGAGGAGAAACCACCTGGTAATCAATGGTCTTTGTTGGCAGATCCTGAGAGCAATGGCTTCACTAGGGAGTACAGGGTGACACACTTGGATTGTGTGTGTGACACTACTGGCCAAAATTGTGAAAATCTTGGTATTTTTGAATTCCATCATGTTATGTATCATTCAATATTGAATTTAAGTATGAAACCATGTTGAAATATCTGTCTTCTGTCCAAGGTTATAAACAAATAGCTAGAAAATTCAAACACAACTTCTTTATTTACAAAAAGTGAATTTCCTTTACTCAGAACTGACTGATGAGGCAGTCAGTGAGACTGATTGCTAATAAGGTTAACTGTTATGATAAAGCAGGGAACCAGTAAGGGGTTAGGTCTCATTTCCATGTATCAGAGCCAATACTAGAACTTAGGTAGCCCAATCCTAAGCTGCCCAACTGCCGGATTTGCAGCAGTAGCAAAATGGCTATTGCTGCATCCTAGGGGTGTGAAGCTGCTCCTGGAGGCACCTCAGAAGAAGGGAACTTTCATCCCCTTCCCCCAGGTAAGGGTGCAGGCCCACCAACGGGTCTCCTCAAGTCTGCACCAGCTAAATTGCCAGCATGGACTTGAGGATCTCCGTGCTGGGCTGCATGGAGGTTAGGATCTGGCGGTTGAGGCCACCACCAGTCCCACCCCCACTCCGCCCCTCCCCCTGCCCAGTTCCGCCCTCCCCGCCTGTCCAGAAAGAGCACACCGATGGTGTCATTTACCACCTGCTGGTTCCATGTAGCCTCCTCCAGGCTCTGGGATCCAGCATGGTGCAAGCAGTTAGGCCTTACCGCCAGTGGTGGAAGTACCTTACAGCACTTTCGCAACACCAGCACCAGCAGTAAGGCCTTACTGCTGGCACCAGCCGCTCATTCAGTTGTGTGAGTGTCATCAAGTTGGCCACGGGTTTTTTTGTTGGTTACTAATTTGTTGGGTGACCTGTACTGTGACATATTAAAATAAATAAAATGAGGGTTACACCAACCCTAGTGATGCCACTGCATTAATGCTGTGCGCATGATTCCTGTAGCTAAGAAGAAGCTGCTAAACCATTGTAGGATAACAGCTGGAGTTTGAAAGGTTCTATATACGCTGAACAACATTATAAAGACCCTTATTGGGTCTAGAAAGCTACCTATGAAAATATCCGAAGAGAACTCTGAGGAGAAGTCTAGTATGGAAGGACATCCATCATGGGGGTGACGCAGTGATGTCATTCAGGGGGAACAGACCAGAACGGGCGTTCCGGATCCTAACGGGCTCCGTGGCTGCTTCTGGTTTTTTTCTTCTTCAACATTTGAATTTGAATTCAAAAGTGAGTTCCTGTTCCTAAATCATTTGAATGACACCACTGGGGTGACGCCATGAGCTCTCACAAGCCCTAGTGACGCCACTGCCAGGGAGAAGTTATATAAATAAGTACATTTCCAACAGGGCTGTATCATTGTTCTGAAAGTGAAGATTGACTTGAAGGAGAGAGAATTCTTCGAGATCACAATGGAGTCTAGAGTGGATGCATGGAATGGCAGCCCTTTCAGAAATCTGCTTCTGGCCATAGACAAAGATATCGGCAGAGAGGGGTTTGACAAAAATTAGCCATATTTCTAAATAGTGGCGGAATCAATAAAACTCAGGACATGGCTTTCGAGTGGCCTCCCTTAATGGAAAAGTCTAGGTTTGGCAAACTGGTACCCTCTTACCTGAGTGGGCCCAACAAAGTCTCTTTACCTCTAAAAGGGCACTGAGATTATCTCAGGAGTGACCTGTGGATAGTTCTGGCTATTGAGAAAATAAGCTTATTAACTGATTAAATTACTGCTTGGTAAAAGGACTTCTGTCTGCCCAGTTTTCCATTGAGTTTGGAACTGCCCCTTTTTAAAAAAACGTAAGCAGTAGAGATTTGTGAAATAACGCTTATTCAGATTGGAATTCACCATCATGTTGGATAAAAATATTGTAATGCTCCACAAACACCGTCCTTTTTCTGGATGACTGGCTCAAATGTCTTTTTTTAATGTTTATGCTACATCTGTCAATAGTGCATGACTGCATCACATATTAGCTTAGAAATACTTTTTTTTTCTTCTTTCCAGAGAGAGCTGATCTCATTCTAATATGTTTATTTCCCTTGGGCTTTTGTCTCAAAAGGGCAACATGCCTGGTAACTTATCCAATTGACAGACAGATTTCCATGTCCTTTTGAAAAGTTTCATGTTTCCAGAAGAAGTGTAACAGTGAATGCATTGCACCTGAGAAGCAATGAGCTGCACTTTAGTTTGAGCCTCAATTTGCAAATGATGATATGTCCTTCTGCAAATCTGTATTCCTATGTTACTGTGTGTGCTTTTAAGACATGCGAAACATGTGCCCACAGGGGAAATCTAGAATGTTTGCGGGATCAAGTGCATTGGTCAGTGACACAACTAAATAAAATGGAATACAGGAAAGAGGGATGAGGCCAAAGGTGTAAAACTAAATAACTCTTATTGTGAGGATAATACAATATACACAACACAGAAGGTAGCAAGGGATCTGTTGATCAATGCTTAGGATTGCCAAAGACCAGGCCAAAGGTAACTGTACCTGCTGAGTTCATTTGAAGCATTGCACAGTGTATGGGGCCAAAGCACAGCAGTTGCAAAGGCACGGAGGAAGGCAGAAAAGGGTTTGAAAAGCAAACCCAGGTGAGCTAAGCAGTAAGGTAAAGGTTTCCCCACGACTGAATGGTCTAGTCGTGACTGACTGTAGGGGGCGGTGCTCATCTCCGTTTCAAAGCCTGTGGCGTTTTTGTCTGAGGACAAGCTTCCATGGTCATGTGGCCGGCATGACTATACACCGTAGTGCACGGAACGCCATTACCTTCCCACCGAAGTGGTCCCTATTTATCTACTTGCATTTAGGTGCTTTCGAACTGCTAGGTTGGCAGGAGCTGGGACAAGCGACGGGAGCTCACTCTGTCACGCAGTCTTGAACTCCCAACCTTGCGGTTGAAAGCCCAGCAACAGCGGATTAACTCACTGCGCCACCACGTCCCAAGCTAAGCAGTAACCTTAGCTAATTTGAAGGAGGGGAGCAAGGCAAAGGAGTTGAGGTTGCTCTCTCAGGGGAAGGGTTGCATTGAAAGGTGGCTCGGTGAATGCAGGAGTGCTACTTTACAAAAGAATGGCTGCTCCTGGAGCACTGGCTTTTTCAGGTGTGCTCAGGGAAGAAAATCAAGGGAGAAGAGAAAAAGCAGGGCCAACCTTGGAGCAATTTGGCAGAATCGGGCCCCGCACTTCAGAGGGGCCCCACGCCATGAAAGGGAATCACCCATGCCAAGGTGTGGCAAATGGAATGCTATGTTGGCCCTCTCTCCTGCCACGGCACCCAAGCAGCCAGAAATGGGCCTCCCAGAAGCAGTTGGCAGGGTTGTCATCCCTAACTCTTTCTGGGTGCCATGCTTTGCATGTGCTGCATGCGCTGATGCATGTGCCAATGGGATTGCCACAGCTGCAGTCGCCACTGCTGCTTGTTGAGTGGGGGGCCCACGGGTGTGGGGCCCCATGCAAATGCATTGCTTTGGGCTCCTCGGCTCCTACAGCTGGCCCTGGGAGAAAGGTAAGGAAAGAAGAAGGTGGTGTGATACCTATCCTGGGTTTTAGCTGGTACAGCAGTCCTTGAGTAGGGGAAGGAAAGGGGTGCTTAATGCAGCATCAAAGGGTCTCTGCACAAGTCATGAGCATGGGCGACAGTGCAGTAAACAATGAACAGAGAATACAAGGGGTGCATGATCCAAGTTTTTATACCCTAATTTCCACAGGAATGAATGGGGGCTTTTGTGGGGTGATCTCATCAGGGACCTTTGTGCCTTGATGGTCCTGGCTCATCCCCAGGTCCAGATAGGTGCTATGGTTGTTTTGCACCCTGATTAGGGTGCAGCACTCAACTCTTGATTTGTTTTGGAGGTCAGAGCTCCAAATCTTTTAGAGGTCTATAGATTTGTCTGTGGAGTTGGTGAGGACTGCTAAATTGGGGAACCTACTTTTGTGTCACTAACAACTGTGTTTATTTCAAGCCAAGAAGCTCCCAAGATGTGGCATTTGTTTGCAAGTTCAAATTTGCATTGCAAGCAGGATATCACTGGGCATGGAACAAACAAAAAGCAAGGCTTTTCCTAAGCTAGCCAACTAGAATGGGGTGGAGTCAAGTATTCCAATAAATCCAAGTCATGGCCTTCCTTAAGTCCTGCAGGCCTCTTGAATCAGTCCCGTTCAAATGCCACAAGACTGGTTTGGGTCATTCTCTCCTGGCACCAGGTGTACGTGTAAACTTCAATCATGCATTGAAGAGACAAAGAAAAAGCTTGTTAGGCAACAGTTGTGTTTGCCATTTCTGTTTATGCAAATCCAGCACAATATCAAGTGAGACAAGATAGAGCTGTGTTTTATTAAAGAACACATCAGTCCTGTGTTAAATTTCCCCTTCATAGTACCATCTTCATATGTCTCTGTGTGTGTGCATTTAAGAGTGTGTGCATTCTCTCCCTGAGAATAATTAGTACTATAATGAAAACTGATGTAGTTTCTGATATTTTGGTCATATGGTTTGTAAATTCCTGTTCTTTGGCAAAGGTAGAAGGCATTCCTGACCTTTTGAGAAAGCCCCTCCCAAGAGGTTGGAGGCTGGGCCAGCTAGCCAATTTTTTCTTCATTGGCTACTTTCTAGTCCTTCGGTGCTTTACCAATTTTAGGGAAAAATCAACATAACATACTTCTGTTAGAAGAGCCACAATTCCACATTTGAATTCTTTAAGAAGACTCGTGGGTGGTTTAACTCCTTGCTTGCATTATGATTCTAGTTCTGATCAGCCCCATCTCCCAACAACAGCTGCTATTTTCATTTTAAAAACACAGAAGCACTAATGATGCATTTCATGTCATGTGCAGTTTGATTCTGAGTCGGAGGTTTCTGTTGTTGGTGTTCCCAATGGAGCGTATGTGTTGAGGGTGGTTGATAAAGCTGCTTGCATTGGCAGGACTGTGGTTCAGTGGTCAGGTACATGCATTATATGCAGGCGGTCTCAGCTTCAATCCCCAGAGGAGACAAAGACAAATTCTTACCTGAAGCCCTGAAGAACTGCTGCCAGTCAGTGCCTATTAATACCATGTTGCAGATGAACCTATGATCTCAATATTGGACTCCATATAGGCAGCTTCCCTACATTCCTGTGTTTTCACTGGCTTTGGAAAAAGCGTTCCTTTAAGGCTACTTTTACTGTAAAAGGAAATAAAAAGACAGTATTAAAGATTGCCTTTCTAACAGCGGGTGATAACTTTTGCCTGTTGAATTGTTCTTCACTATCCTCAAAAGTAGCCTATGTTGAGGTGTTGATGATAATGCAAATTGATTTAAAATTTAATAGATCAATCCATTAAAAAGTAGAAAACCTATGCCCCAATCGTATCACCCCCCCCGGCTGCTGCAACAGTGCCAAAATAGCTACCACTGCATCCCAGGTGGGGGCAATCCAGAAGATCTCTTTAGGGTAAGGGAACAATCATTCCCTTACCTGGAAGTAAGCTTCCAAGGCACAGAAATATTTACTTAGACCTGTGCCAACTAAGTAGCTGGCAAATGTCCATCTGAACCTGCATGGTGGGATGAGGTCTAGGAAGGGGGATAGGATACAGTGTGCGCTGGCACCACCACCCATCTCCCACTCCTTCCCTCTCCGTTTGGATACGTCCTTTCCTCACAAAGACAAAAAAAAAACAAAAAAAAAACATCCAGAACAAGCATTTAATTCAGATCCCTGCTCAGAATTTTGGGAAGATTCTTAAAGATTGTTCATACTACTAGTGGACCATAGATGAGAACTATGGAGAAAAATTGTGGAAAGCTTGTGCATCGTAGCAAGCCAGTCATACTTCTGCCAAGTGCCACTTTATGGTCAACATACTGCAGAAACTTAGGACGCAATACTAACTTGTGCTGGAATGAGAAGGCCTGCAGGCCTGCCCCCTATCCATCGCTAGTTGCTGCTGCCTGGAGCCTCCCTGGGACAAGGGCATGTTTGTGCCCTTACCCTGGGGTAGGCACCAGCCACCCCAATGGGCTCCTCGGATCTGTGCCTGCTGTTTAGCAGGTGCAGTGCCAAGGACGCTGCATGGCCCGAATCGGGGCCACACAGCCTGGGAATGGGACCTTTTGTAACAGCCCGCCCGGAAACGCCCTCCCTCCCTCTCAGAAACGCCCCTGTGCCAGTCAAAGTGTTGCGCCACCGGCTTTGGCCAGCGTTGTTTGGCCGATGCTGCTGCTAGTGTCGGCCCAAAGATAGATCTGCTGGCACGAGGCTGCTGGTTGGTGCTCTTGCGCCTGCACTGCTGCTGTTGGGCCAACACTAGCAGCTAGTGTCAGCCCGAGGCAGGGGCTTGGATTGCGCCCTTAAAGTGGGATCAAACACACAGTAATGGTGGCTTGTGCTTGGTTGTATCTGTATGCACTGTTGAGATTTTCATTATCAATAAAAAATGGTGAGATTGGATCTAACAAAAAAGAAAAGTGTAAAATAGAATTGCTTTTCATGTTAGTATTTTGGAAGAGATTTATAGCTTCTGTGGTGGAATGACAGCTATAAATCCATCACAGACAGCTTTGATAACAAAGGATGAACAGTTGTTTTATGGGCCTGCACCAGAGACACTCCTCAACACATTAACTCATTTTTTGGAAAAACTGAATGGGAAAACAGCAAGCCATAAAATGTTGCTAACATTAGGTTTCACAAAACGTTATGAAGAAGGCTTATTAAAATGTGTACTGATGGTGTCACAGTCTTTACATTTTCTTTATTCAGCATTTTCCTATACAGTATATCTGCTAAGGGGACTAGATTAACTTGGTTAAGTACAATGAAACTCCTGGAGAGTTTGATGCACAATGCACTCTGGAGGCCAGGCTGATTTCCATTTTCCAGAACTATGCAGCCATTTGGGAATAAATTTAGATATTGCTACACACATTGAGAGTCTTCTCAACTCGCTGATCAAATATATTAGGACACTATGCCATCACTGCTGATAACACCATTATAATTACAAAACAGATCCCTCAAAGTGTGTCATAGACCATTCAATTTTTCTTTCTATTTTGATACTGCAGAGGGAATTTCTGTTCAGTTATTGTTACATGAGCAGTTCCCAAACTGTGGGTCCTTGGCCCAATGTTGGAAAATATTTTTTAAGTGGGTGCTGATGCTAAAAGGTTTGGGAAACTCTGCATTACACTAATAATAATATTTCTTTTCCTTCCTCCCTAGATGTTGGAGCATTTTTTGAAGAAGGGATGTGGCTCCGCTATAATTTTTCATCTGCAGGAACTAATGTGAAGGACTCTGGTAGTAGAACTCTCTTGAGCTCAAAAGAGCCAGAGAATGCTGTGTTTGATGTGAGTGTGAACAAGGAAGAGCTCAGTTTTAGCTTCAGCACCACCAGAGCTCCCTGTGTTCTTCTGTATATCAGTTCCTACTCCCAAGACTACATGGCCGTGCTTGTGAATCCCTCTGGTAAGAGATTTGGTTTTTGTTCTTCTGGGAGAATCTGTTGTATGTTTTGGGAATAACTGAAAGATACCTCTAACCAGAAAAATTTAGGTAGCTCACATTCAAAGAATCAGAGTTGAAAGGGACCTCAAAGTCAACCCCCCTTGCCTGTAATCAGAAATCCTCCTGCCTGTCAAGCTTCTGCTTGAAGATCTCCAGTAAGGGAGAATCCACCATCTCCCTCAGCAATGTGTTCCACAGCCGAACTGCCCTGACCATCAAGAATTTCTTCCTGATGTCCAGCCAGAATCTCAACCCTCTTGCAGTTTGTACCCAATGGACCTAGTTCCACTCTCAAAGGCAGTTGAGAACAAATGTGTTCCATATGACAGCCCTTCAGGTATTTAGAGAGTGCTATCGTACCTTCTTGGCCTTTTCCATTCCAAGCTCACCATACCAAATTCCCTCAACCTTTCCTTGTAAGGCTTGTTCCCCAGCCTCTGATAAGCCTCGTTAACCCGCTTCAGTTTGGCTGCTTCTTTTCTTAATGCTCAACACGAGTGATGTCAGGGGTTGGACAAGTTGTACACTATCCAAGGGCCCTTGGCCCATCAGAGGGCCCACTTATCAGAGACTGACTTCTGAACCCTCCATATGAGGGGCAGCAGTAGCACCCAAAACAACACCAAGAGGCTGGCAATACATTGCCCTGAGGCATCCCACAGCTGGCCATAGAAAGAATATGAATTGTGGTATAAAGTTTTTTCAATCATAACAGCCGCCTTTGAGGTCTTGCAACTACTTTGTTGAGGTATTCGTTCCGTCATTGTGCCTGATTCCTACTTTTAAATGAAAAACTACTCTCATCTCACTCTGTGCAAGTTCCTCTTTAAACTGCACACATTACATACTTTTAGGGCGCAATCCTACCCAGCGCTGGAATAGCACAGCCGGCCAGCCAACGCCATATCCAGCGCTGGGTAGGTGGAGGCTGGAGCCTCCCTGTGGCAAGGGAGCGTGTGCTTCTTCCCCCTATGTGCTCCTTGGATCTGCGCCCGCTAAAGCGTGGTCGCAGATCCGAGGAGACCGCTGAGCCTGAATCGGGGCTGCATGGCCTCGTGGACGGGCTTAGGAAGTGGCTGTACGGCCACCTCCCAAGCCCGCCCACATCCCAAACAAGTCCCGCCCCTGCCTCCCTCCCTCTCACCAATCCCCATGCTGCTTCAGTGCGGAGCGTCCCTTCCGCGCGGAGCATCCCTCACGCCAGTCCTGCTGTTCTAGTGCTAACGTGGGGCTGCCAATCTGCGCTCCCGCATCAGCGCTAGAGGCATCGCACTGATGCTATGACATAGCATCGGCACGACGGGCAGTGCAGGATTGCGCTGCCCCATAAGCACTTCAGATATTTTAAGTGTACAACTTAGAAGTATGATGTGGCAAACACTTGTCTATGTGTTACACACATTTGGTGGGAGGTGCTTTGACTGACCACAGCTTCCTGTTGAATGAGCGCTCAGTGGCAAAGCTGAGTTTCTTGGCTGCCATGTAATGTGTGAATAGCGCTTGGAACTCTGCTCATTTATCATAATATAATGGTGTCAGGATATGAAAGTAACAAGATGGAGGTTTTGGAATCAATCCTGAGAAATAGAGATAAACATAATTAAATTTCTGAATATTTCTTTCCATAGGAAACTTACAAATTCGATACAACCTTGGAGGCTCCAAAGAGCCATTCAACATCAACGTAGATCACAGGAATGTGTCAAATGGACAACCACACAGTGTCAACATCACACGGAAAGGGAAAGAGATTGTTCTTCAAGTAAGTGCAAAGCAATGGTTGTTATAGGGAAATATATCAAGAAATAATGATAAAAAATACTAGGGCAGATACTTAATAATAATGGGAGAAAGTGAAATTCACAAACAGAATGCTGGTAGAGAGCGGGGAAGACTAAACTGTTTGTGTATCACATATATATGAGAAACTCAGCTGTCCCATAGCGTTGACACAACATTGTTGCGTTGCCGCTACGTCACTAGTGCAGACGCAGGGTTGCTGAGTGGCACCCCTGTGTCGGTTCTAGCGCTCTCAGGCCAACGCAGTGAGTAGCGTCGGCCTGTGCACCGACGTCAAGCCTCCCTTGTGTTGGCCGAAGCCAGCCAGCGCAAGGGAGGCTCTGTGTCCACTCGGACACAGGATTGGCAGGCTTGGCAGCCATAAGGTCGAATCCTAAGCCCTATTGGGAGGCCGCGTGGCCCTGATTCAGGCCAAGAGGTATCCTCAGATCTGCGCCTGCTGTTTAGCAGGCATAAATCCGAGGAGCACATTGGGGAGGCTGGAGCTTCCCCAACGGTAAGGGTGCGAATGTGCCCTTGCCATTGGGAGGCTCCAGCCTCCCCAAAGCAGCACTAGGATTTGGCACTGGCCCATCAGCCTTGCCAATCCAGCGCTACTTAGGATTGTGCTCTGAATCATTACCAGATAATTATCATTACAAAAAAAAAATCCAATGAGTCAAACTTTAACAAAGATGAAGACTATAATCACAAAAGCCTGCTACTCAACTACTGCTATGGAAAGATTACATTTCATTCTAATCTAGACTATAAATCAGTTACAATTCATAGCTAATAATTATACACATGAAGGGCAACATTGTAAAGACTAACAAAAAATTTTAGGGCGCTATCCTAACCTGGAGTTTTCGAGCCCTTGTGCTAGCCCAGGAGTTTCACAAACGAACCATAAAGTGCATTTGGACCACTCTCGGAGTCAGGGAGGATGGCGAACATCTGGCACAGTCAGAGAGGATGGCTTGCTTTTAACTTTGATTGATGTTAATGGGAGAGATCTAAGGATATGAAGAACTCTCTCACTGAAATCAATGGGCATGGAAAAGAGACTGTCTAATCCAGCAGTCGCCAAACTCACGACCACTGTGCAGCAGAAACCCTTTCCCCATCCTGAGTGGCATGGATAGTTCTGTTGTGCTGCTGCTTAATTTTCCAGCCATTGGCTGGGAGGGACACTCTGGGCATTCACGTCTATGCCCAGGTGTCACAGAAGGCTGTGCAGCAGGACGCTGGGCATAGATGTGAATGCCCAGAGATCCCAGCCAGCAGATTGGCTGGAAAATGAAGCAGCAGTACAACAGAACTATCTGCGCTCGGGGAATGGGTTTCTGCTGCACAGCAGTCGTGAGTTTGGCAACCACTGGGTTAGACAAATTCACAGTCTATTTTCCATGCCCATTGATTTCAGTGAGAGAGTCATCAATCATATCCTTAGATCTCTCCCATTAACACCAGTCAAAGTTAAAAGTGCTTAATTTCTGGATTGCATTGATAATTCAGAAGCTAAATTATTTCTTATCACCAAGAATGTTCTTTTAAAAAAACCCAACTAGAATTTGAATTTATAACATCATTATGTTTTATCATTATTTGTATGGTTAAAATGCAATATGCTCTGCAAACCACACATCCTCATAGAATTTTTATTGTTATGAATGCCATTCCATTTATAGAGTGAGTTATTTCAATGAGAGGCCTGCAGTTCTTCTAATGGTTTGTACCTTCAGAGCCACTAGATGGCAGTACATCATAATTTTTGGAAAGAAAAAGGATTCTGTCTCCTGTTACTGTCTAATAGTCTACAGCTGTCTCCTCCATTAGACATCCACAATATTGTCTTAGTAATCAGAATTTAGAAAACAGTTAACCAGCATTAACTTAAATGAAATACCAATTGTACCAATAGGAAGAATTACTGTGTGTACTGCAAGGTTTCTGGGACAGTTGATTTTAAAGGACTTTATCAGTGGAGGCAGTGCTGTGTTCCTCTAATCTGTTGGGCAAGTGCCTACAAGGACAAATTCATGATACGCATATTCAGTCGTAGATGCCATGGGGCTGTAATGATTAGTTGTATACTACAGGGCAATGAGTGTTTCTATGCCAAAAGATACCATATATTACTGGAGGCAGGCAACATGTAGGTCCAGACTCCTCATCCAAGGATTTGTTATCCATAGACCTAACTGGCTGTGGGTTCCAAACCCAGAATCAAAGGCCAGACTTGAGCTATCAGATGTGCCCAGAGGCATTCTTCAGTTGCTTCCGAGAGGCTTTCTGAGGTCCACAGAAGCCATGTGCAGCCTTTGCAGGACTAGAAACATCTCCAGGCATGACCAGAAAACATCTCTAGTTGCATCCAGAGTAGTACAGGTCAATTATCTGTGGATTTCCTTATCCATGGAT
>JAJKFI010000032.1:12499125-12546981 GCA_029204185.1 Lerista edwardsae
GCCCAGCGTTCCGGCTGAATGACAACGCTGGATATAAATAAATGTAAATATCTCTAAGTTTCTATAGACCTCAGCTGTGAACCTGGGGCCCTGTAAAATACGTTTCAAATTGGGCCTTTACCCTTGGGCTGGCCCATGACTGCTTTTTAAGCAACAAAAACCAAGCAGCATCCAAAATGGGTTGCCCCAACATGTAGTTTGTCCTTACTTCACTGTAGTGTTGATAGATTGCAAAATAGTGTTTTTGTAGTACTGCTAGATTATCTCTGTAGTATTTGTGTGGGTGAATGGTACTTGTTTTCATTTGCCCACAATTCTTCTAATGCTGTCTCATCACAATCCATATCTAAACCAAATTGTCTTTACTTTCTGAAGAAAGGAGAAAGAAATAGTACTGCAATCATCCTCCTTTTTTTTTTAACCTTGAAAGGTCAACAGCTTTAAATTTTCTCATAAAGGAGTTAATATTATAGATCTTCCCAAGAAAACTTAAGTTCAAGTTTTAGCTATTCCTTTAACACACTCTCTCCTTTTCTTTGGGCAACTTATTTTTTAGTCTGCTTTACAATCCCCTATCCAGAGAAATGTAGGCCATACAGATGATGTAGGTTATCTGCATGTGTTTGGCTTCTCTGGACTGAAGCAACTCTGTATTATCAGTGAAAACCCCTAGCCAAGGAATATCCTGTATGTTTTAATGTGAAAGTAGTTTAACACCCAGAACGAGCTACTAAGGTTGTGAATGTTAAGCTTCAAGTGACCTCATTTTCTGTAATGCCAAAGTGACTGTTATTTTTTTATAAAAGGAACTAGCGTTTTGTGACCCGGCGTTGCCCGGGGGCAGAAATTATCCCCAGGCTCTATTAGGAGGAGGAATGAGTTTGTTCTGCAGTGCACCCCCACCTCTGGGGGCGTATGGGGGGCCCTACCCCCACAGTATATCTGTCCAGATCGTAAGGAAGGAGTGTACCACGTGTGGTGCACATCGTTCCAGGCGTTCCAGAGTAATGGTGGAACATACACACAAATATGCAAACCTCCCTCAAAAGCATGACATAGTGAGATCCATATATAGACGTATAGAACCCGTCCCTGAAATAAAACAGTATTGATGACCTGGAACCCACAATGCACACTATCACTGTGAAATGAATGAGGAAACAGGGACACCATCAACTAAGAGAGCAACATGAAGGTCCC
The DNA here is from genome assembly GCA_029204185.1 of Lerista edwardsae. NCBI lineage: Eukaryota > Metazoa > Chordata > Lepidosauria > Squamata > Scincidae > Lerista > Lerista edwardsae. The sequence goes on from JAJKFI010000032.1 coordinate 12,500,326, forward strand.
ACTTACTGTCTGCAGGTCCTGTAGCAGGATAGCCCTGATGTATGAGAAACAGGCAGAGGTGGCCTGTTAGCTCCCTGGACATAGGCCCCTCTCAGATCTGACTGGCTGCTGGAACTCTCTGGATCCTGCTCTTTCCACCCTGGCCCACTCAGGCCACGCAGGCCAAGCAGTTTAGTTTCACTTTCTGTTCTGCCTCTGTCTGGTAGCTGAGCTGCTGCAGAATCGTCTGTGACCACAGGGTGGCAGCAGACCTGTAGCCCAATGCAATCCCCTTGGTTCCTGACGATCCGGGCCCCCTCCCTGAAAATCGGGGGGCTGTAGGGGGGTCTGACCCCTGCAGTGATTCCTTCCAGGCTGCAAGGTACATGTGTGCCAAGTTTCGTGGACGTGGGCCAAGGGACGGAGACGTGTATAAGGAACATACATACATACCCACGTCCGTTTTTATATATATAGATTGTGATATCCTTTCGAATTTGACAATGACCACTTCCAAAGCATCCAAAATACATTTTTGTTCTGAAATGTATTCTTTTTCTCCATATCATAAGAACATAAGAAGAGCCCTGCTGGATCAGGCCAAAGGCCCATCTAGTCCAGCTTCCTGCATCCCGCAGCGGCCCACCAGGTGCCCTAGGGAGGCGTGAGACAACAAGATGCTTGCATCCTGTTTCCACTCCCGTGCACTCCCTATCCATAGAGCTACACCACCATCACCCCTCCAAAGTAAAATACTTTTGAGTTACAATGCTGCTGGCTCTATTCAAATTTGCAGTTTGAATATGCACATTTGCAAAAGTCCCACTGTAAATGCATAGGGTTGCAGCCTTAAGCTGTTAACATATGAGTTCTTTCAGTTTTACATTTTTGAGTGCCATGCTTGAGGACATACCTTGAATAAATTTTACAAAATCGTAATTCTTTATTCAGTAATTTCATGGATTTAGATATGTTCAAATGGTCATGAAATAAGTTTTAAGAGTTTTTGCGGGGGGTTGGGTTGGGGGGGAAATTCTCTAAATCCTGAGTTTCTCTTTATGTAACTCAGAATTTGTGCTGAACCTCAGAATTTTCCCTCCCAGTGATAGCAAAATATGACACATTACTATTTGGTCTTTTGCAGCCTGATCTAATTTACCAGAAAATGTTGCAGGGCATTAAACCTCAACCTATCTGGAATAAATGACCTTCATTTTTAAACTAGATAGCTCAGTTAGTCACACGGGTGTGTGTGTGTGTGTGCTCATGACTAAAAGTCAAAAGAATTATATGTGAGCAACATCATGTGAATTGGAGGGGGTGCAGGATGATAGCGCCACATTGTTTTGATACTTTCTCTTCCGAATATTGACTTGACCTTGGTTCTCAAAGATGCTGGTGTCCACTGCTTATCAGGGACTGAACAAGAGCATCCAGCAGCAGAGATCTCCATGGGATGCTGCAATCTTCTCAGGGAAGTCTTGGTTGAGTGGTGTTATAAGCCTGCACTCTCCTAAAAGCCTGGTGTCTTTGTTTTTGTGTTTCTCCAGCTGGACCACTATCCCCCAACAAGCTACAGTCTGCCAGCAACTTCAGGCAGCTCGCCAACATTCAGCTCCCTAAAGTCGCTCTTCCTAGGAAAAGTAATAGGTGAGAATGCCTCTCAGAAAGTTTTTGTTGTTGCTGTTCTTGTTTATAGTTATGAGCTTCTATAAATTAGCCTCAAGTGATTACAAGATGGACCCATTGTATTCAGTGGTGGGAGATTTTAAGCAGTCATACCTTGTTTATTTTTATGCTGTTTCATTTCTGGAATGTTATTATGATAGGAAATGAAAAAGAAGATATTAAAGATGGTCTTTCTGTCTAACTGTAGGTGGCAGTCTTTGTTTGTTAAAAGTAATTTATTTTACCCTCCCTTTAATATCTCAGAAATAATTTTCAGTTTAAGTGGACTTAAATTTACTCAGTTAATTTAATTTAATGTGCATGATTTACCCACATAGAGACTATTTTTCTTTGGTTACTTTGGCATAGAATACTGATAGATTTTTTTAAACACACACAGCAGTGGACATGACCTGTGCCAGAAATGTCTGTGATCATAATAGATACGTTTGTGTGGAGGATTGCTTATGCATGTCTCAGAACAAGGGACTTGCACAATACAGAATAGCTGCCTAATATGGCACTGGTTTAAATTGATAAGAAGCATTCGTTTAACAGTTAAAACTGTTAAATTTAAGTTTTAACAGTTGGGGGGGATGGTCGAACCCTTCCTCTTGCACATTTTTCCCAATAAACCTCCTCCTCTCCCCTGCTATTTTATTCATGTGCAAAGGTCTACAGCCTTTGTACACCCAAATTTTCCTTAAAGAGAAAACAGCTCTGCAATAGGAGCACATTAGGAAAATGGCAGAAGGAGAAAAGGGGAGAGCCCCCCCTTTCAGTGCCCTGGAACCTAAGCCAGTCTCCCCACCCTCCGCACACAAAGACTTTTTCAAAAATCCACTTGTAGATTCAAGAGATCCAGTTGTGGACCATTTTGTCTACTCTGCCCTTCTGCTAATTATGTTTTAACTGATGTTGTTTGCATGGTTTTTACTTAATTGTGCCTTTCATTGCTTGTGTGCACATGTTTGTGTGTGGGTGATTGGGCTGTGTGATGTTATTGTTGTGAGCCATCTTGGACACTTTGTGGAAAGGCAGGATATAGGTGGTTTTCTTCAACATCTCCAAATGTCAAAGTAAGCAATTGTCACTCAGACTGGCAGCCTGTGGAGATACAAATTGCTACATTTAATCTTTCATCCAATATTATGGAGAGTATCTGTGAAATGCATCTCACATACTTTACAATATGCAATAAACAACTTGAGTTGCTTTCCATTCTTTCTGTGCTTGGTTAGGGTTAGGTGACATACAAACCAATTCAGAATCAGGCTGGATGAAAGGAGTAAGACTGAGGGAGCAATCCTAACCAACTTTCTAGCACCGGGGTAAGGGCAGTAGTGTCATTCACAAACGAGCTGCTGGAACGCGAGGCGGGACTTATCGCTTGATTGACAGGCAGCTCGTGACGCGTCGCCGCCTGCCCGCCCGCCGCGGGGGCTCCCTCCGGGTGGCGCGCCCCCCAGGCAAGCGGGCACCCCCTCCGAAGCTAGGGGTGCCCGCACGGCGGTCGGGCAGGCAGCGACGCGTCACAAACGAGCAGCCAATCGGGTGGTAAGTCCCGCCTCACGTTCCGGCAGCTCGTTTGTGAATGACACTACTGGGTAAGGGCAATGCAGTTCTGAGGTAAAGAAACAAATATTCCCTTACTTTGAGGAGGCCTCCATGACTGCTCCCTAACTATAGGATGCAGAACATGCCCCATTGGAACAGCTATGTCAGCACTGGAAAGTTGCCTGGTATTGTGCCGTCAATCATTTAGATTAGAACCATGAGAACAGTCTTGTCACAATTTAGAGAGAAGGAAACAGGAGGTGGAGAGAAACTGTGGATGGTGTTTTGTGCCTGTGTAATAATAAACTGGAGTTGCCAGAATCCACGTAGGCTTGAAAACTGATGAGCAACCAGTGATGCCCTTCAAGGCCAGAATGAGAAAGTCACTTGTATAGGATTCCAGCAAGTAGGGATCAGAAAATTGAGGTTGAATTCTAATCTTGGGAGCATGAGGCTGTATTCTAATCTCTATATGGTTTCTAACTGTGCCAATGTGGACCCCCAACCAAATATGTTATGTTTACCGTTTCATTTCATAAGACAACTCCTCTAAGCTTTCTGTACTGTGATAGTTAATGGTGGTTAGTTGATGCTCTAAGAGTCAGTCAGTCAGTCAGTCAATCAGTCAGTCAGAATCCTTTATTGGCATATGTAACACATATAAGACAAAGAAAGTAATGCACAATAATAGTCTTAGGGCACAATCCTAACCTGGCGTTGCACCGGCGCAGTACTCTTGGCCGGACCAACATTGTCACAAACATGCTGTAAAGTGCGCCTGCTCCTCAGATTCGGTCGCTGGGCCGGTTCAAGCAGCTTAGCTCTGGTGGCGCAGGGCTGTACCAAGGGCGTGCCAGAAGCGGGCGGGAGGCATAATGGGACGGTGCCATGGCCAGAAATGGAAGATGGCTGTTGGGCCTTATCCAAACCCCTTTCCCCAGGCTGGGCAGCCCTGATTCGGGCCGCTCCTAGCCGCACGGACTTGCGCCTGCTATTTTGATGGTGCAGGTCCGAGCAGCTCCATAAGGCTGGCTGGGGTTTACCCCAAGGAAAGGGGACTTTCATCCCCTTGTCCCATGCTGAGCTGCTGTTGCCTCCTAGCATTGTTAGGATGCAGGCCAGGTGAGCCGGCTTGCTTATTCCAGCGCAGGTTAGAATTTCCCCCTTAAGCTTATTCATAGCCAATTTTTTTTCTAAGCAACTCCATCGCCTGCTGCAGAAAAACTACCACCCATTCAACATTCCCCACTAAGGAGTCACTTAACATTTAAGAAATTTTAGCAGAATCAGGTGACCTTCCATCAGTTCTCATCACAGAGTCCAGGTGTCTTAAGCATAACTCAGCATATGGGGGGGGGCAATACAAAAAAAATATGGGTGATGGTCTAAATACTATCCAATCCACAACATCTATCTGCATAAGGGATCTTTCAAAATTCCCAAAATGAACAGTGGATAGCAGAACATTAAATTGTACTAACAAAAAAGCCCTATGTGCCTGAGAACATATCTACAGAGAAACTGTAGATCTGGAGCAATATGGCCATACGTGCCGTCAAGATTATAGGGGGAAAAACATTGCTTGCTGCATTGTATAGATGTTGTATTGTAATATCTATAAACCTGTGTTTAACACATTTAAATGCCTCGTGTTGAGTGTGCATGCCTAAGGACTCTAAGGACAACCCAGTAGCTGTTAGTTTTTGTTTTATTTTCCTAGAAGGACCACTCCAGGTAACTGAACCGAATCCATAAGCATCAAATAAAGGAGGCTACAAGGGGCACAGCTAAAGTGAATGCGCAGCCAGAATTTAGTGACCATCAGCCATGCCCTTGTTTCGATTAAAGATTACCCTGTTTCTATGCAGATAACCGCATAGGATACACATACTGGTAATCCCAAGATTTTCTACAGGAATTTACTCTGAGGGCTCTCCAATACACTGTTCAAGTCCCCAATCCAAAGGGAAATGCCAAAAAGTAATTGTGGGATCACCCTGGTATTAAAGATCTTAAAGGCAATGGGGACATACTGCTTTCCTGTGGCAAAGTGAAATTGAGCTATGGCTTGGGAGGTAGCGTTAGCTAAACTTAGTGCCATCTTCCATTGGCTAGCCCAGGAGGAATGATAGTGAAAATATGTACCCAGAATTTTACTTGTTTGATCCTGTTACCACCAAACTCCTAGCTATAGGGTCTCCATCTTTGCATAAACACAAGAATTTTGGACTTCTCAAAATTCAGCTGAAGTTTGCTAGCTGACAAGCATCTACAGAGCAGGCGTTTTAGACCCAACCTTGCCAGAGATATTATTACCATGTCGTCGGTATAGAGCAAGAGTGGAATATGAGTGGGTTTTAGCTTAGGGCTATATCCATCTGCCATTGCCAGGAAGGGGGCTAAATAGTTGAGGAACAAGATAAACAACCTAAGATACAACCTTGGTTCATTCCTTTGTTAGTATGATTTTTTGTTGTTAGTTTTCCTGTATATTTTATTTAGCAGATGGTGTTTTGGTGCAGTCTCCTAATAAGAAATAGGAGCCTCTTATTGATCTGCAGCTGAGCCAACTTATGCCAGAGTCAGTCTCTGACCAAAGAATCGAAAGTCCCTTTTAAGTCCAAAAAGGCATTGAAAAATTTAACGTTGGCCCTCTTGGAGTATTTATCAATGAGATGTGACAGGGTAATACAATGGTCCAGAGTAGATTTGCTCTGCTGGGACCCCACTTGTTCTGACCCCTGAATTTTCTGGTTTGTCATCTAGATGGTGAGCTTAGCTAGGAGACGTTTAGCATAGAGTTTGCCAATGATGGAAAGTAAGCTAATAAGTCTATAGTTGGATGGCACACCTGAATCTCCATTTTTAGAAATAGGAACCACAATAGCATTTGTCCAGGCCTCCGGCAGTAAGCCAGTCCTGTCAGCCGTAGTGAACAGGGTAGCAAACGGGGGGACCCCACAAATCTGGATCCGCTTTTAATATCTACAGCAGGATTGCATCTGGGCCTGGGCTTTATCAGTTCTTTGCTGTCAAATTAACTCCATGATTTCTTCCTGGGATACAGGGGGTCATTCTGGCACAAAGATATGTCAGGAATTTCTGATAGTTTCTTCTCATACACTACTGTTGGAAAATGGTTAAACCAGCCCGCAGGTGAAATACAGGACTGGTCCGGGCCCTCCCCTCTGCAGGAACCTGACACAATGGCCCAAAATTGTTTTGACTTGTTTTGAATCAGAAATGGAAGCCAAACTTTGTTTGCCGGAGTGGAATTCTGCATGAGAGTGTGTGTGTGTCCAGGAAACAACAAAAAAAGCATTTTAAGTCATTACTTTACAAATTTAATAACAGAAAAACAGTATTTGCTTCTGGAACTGGTTGGCAATAAGACTGGACAGCGACAAGTGTGCTGTTAATTTAGGGGGTATAATGCTGCATTGACAAGAACTGTCTCCCTGTGTGCGTCTATTCCCTCACCCACCCAACTTAATATCAATTACTAGATTATTACAACAATATTTTCAGTGTTCCATATTCTCTCCTCACAAGGAACCTGACTCTGTAAAGATTGACCCTGAAATTGTTTTGGAATTAAAGAGCACAATATAATGTATATGGAGTCAAGCTGCAATCCTGTACATGTTTATCTGGGATGAGTCCCATTGAATTAATGGGGCTTACATTTGAGTAAGCATGCATAGGATTGTGCTGACAAAGAGAAATCAATTCAGTTGTACTTTTCTCAAGCCACTACATGTTGATTTTCTCCCTACCTGCATACTGTGACAGCCCCAGGATTAAATCAGGCTGTGTCATCAATTCACATAAACCACTTCAAGGAAGGAATGATTGCTTGGGGATTTTGAGATCAAGAGATCAAGCAGTCACATTCCTAGCTATATCTGGGGGAACATAACTGGGGCTCACAAAGATCCAAGGATGTCCACTCAGGTGTGCAAATGTTAGCAATTTCTTTCTCAAGACACATACAAAAAGAACTTTTACAACAATGGATAAAAATTGGACCATAGAAACACCTCATCAGAGCACTGCCAGACCAAATCATGTTATACTTGACCAGACTAGAATACAGGAAAACATTTTTAGATAGATTTTAAGTCTGAAATGAACAAATTAGAATATAGTTTGATGGCTTCCAAGATGGCTGCTCCCAACTTTCCATGACCCACATGACATCAGGTTCCAACCCATCAAGTGGGTCCTGACTCATGGATTGAGAAACACAGGTTTAGAGCATTTTCCCCAAACTTCTGGTATACAAGGCACACCATTTTTTGACTCAAGATTGAGGGTACATATCGACTGAAAAAAGGTTTACTTGACCCTCAAAGGAGCCTCCCCTCATGCTTCTGTGTGAGTTGCTTTGAGCCTACCTTCCAATGCTGCCAATGTCAGAAGTAGTTCTACGGTGTATCTGTCTGCATCAGCAGCGGGGATTGAATGTTGCATCCAGTTGCATCCACTGAAAAGACACAGCAAAATGATAACCTCCAGCAGAGGCTGATTGAAAGCAAACAAAGCCAGAGCAATGAATCATGCAGAGATTCAGTGGTTGGCCACCTCTTTGGAGGCACGCAGGAGCCTTTAAACCAGTGGTGAAATTCAGCCAGTTCTCACCTATTCTGCAGAACCGGTTGCTAATTTTAGGTTGGGAGAGGGAAGAAAGGCAGCGGATGGCCCTGAAGGCCGCCCTGAAGGACATAGAACCAGTTGTTAATTTATTTGAATCCCACCACTGCTTTAAACTATTTCTCATGCCTAGGGGTGGTGGGTTTTTGTGTGTGTGACCAACACAGAATGCTAAATAATGATAATTTCTACTCAAAACGCTACATAAAACAAAATTTAGATCAAATTGCTAAATAACACTGCTTTTGCTTATTTTTGACAGAGTTTGACACAAATTTAGATCCATTTCACAAAAATAACATCACTTTTGTTTATTCTTGACACAGTTCTGAGGAAGTCACAAATAGTTTTCAGCAAGGGATCAGGAGGAAGAGGGGCAGAAATAGGAGGAAGTTCACAGTGCATGCTGGGATGACTTTAATGGAATGTGGAAGTAGTAAGTAGCAGTTTCTTGATGCTCTAAGCAGCAACCAGGATGCAACTCCAGAACTTTTGAGCAGGTCATTTCGGGCTGGGGTGTGTGTGCCAGTGATTGCTTGCCTTTGCAGGACCATTTACCCTAATTTATTGTGCTATTTGTACAATTTTCAGTAAAAATTTGGATAAAGGCACATAACACCACAATGTTATTTTAATCCAAAAAATTTGAAAAAAATATCACCAAAAAAGCCCACCTTTATTCATGACCCACTAGCAGTTTTCTCATAGCACATTAGTGTGCCCCTGCATACAGCATATTACTCATTAAGATATTACAAGCATCAAACCAAACACACTAGTTTGGAATTAACATTGAACAGAAGATCTATATCATGCTGGAAGGTACGAATCATTTTGTATCAAAGAAGATGGCTCTTTTCCTTCTTGCTACATTAAAAATTGAACAGAGGTTTATCTAAGGCTCTCAGCCATTGCTGTTGAATGCTCTGATATTCATGAATTAATCTGTTGTAGTTTTCATTGCCACTGGAGGAAGTTGCAAATGGATAGTTAACGCTTGTATTTTGATTGTATTGGCAGCCAGATCAGATTTCTTACTTATAAATTAACTGAAAGTTGTTTTTGTGATGCTCTTTAGCTAAAACAGTAAATTTGTATCTGAATTTGACCTAGAAATGTTCCTTTGAAATCATTCCACAGAGTGTGTAGTAAATATGTTTTAGATCAAGATATCTAATTATGATTGCAAACTGAATTTATCTAATTTCAAATTTACTCTAAGTGAAACCCCTCTGAGACAGAAAGTGTGTAAAAATCTGATTCAACAATGCAAATAGATTAAGAAGGAAAAAGAATAAAAAGCTACCATGTTGTTGAGAAACAAATTGTTAGTAGAATCCCAGTGTGGGGAAGCATTTTCCCAGTGAAGCATTAGAATTCTTCCTCTGTGCACTGAACATAGTGGCAGTTTTGCTATCACTTCTGCAGAGCTGCTTGTGGGAGTAACATTTGACTTTGACATGTTAGGTAGATCTCATTTTTTTCCTATTCAATTGGCAGAAGAAGAGGACTACATATTTGAAAAGACAAGGGTAGCTATTGCAGTATTTTTTTTTTAAACCCTTTAGAAAGAAAGCATGAGCAAGCAGTTGAATGAAAAGGCTGAGCTTTTCAATGAAAGGATGCAGGTGGAATGTGGGAGTATTTTTTACAGTCACATCCTTCTGCTATACCTTATAATTTGTGATGACTCTGCCCCGGCTTGCTTTAAAAGATGCATTAAGTTATTTCTCCCCCCCCCATTTCTATTCTGTCTAGAAATTGCCTGATGGAACTCCATCTCTTAAGAAACTGTTAAAATTATTAGAAGTCTGACCTCTCCCCCTCCCCAACCCCATGATGATGATCTTTTCAGATGCAAGGGACACAGGAAAGAGAGAACTTAAGCAAATGAGGAGAGGATTCAAAAGAAACCTCAAAGTATTTCTCATCAGGGAGCCTCTGTGCTGGAGAGGGGCATAAAGCAGAAGACTGGAGCAGAGAGATCACTTGGGTTTGCGTCACCCGGTGCAAGAGTTCATTGCATCATCCCCATGCTGGATCTCCTCCCATACCAGACCCTACATAATACATCACAATTACATACACACTGCCTAAATGCAGTGACATCACTAGGGTTTGTGTAACCCCTATGAACTTTCTTTCTTTCTTTCTTTCTTTCTTTCTTTCTTTCTTTCTTTCTTTCTTTCTTTCTTTCTTTATTTATTTATTTATTTATTTATTTATTTATTTATTTATTTAATATGTAACAGTACAGGTCACCCAACAAATAAGTAACCAACAAAAAACCTGGGAGGGGTGGGAGGGGCAGGCTGTGGGGGGTGGGACCCGGCAGTGGCTCCACCACCAGATTCAATGTCTCACCGCAGGCCAGGCAGCCCGACACGGGTCTGCTTGAGCCACCACTGGCAAAATAGCCAGCAGAGACTTGAGGAGTCCCATTGTGGGGGGAGCTTTCCTGGGGGAAGGGGACAAATTTCCCCTTCTCCGGAAGAGACCCCAGGCATTCTCTGGATGCCTGCGGGATCCAGCAGTAGGCATTCAGGTACTGCTGCTTCTAAGGGAACCGGACTACTTAGGACTGGGCTGTTAGCTAGGTATTTTACAGCAAGCTTCTGCTAACTAATTCAGAGTGCAATCCTATACTTCTGTTGCGCTGGCACTATGCTCTTGCGCCGGCCGTATGCTGTCATAAATGTACCATCAAGCACATCAGCGTCGGCGGTATGGCACTGGACCGGCGCAAGCAGCAGCGCCAACGCTTGGGCACTGCTGTGACCTCCAGCAGCCCTGGGCTTGTGCCGGTTGAGCATTGGCGGCGCATGGTGGGTGCTGAGCCTTGCCGAGGGCGTTCCAGAGGCATGCCAGGGGCATAACTGGGCGGCGCAGTGGGCGGAGACAGGGGTTGTGATGCAGGATGGCCATAGTGCCAAATCCTAAACCCCGTCCCCAGCCTTGGCGTCCCCGATTTGGGCCGCTCCTGTGCACTTGCACCTTCTGCAAAACAGCAGGCGCAGATCTGAGCAGTCCCATTGGGATGAATGGGGCTTACATGAGTGTAAGTGGAAAACCTCCCCTTGGCCTGTACTTCACTGCTGCTGCCTCCTAATGGGCTTTAGGATACAGCCCTGTTATGTCAGCCTTACTATGTCAGCCTTACTTAGGATTGGGCTGCCCAACTATTACCTAAATTGCTAATGATGTAGTTCAGATGAAAGCTTTACCTCTCAATTAAGTTCTTGCCCACTGTTAAAGAATTCCTATTTCACTTTTAAGGGCATTTTTGTTCATTATAGTATTGTTTGTACCTGAAAAGTTGATGCTTGCAAGATGCAGAACAAAGATCATGAATTTTTATATAATGTATAATTTTTTGGATAATGTATAATTTTGGATAATGTATAATTTTTGTATAACTGAGACATAGCATCAGTTGTCCAAAAGGGTAGATTATTTGCATGTTTCCAGCATACTGTGTTTCCACTTGAACCACTAAGGTTGGTGCCATCCATAGTCAAGGCTGCTCTTCAGCATATCTGTGATGTGTTACAAATAGAAACCCAAGGTAGCTGTATTTTCTCTTAAGCATTGTTCACTCCCACCTCCCCCTCTCCACTGCCAAGCCTTTGAAAGGCATCCTCCTCTAGCTCCCTGAAAATACATATATTCAAGTTCATTTTCACACAGCAGCCGAAGTAGCAGTATGGGAAGATGAGATTTTCTCTTTCCACAATTGATATGCATATTCAGTGTGTGCTAATTAAATGGTGAAGATCAAAACTTAACTAAAGTGTTCATTTACATAGAGTATGTAATAAGAATGCCTTAATTTTTAAAGGAACAGTGCATTGATATGTTGGGAAATAGATATAATGCCTGCAGGACATTGAGAGGCAGTGTGTTGTCCAAGACACAGATGAATCAGGGGACTACTTGTGTTGGATCTTTACTTTTGCCCTGTTTTTCCTGTGGAGACCTCCCACCCCCCTCAACTAGTAATACTTTGATATTACTTTATGTTTGTAATCTGTGATATTTACCTGAAAGTAAAATTGCTTGTCGTATTGGGGTTTTTTTTGTGTTCCACATATCTGAGCAATGGTTATGTTTCATATTTAAAATACAGCAATATGTAATGTCCTATATGGAATGTGTTCAACACTAGAATTAAGATTTTGTTTTTGCTTTTTAAAATCATAAGTTTCTTTCCTGGGAGTTGGGAGGGGGGGTAAAAACCTGAGATGGGTTCATGTTTCTCTCTATTTCCGTTACGTTTGTTCAGGAGAAGGTTCTGAGAGATAGTGCCCCCGTTGGTCAGATCTGTATATTAGCCAGTTTGTTGCTCTTAATGGTGCTCCAGACGGGCACCCTGAGGTGGATTGCCTCACATTCAGCCCAGTCCTATTGGGTTGTAGCACTGGGTCAATGCGTGCCAGAGGAGCAACAAAGACACGTCAAGGCAGGTAGAATAGTAGAGGAGGTGGAACAGGGTGGTAATGGGGCAGAGAGGGCAGTTTGAGTCCAGGCAGGGGGCAAATTCGGCCATAGTGGCAGCCTATCCAAGAGTATGCACATTTGCCAGTGCAGGCCCAAGTAGGCCCCTCCATTCTGTGAAAGTCAACAAATGTTCCCTAACCAAAAGGAAACTTCTGCAACTTACCTCCCTCCCTTGCCAATGCAGTGTTAGCCATTTTGGCATCACTACATTGACCATGGAGTGGGAAAGTATAGGACTGGACTGTGAGTCTTAGGGGGCAATCCTAAGCAGCACCGGACTGGCAAGGCCGACGGGCCAGCGCCATATCCTAGTGCTGCTTAGGAGAGGCTGCAGCCTCCCTGCGGCAAGGGAGCATTTGCTCCCTTACCGTAGGGGAGGCTCCAGCCTCCCCTATGCGCTCCTCGGATCTGTGCCTCCCAAGCCCGCCCACATCCTGCCCTCATCCTGCTCACAGTCTCCCTCCCACTGCCAATCCTGCTTCCAGCTCCGTGCAGAGTCTCCCTCATGCCAGCTGGCTTCAGCCGATGCAAGAGAGGCTCAACGCAGGCACAACAGGAGTTGTCCCGTTGTTTGAGCGCCGATGCAGGGGTGCCAATCGGCACCCCCACATCAGCAGTCCACTCCTTGCGTCGATGCAATGGGCGCAATAGGATTGTGCTGTCATAATGGCTGTTTTTGCTCTCACCTTGTGTGCTTTTGTGAAATCAGAAAGGATCAAAAGGTTTTAATCTTCATTATACAAAAGCAGCCTTATACCAACTGAGAGCATAGATCTACCTCAGGATTGGTTAGTGGCAATGACTGGCAATGGCTCACAAATGTTTCAGAGAGAGGTTTCTCCGAGTTCTATCTGTAGTTACCAAAATCTTGAACACACAATGATCTGTGTATAAAGTCGGTAGTCTACTAGTGAGCTATGGTGTCCCCCACTCAAATTTACTTCCCATGTATGTGGCCTGCCCTAAGCATTCAGGAGGAGTTGGCCTAGAAATCTGGAATCAATAACATTAAAGTCAGAGAAAGAAGCATTTATATCAGCAACTAGGGATAGAATCTGAGGAACAAAATCTAAACGAAAGTTGATGACAGTATGAAATCTAGCATTGAGAACTGAACTCACTCAGATGTTGGGTAATGGTGGTTTCTACAGCCACAACATCTGGCAATCAGACAAAACCATCAATATTAATCAGTACATTTACCAGCAAGGAATTTTATGGTGCCTAGGGAACAGATGAGAAATACATATTAATATCTAAGGAGGTAAATGCAAGCAATAAACATCTACTTTTCTATCCAAACTTCTTTGCCAGGATTAATCTCAGATGTGGGAGGACTGAGGAGAATGACACAATCTGCATATAGAAAAATATGCCACATAAAATATACCACTTATCAGTGGCATAGCTAAGAGGGGGCCAGGGGTCAATTGTTCCAGGTGCCACACCTGGGGGGGGGGGTGTCGGGTGCCTTTCTGAGGCCCAGAGAGTCCCCAAACGTCAGAAGGGCCTCAGAAAGCCTGCTGGAGACCTTGGAAAGGCACCTCCAGTGTTGACAAAAACCAGACGTCCTTTCTAAAGCCTTCTGAGGGAGGGGGATTAACAAATTGTACCCCTGGGTACCAGACGGCATAGCTACAAAGCAACACCCAGAAGAACCAGGTTCAAATCCCTGCTCAGCCATGAAGCTTCTTGGATGGCCTTGGGCCAGTTACTCTCTCTGAGACTCACCATTGTTGTGAGGACAGATAGAGGGGAGGAACTGCGTACACTACCTTGAGCACCCTGAGCTGGAGAAAGGGCAGTATTAAAATGTGAACAATACATAACACCAACAAAGTAATAATTATTGCATCCAGTGATGTAAACACTCCTGGTGTCCACAGTACTTGAGGTCCTCTTAAAAAATATCAGCCCTTTCCTATCAACTACAGAAAGACAGAAACTACCAACTACAGATGACAGAAAGGCTGTCATCACCACTGCAGGCCACTTTAGATACGGTATGCACTGGTCACTACAAGTTCAGTTCCTGTGGCTCCGCCCTTAAAAATTGTTTGGGAATTTCACCTGGTGCAGAACGTGACACCTTGGTCTCGATTTGTCTCTGTAAAATGCAGGAAAACATTTCCCATGTTGAAAAACGTTGATTGATTGCCCAGTTACCATTGGGGCTCAATTCAAGAAAATTATGGTCCCTTAAAAACTAAGGTTGGAGTCTTTTGCACAGTTATTTGGGAATACGTTTTCCTGAACTCCACAGAAATTATTTCTGAGTAGACATGCCTAGGATGGCCCAGTAACAGCTGCATAGCTGGATGGGCTTTATGACCATAGTCCACTTCATCTGATGTAACAAAATGAAGTGTTGTTTTTAGTTGACAAATACACAAATTGTAAACACTAGAGGAAAACAAATTGTAAAGACTAGGACTAGAAGGTCATGAAATGGAAAAAGTGCGTTCTGATATTTCTATGCCCAATGTTAGCCATTAAAGTGCCACAAATATCTTGTTTCATTATGTTTTTTGCAACAACCTAACATGTTTACCCCTCTGGGATTCAGTTAAATCTTGAAAGCTCTATGCGGCCTTCATCAAGTGCATCTTAGGGAATGGCTTTTCATTCCTGAGTATCTCCACTCAGTGGCGTAGCTACCTATGGGGCAGGGGCGCAGCCCCCCAGGCGCCATCTTCAGGGGGGGGTATCACCACTGAACCCCAGATTTTGAAAATCCTGAGTTTACGGAATAATATGGAATAACATGTTGTATACTGATTAGATGTGGAATTCCACCTGGAATTCAATGAAAAAACCGGAGTGTAATATCTCTATTCTATCAAAAATTATGGCCAAAAAAGTAAAAACTGAAAATAAAACTTCTTTTGAACAAATTGCGATTTTTAAAATTGCGGTTTTAAGGAATAATACCACCATGCTGCATACTGTTGGATGCAGAATTTCACCCAGAACTCAATGAAAAAAACCAGAGTGTAATATCTCTATTCTATCAAATGTTATGGTCAAAAATGTAAAAAACCAAAAATAAAACTTCTTTTGTAAAAATTGTGGTTTTTAAAATAGCTGTTTTAAGGAATAATACCATCATGCTGTATACCGTTGGATGTGGAATTTCACCAGAAATTCAGTGGAAACCTCCAGAGTGTAATACCTTAATGCCAAAAAAAACCCCAAAAACCATACCCCAAAATACACATTTCTTATACAGGGGTGTCAAACACAAAGCCTGTGGGCCTGCATGCCACAAATAGTCTGCAGGTGTGCCACAGGATTTTGGGGAGGGTAATTTATTAATAGGGGCATTGGAGATGTGAGCCCCCCTCTGGCAATGTGGTGTACCTTGACAATTTTATTGCCTTGTCAGTGTGCCCATGAGAGGAAAATGGTTGAAAATAGCTATCATAGAAACAAACACACAAAACCTGACTTACATAACAAAAATAGATTTCCTTAACTCAAAATTGACCAATGAGAACATAAGAAAAGCCTTGCTGGATCAGGCCAAAGGCCCATCTAGTCCAGCTTCCTGTATTTCACAGTGGCCCACCAGATGCCTCAGGGAGCACACAAGGCAACCAGATACTTGTATCTCGCAGCCACTCCCCTGCATCTGGCATTCTAAAGTAGCCTATTACCCTTGAACCAACCCCAAGGGAGACATCAGCATGAGGTTGGGGTTTGACTTTATTAAACACAAGTGCAAATCATGAAATCTACTGAACACACGTCCCTCCCTCCCCAGTCTGGGGTAGGCAAAAGAACCCACCACCACCACCCAAAAAAACCCTGCCATCCATGGCCTTCAGATGACAGAAAAAAAATTCCTACTTAGCCCTCATGATCAGCAACCAGCTAATCTCAGACTGGATATGCCTGTCACAGCATGTAACCTGTGATGGAGTTTCCCTCCACAAATCTGTCCAATCCACTTTTAAAGGCACCCAGGCCAGATGCCATCACCACATCTTGTGGCAAGGAGTTCCACAGACTAATTACATGCTGAGTAAAGAATTATTTTATTTTGTTTGTTCCAACTCTCCTAACACTCAGCTATAGAGGCTGTCCCCTGGTTCTGGTATTGTATGAGAGGGAAAAATGTGGATATCTACTCTATCCACCCTCAGCATAATTATGTATGTCTCAATCATGTCCCCCCCTCAGGTGCCTTCTTTCTAGACTGAAGAGCCCCAAACGCTTTATATTAACCTTTCCTCATGAGGGAGGTGCCCCAGCCCAGTAGTCATTTTCTGTGACTGCGTTCTGAGAGCTAATAAAGTGTTGTTATGATACAGCATGAAACTAATAAGTTATTATATCAGCTTCCTTTTCCATGCATCAGAGCTAAAACTAGAACTCTTATTCAGTTGTGTGAGTGCCACCAAGTTGTCCATTGGTGTTTTTTTTTGTTGTTTTTTTGTTTACTGATTTGCTGACCTGTACTGAACAATAGTTAAATAAAGTTAATGGGGGTGACACCATATGTTATCTCACTGGGGGCGCAATCCTAACCTAGAGTTTGGCCAGCACAGTTAGGCCAGCAAAATTTGGCGGGCACAAGGGCCACCGTAAAGTATGTTTGGATCACTCTTGGAGTGAGAGGTCAGATGTGCCCCATCCTCCCTGGCTCAGAGAGCGGTCCAAAAGCACTTTAAGATGGTCCTTTTGCCAGCCAAACTTTGCTGGCCTAACTGCTGGCCTAACTCCAGGATTGCACCCTGGGTGACATCAACTCTAGTTGTAGTATTCTTTGGAACTCTTTGCCATCAACCCTAGTTGATGTCACTGGTGGGAAGCTTGGGTGGTGTTGGTCACTGGCTTAGATGACGTTTTTAAGGTGGATTCTAAATATGGTGGACTATAGTCTATCAGTGGTTATGAACCATGTTGGCTACGTTGAACCTCCAGATGCAGGGGCAGTATGTCATTGAGTACTATGTGCAGAGGAGCAATAGCCGGGGAGGATTCAGAGGTTCATCCATTGCTTGTGGGGGAATGTTCACTGCATTTATTTTCTGGCCATTGTTATTATTCATTTCCTGTCATGACTATTACTATCTCAGCCTCACCTCCTGTGCAGGGTTGTTGTGATGACCAAAGAAGTGCACACCACCCTTAGCTCCTTGGAGGAAGCTCCTTGGAGGTATAAAATGTGAGTGAATTAATAAATAATTTTTGTTGTGGTGTGTGTGTGTAAAAAAATTAAGTAGCCCCGGGTGCAAAATGGCCTAGCTATGCCACTGTCTCCACCCCTCGTGGGCTTAGATAATCTTAGGAGAGTCTGCTCCAAGTGCAGCAGCCATCTGAAGAGGTTAGCTAGTTGCAGCAGAACTTCCTTTGTGGGACATCTGTCTCACGAAACAGTTCCTCCAAGCAAATCTTCCCAAGCCCTAATTCTTTAATTGTAACTAGCTAAGATCTTTGGATTCCAGAAGGCTTTGGAGTAAAATGGAAAAGGCTGTAAATAATGATATGATTTTTACTTCTAATTCCTACAAGTTTTTTTAAATGTGGATTTTATCGCTGACTACTCCTATTGCTGGCTCTTATAAATTTTTATGACTGTATTTAGTGTTTTACTGCATTGTTATGTTTTATTGGTGTTTTGTGTTATATCTATGTTTTATTGGGTTGCAAACTGCCTTCTGGGCCCTGTCATGGACCAAAAAGCAAGATATAAATTAAACTGCTAATATATCTTTAAAACAAACAAACACAGCCCCCACGAAAGATTACCATTCCATCCAATGGGATATTGTCTTGTTGCTGTTGGGTTATAGTCTGGAGTATTATCATGCTGAGGCGGTAATTCGGAAGCTATGAGCCAGACCACAGTAGTGTCCTGTACAGAATTGAATATATCAAGAAGCAAGATATGGGTGCAAATGTGCTTTTAAGAAGCATGCTTCTAAATGGAATTGCTGCTTCTTCCATGCCCAAAAGTAGCCAGAGCCCCAAATTGTGATTGGCACTTGGGAAGATCAGCTTCCTCTCAAAAGCTCTCCCACACCATGAGAATTTGCAGCAAGTACCTGCTTTGGGGCAAATAGCACTTTTGAGGGGAGGGGTGGGGAGAGGGCGGCCCTGCAGGGATTGGGGAGGAGCCAGGATCTGGCCATTAGCAGGAGTAAGTCCGATAGCCCCATTTTCCCCTGTGGTGTCTTTGCAACCAAACTTGCATTGGATACAGTGCAGGCCTGCGGGTCTGCCTGCTCCAACACAGGTTAGGATTGGGCTACCCAACAATTTGTGGTTTGTGACTGGTGGTCATGCTATTGATCTTAAACATCTGTAGTTTCAGGCAAAACTTTTTTTTAATATATTGGCTGAATGAGAGCACAGTAATAGGAAATTTATATCAAAGCCTCAGTTAAAGGAACATGGGAACATAAGAAGAGCCCTGCTGGATCAGGCCAAAGGCCCATCTAGTCCAGCTTCCTGTATCTCACAGCGGCCCACCAGGTGCCCCAGGGAGGCATGAGACAACAAGATGCTTGCATCCTGTTGCCACTCCCTTGCACCCGGTACCAGTAGCCCTCCACCTTTGTAAGGAGGTTGCACAATCCATCATTGCTTATAGCCCACGATGGACCTTTCCTCCAGAAATCCGTCCAATCCCCTCTTAAAGGCATCAAGACCAGATGCCATCACCACCTCCTGTGGCAAAGAGTTCCACAGATTAACTACCCGCTGGGTTAAAAAATACTTCCTTTTATCTGTTTTAACTCTCCCAACCCTCAGTTTTAGCAGATGCTCCCTGGTTCTGGTATTTGAGAGAGGGAAAAGAACATCCCTTTATCGACTCTATCCCTTCCATGCATAATTTTGTATGTCTCAATCATGTCCCCCCTCAGGCGCCTTTTTTCTAGACTGAAGAGCCCTAAACGCTGCAATCTTTCTTCATAAGGGAGGTGCCCCAGCCCCGTAATCATTTTTGTTGCTCTCTCCTGCACTTTTTCCAGCTCCACTATGTCCTTTTTGAGATGTGGCGACCAGAACTGGACACAATATTCCAGGTGCGGCCTTACCATTGATTTGTACAATGGCATGATAATATTGGCTGTTTTATTCTCAACCCCTTTTTTAATTAGCCCAAGCATGGAATTGGCCTTCTTAATTGCTGCCGCACACTGGGTCAACACCTTCATTGAATTGTCCACCAGCACCCCAAGATCTCTCTCCTGACCTGTCAGAGACAGCTCAGAACCCATTAGCCTATAGGTGAAGTTTTGGGTTTTTGCCCCAATGTGCATCACTTTACATTTGTCTATGTTGAAACATTATCTTCTGGCAATTGTGTGAATATTCTAGAGACTGATGATAGGCTGTTACATTTATCAATTTAAATAGTAGTTTCCTCTTTCATGGAGGGGGCGCAATTATCTTCCATCCTAGAACTTTTGCTTTAAGTGTTCTTCTCAAACAGTGCTATTATTTCCACTGTAGTTCCATGTTCATGCATCACTATAATGTCTTTTGGAGGAACAAGATATAGTTCTTAAATCAGGGTTTCCTAGACTTGATACCTGAGGTTCAAGTTTTTCTAGAGTAAAGGTGAGTGCTCACTTTACTCTCTCACACTGTCATTATATCATTCATAACGTTTTTTGTCCCAGGTTTCTAGAGACTTGAAGAAGCTTATATAAGGCAAATAAAATGTTTCTGCTGTAAATAAACATGCTAAAACTTTACAGACAGTGTAATTCTCTTCAGACATAAGCTCTGCTGAGTTCAGGGGGACTTAACTACCAAATAAGAATATATAGGATCCTGGCCACAGTCACCTACTGACCCAGCTTCTTCATTTATAGCTTCATTTGTTTTGTTAGTGATAATGCTAGCAGCTTCAGTTGCTCCCTTTTGAGTGCCTTCAGAGAGTACACAACTATTGACTTTTCTGTCTTCCTTTATTATTTTTTGTTGATGTTGGAAGCACTTGCGTAGCTAAGCCATTTGCTACCCAGTGCAAATAATATTTTGTACCACCACCGCCGACATCAAACGGAAACAGACTGTTCCCCCCCCCCAGCAGCCGAGGAACAAGTGCTGCCACTGCAGCAGCATAATAAAAGTCATGTGTAGGCCTTGGCAACAGAAGCCATGCTTGTCCCGGTTGCTGAGGGGCGGTAGAGACAACATTCTGGGCTACTGCCATTGTTTGGGAGCTCCGCAGCACTGATTGTATAGCACTACAAGATTGCTGCGCTCTTAACCTTCTCCGCAGGACCTGGCAGGGGATGTGGTTTTCACAGCAGTTAAAAGTAGTGCTGCAAAGGGGCAGAACTGGGAAAAGTTTTCTCTATTCCCTTTTTGTGTTCCTACTGCTTGCTTCATGGGGCCTACAGATGGAGGGAGAGAGACAATATGCAATAATATATGGTATCCAACATGGTGCTTGAATGTTCATGGCACAGTTCAGCCCTGGTTATTGACAGTAATGAACCCCAGCAGACAAGTTAAGAATTAGTATTTTAGATATTTAGGTGCATCAGAATGATGGCTTCATTGTAGGGTTCATTATGTGCATTCATTATTATAGAACTGCTTTGTGTGGGAGGGCTAAGCATGATCTAGGTTAGTGCTCTCCAAACTGGAGACCGCTGCTATGAGGAAAATCTTCCCCATTGCAAACAGCACTTTGGATTCCACCAGGGAAGCCACGGAAGACCCCTACTACAGCTCCCAGGGGTCTTTGCTGCCAGCCCCCCATGCTCGGAATGCCAGGTGCATGGCTTGCTGGGGCAGCAGACCCCTGAAGGGGCTGACCGCAGAGCTGCCTGGGAGCTGTAGTAGGGGTCTTTCGTGGCTTCCCTGGAGGAACGCGAAGCACTGCTCAAGCTGGGGAAAGATCGGGGAGGCACCAGATCCAGCCCACAGGTTGGAGTTTGGAGCCCCCTCATCTAGGCTGAAACATAATGCATCTGCTTAAGAGCTACGGCCAGTAGTGTCAGCTTACCGGTACGCTGGGCGGGTCTTCTGTAGCGGGCGGGCTTTTGCCATTATGCAACGGAACGCAGCGAGCGCACTGCCGATCACCCAGAAGACCCACCCAGCGTACCGGTAAGCTGACACTACTGGCTACGGCTAATAAGATGTTACGCTACAATAACTTGTTTATCTTTCAAATACCTCAGGGATGTTCTGTTATTTTTTTTTTTTCTGCAGCAAACAGATATGGCTAAATATTTGTTTGCTGCCTCTGGAATGTCACTCTTGATTATTCCTTTATCCTCTTTTACCCTTAATGCATTTCTTCAGAAATTAGTAAGACATGCAACCAAGGCAAAAGCTCAGAGCAGCAGGAAACACATTTATCACATCAAGATGTAGCATTTCTCTTCTTACCAAGAGACTCTGAGCAACTCCAAATCAGCTGAAGTAGCCAATTATTTCTAAATTAAATTCAAGTTGTATGTCTTCTGCATGCCAATGAGAAACTTGCCTTCTCTTCCATCCTGGATTTTCTCCATCTGGGAATTCAGACAAGTGAATGAGACTATATTTCCACTTTTCTGTTCTTTTATAGCCATAAGAGCTTTGGTTTTGTTCTAGCAATACAAAGTGTTTTCAATTAATCCTAGCTCCAGTAAAGCAGAATGGATGCTTGCCATTCTGCTCCAGTATCCTGTTTGAGTCCCTTCGAATGTCCATTTTAAGAAGCAATTTTCCTGATGTGGCTACACATTTATGCATTTTATTCTCCCATTATGTTGAAGGAGATGATACTACCCTGAATCTGAATGTTTTCATATATGAATAATATACTGTTTTTGCAGTAGTTTGATTATATCATTTGGTGGTAAACTGTATAGTAGTGTAGCCTGGGAAGGGGGGGGGGCGACATGGTTCCCCTTCTGCCACACCACTAATGGAAGCAAACAAGTCTAAACAGAGACCTGGGGAAATTTTTGATTACAGAAGAAAGGGTTCATAGCTGCCTTGGATCCCTTCAGGGAGAAAAGCAGGGTAAAAAAACCGTAAATAAATACATAAAGCTTCACCCATAAATTTTGATTTTAATAGTTGCCATTACAGAGCTATGTTGTAACTTTGCTAAAATGTATACACATCTCTTTTTGTTTGTTTGTGTAACTGATGAGTACTGATGTACTGAAGAGACAGTCACTTACTGCTCCATACAATATATTTCTTTGCTAATGGCAGACTTTGTCATTGAGACTGAGATGTAAAGAAGGACATTCCTCCTGTTCTTTTCACAAAGAGGTACTTTGGGCTGAGAAAAACTACACCTACTAAAAGTAGTTATAAAACAGTGCATGACCTTCATAGCCCTTTGGTCCTGCTCACCTCTGTGATCATGCTTCAGACATTACCATTTTAGGTACAAGACAATTTTGGAATACGTCGTTGTTAAAATTGTGATGTGTGAAGCAGCTCTCTTTGTAGTTCAGAAAGCAGAGCGAAATATAAGAACTGTTTCCAAAGTTCCTTTACTCGCACACTTCCCAGG
This sequence comes from Lerista edwardsae, assembly GCA_029204185.1. Lineage (NCBI taxonomy): Eukaryota > Metazoa > Chordata > Lepidosauria > Squamata > Scincidae > Lerista > Lerista edwardsae. The sequence continues at coordinate 12,523,169 of JAJKFI010000032.1, forward strand.
ACTTCTTTTTGCTCAAGCATTTCTAAGAATGTTCCCCATAAAATTTTGGTTTTACTACATGGTGTCTTGTTTCAGCCAATGAGTTAAAAAATATGAGAAAGATGCATATAACTCTCTACTCCATGTGTGCTATTTGTGTACATCCACTTCAGTCAGGGCTCATCATAAGATTTGTTTTATTCTTTGACGCACCTGAAGCCCCTCACCAACCTCATTAAAAGCAGCGGATTGACTCTAAATCCACCCTGTGTAAAAGCTGTGATCATTCATAATGAACTTTTACTAATGTGTGAAACTTTGATTGCCCAAAGAAAAATTGCTCACAGTCTCATAGCAATTTCAGTTCCTCTTTCACCTAAGTACATTTTATTCCAATTATTGCAGTTTTTCTGCAGAAATCAATTCTGCATTTTTGAATTAAGTTTGTAGTAGAACAAACTCTGGCTGAAGGCAGTAATTAAATTTGATAAAGAGCTACAGCTGACATTTTTAGTACAAAAAGAGAGAGCTTACTGCAGCATCATGTTCAATATTTTTAAAAGGTTTCGGTTTAGACTATAATGTTTTCTGGAGGTTTGTACCTGATGATACTTCTCTTTCCATCTAGTTGGCATTTAGTTGAAACTAATTTTACAACACAGCAAAATCTCATATCCAAAGCTGCATGTACACTATTAATCTGTGACAATAGATTGTTCTGTATAGATAAACAGTGTGTTGATTAGACATACCTGGGTTCAAATCCCAACTCAGCCATGATTACCGGATGACTTGGCCTGTCACAGTTTTGCTTCATCAGGTTACTGGGAGATTAAAAGGCAGGGAGGAAGCTATGTGAATTAAGTTGAGCTCCTTGGAGGAAGGACAACATAACAATTAGATTGTTTCTACCCATTAGGAACATATTGTTTAATATTTTAGTGTATCTGAAACCTCCCTTCCAGTTAGCAAGAGATTTTCCTCTGATGGTTTGGAAGAGCTGATCTCTACACTTTTAAAAGATACATACAGAACATCTCACTAGATACAATACAGTCATTTCTCTTTATATGTGAATTCACTATTTACAAATTCACTTACCCACAAGGGGCAGAATTGCTACACACCTCTCATTATCTGTGTCTCTGTGTTCTTGTTATTCGCTATGCAGAGGCTTTCTGGAGGCCGCATGGACCTCCAGAATGGCACCTGTGACCTCCAGACCCTTTAAAATGACCAATGTAAGTTTCCGCCAGTCATTTAAAAGGGTCTGTGCTGATTGCGGTGCTATTCTGAAGGTCCATGCAACCTCTGGAAGGTCTCTGCAGCATTCAGGGATCTTTTGGCACTTTCTGCTGCACTATGCTGGCTTCCTGTTTCTGCTGGATTCTTCTGATGGCAGGTGAGATACCCCTTCCCCCTCCCAGGGTACTTTTTGTACCTAACCCCATTGATCCCATAGGATCCATGGTTCATTATCTGTGAATTTGGTATCTACTAGGATTTCCAGGAACCTAACCCTAGCAAATAACGAGAACAGAAATGCGGGATCTCTTCCTTGGAAGTGTCCTCTTGAGGTGATAGAAAGAAGACCTACAGATACATACTCAGGCAATAATTTCTACATACAGCTGTATGGAAGACTGTATCATGTTTCCCCCTGAATGTTTGAATTGGTTCTTACCAAGCAGGTGCGGATCTAGGGGGTGCTCGGGGGGGCACAAGCCATCAGCGCCATCTTGGGAGTGGACGCCATAACCATGGCACGCCACGCCCCCAAAATGGCGCCCGCGGCCCGCCCCACCCCTGCCCAGGCCCTGCGCCGCGTTCTCCGCGCTCTGGCTGGCCTTAAAGAGCAGCGGAGAATGTGCTGCTGCCCGGCACCCCCTCCCGCCTCTTAGGGAGCGCTTTCATTGGGCGCAATGGGTGCCCTTTCGGCTAGAACCGCCCCTGTTACCAAGTCATTGCTCCCTCCTGTTTTACCTACTGTAGTTAAACTGTAGAAAAAAATGAGTCTATATGAAGGGGACATTTATTTTTGCTGGTGCACCAAGCTCTTGGTGTCTTCCTTCTCAACTTCCCTAGGAAGAAGCCCAGTGGAAATAAAGGCACCCCATATCACTGTGTAAGTTGTGCACTGCACAAAGGCACTATTCACATAGGAACATGGAGGAATGTCAGTGAAATGTCACTTCCAGTGGTGAGGAAGGGGCTTCTTTTTCTGGCCTCCATATGGGCTAGGGGCAGCCCCGGGTGGAAAGCCAAACAGTCCAGCTCTCAGACATCCAAGCTCAGGTGGAAATGAAAAGAAACCTCTATTAAAATTGGACCACTAGTAAAAGGCTTTATGCAAATTGTTTGTTAATAGGGGAGTTTTACAGTGTTTATGACATACATTTAATTTTCCTGACTTAGATCACCTTTATTTGGTGTTCGGGATCTGGTCTGGGGCTCTGCTCACCAGGCAGGCACAAGGCAGCCAGGATCCCAGCATACTTTCCCATGGAGGCTGCGCGAACAGCCAAGGGCCTCGCTGTCCCATTGGCAGGATGGCCATGAGAAGCACCTGGCATTGCCGCAGAAGATGGCAGCAAGGACAGGTAGCCCATCCCTTTCCCCTCAATTGCAGTCAGGCCAGTCCTGTTGCAATCGAGGGAGAAGTCCACCTGGCCTGGGGAGGCCAGAAGCAGGTGAGGGAAAGCCCCGGGCTGCAGTTTCCAGAGAAGGCAGGATGGTAAGGATCAGGGACCTGGAGGGTTGTCAGCCTGGCTTGTGCAGCCTGGCTGGGAGGAAGAGGTTGAGCAAGAGGGCGGGGCAGTTCTATATAACCACAGGCAAGCCAGTGATGGGGGCAGTCTGGAGGAGGCTGGCTAGCACAGGAGGTTGGCCAGCCAGTGAACCCAAGCAAGGCTGCTGGAAGGGTGGAGGAGCAGTGCATGAAAGAGCCCCCTCCCGCTCACCTATCTCTGAGGCTACCTACCTCTGAGCCTCAACAGATTGGGAGGCCTGAAGGAGCCCAGCCACTCTTGGTGTCTGCTCCTGTTGCTACCTGGCGCAACTCCCTAACATTGGCTTCTGCAAGGGCAGGCGCCTCTGGCCCAACAGCGTCGACGTTTGGCTTGGTTTTGGTTTATGTTTTTTTTAAAATAACCAGCATAGCAGCCTTCACAATGTGAAAAAAAACCTAGTTCAGTGGTTCTCAAACGTTTTAGTGCTAAGACCCACTTTTTAGAATGACAATCTGTCCTGGACCCACCGGAAGTGATGTCATGGCCAGAAGTGTTGTCAATGTGATGCCAGTGCCTGTTGCTTTCCTGAAAATGTAGCAATAAGTTGGGTTATTTCTCAGCTATTTTCCAACAGCAAAGAAAAAAAGACTATTTACAACCTCAACACAAAATAACCACACAGTCCTACCCCTTTCCAGTATCCCATCTTCCCATATTTTCAATATGGCTATTCTAGGTGCTTCAGGACCCACCTGAAATTGGCTCATGACCCACTGGTGAATCCCGACCCACAGTTTGGGAACCACTGGTCTAGTTTATAGTACTGTAGATAAAAGGATGCTGTTTTCTAATTCTAGATTTTTTGATCTTTCAGAAAAAATTCTGTCTGCAGCTAGGTTGTTGGGGAAATAGAAGTAGAGACCAACAAATGGGTCATTAGTGGTGATAAATAAGGATATTGATTGATGATGTCCAATATCTAATAATTTCCAGAGCAGTAACTATAGCTGGTGTCATGCAGTATGTGCAAAATATTGCTACCTTTCAAACTGTTAAGCTGTCACTTGTTTTGCATGAATTTGTTTACTTAATGTATTGCAGTTTTGTCTTGCCTTTCCTGCAAGAAGCTCAAGAGTGCATACAAAGAGATCCATTCAGGCACTGACCTGGCCCAAAGCTGCTTAGCATCAGCAATGTTGCTGTGTCGTATACCTTCATTCCACGTCCTGTCTTGCTGTTTTGCCTGTTTAGCACGTGGTCATATCATGATAGTTCATATGACGAATTTGTGCCTAGAAATGTCCGCAGTCTTTGCCGAGCCCATAAATGCATGGTCAGAAGGAGTTGTTCGTGTTTGTAGCTATAATACAATTCATGTATACAAAATATCAATTGCTGCATTTTATGGTTTTAACACTTTTAATTGAAAGCTGACTTTCTTCTTTAAGTTCTTTATTTTACTTTATAAAATTCTTTATTTAAAGAATAAATAATTTTATTTTAAGAAGAAAGGCAGGGTACAAATGGTTCTTTATTTTAAGAAGAAAGGTATTTTTACTTGATCAAATAAATAAAGCAAGGCATGTTGAAAAAAAAGGTATTATTTTGATGCTGATAATAGCCAGTGAACCCTGTCTTATACATAATGGAAACTACCAACATAGCAATTTTGATAATGTGCATAAACATCTCAAAATTAGTTCATGAGAGTTTTATATTAGCTTAACGTTCTTAGGTAAATATTTAGAAGACTGTTGACTAATAGATTACCTGGCACATAAAGCAAACAATGAGTGACAAGTAATGCCAAGTACCTATAATAATCTTACAGCCTAATCTTGTCAAACCCACCCACCTCATCAATGCAGCCATGCCACCAGAATTCACACTGTATCCTGAAGGAGTGCAGTCGTGGGGGTTTCCTCTGGGTAAGGGTGCATTGGTTCCCTTGCCTGGGGATTAGCTTCCGCTGCCTGAATGGGTCTCGTGTGAGCGATTTAGCTGGTACAAGTCAATCTGCCCTATTCTCTGCCCGGTTCTTCCCTGTGAATTAAAAGTAAAAGACAGGTCAGCACAAAAACTTGTTGTTTTTTAAAATCTTGTTTCCTGCCGTGGAAATCTGTGGGAACAGAGTGAGACTTCTTGCTGGGAGCACTGGGTACAGCCAGCTCAGAGCTGTGGCAACAAACTTTGCTATTCTGTCTGATGATATACCTCCCAAAGACGTCTGATTGCAAACTCCTAACACTGGTGTTTCTAGTTGGGAGGGGGAGGAGGGACTGGCCTGAGGGTGAGGTAGGCCTTTGGAACCTTCGGAGGGCGGAGCCTTCCTATTGGCTTGGAAGACTCATTGTTGGAAAAGCATCAGTTGATGGAAAGGGGAGGGGTCAGACCTCATCAGTTATTTCAGTTGGTGTTGAGCTGCAATTGTGGATAGTTCGGTGGGCAATACGAAGCTTTGGAACAGACTCTCCCTCTACTGAGAACAATATTTCCTGGGTAAGGAACCTGTTCGTTCCTGGTGGTGGGGAAGCTGGGGGATAAAATCTGGCCGTCTACTAGACCCAGAGGCTTGGTCACTTCTAGGGAGAGAGAGAGTTTTATGTTTTAGGAGTTTCACCTTTCGTTATGTTATTTCTGTGCGTGTTTGGCATTGTGTCTCCGTCTGAATCTTCAAGTGCCTTCTATTGAGTTATATAAGTATATCATTCTCTTAAATGAACCCATTATAGTATATTGATTGAGTTTCATTGAGCTTAACAGTTTCGGGTACATCTAAATCCGGTCTGGCTGTTCACCTACTTCCAAATGCAGAAATTGTACTCTGATTATTGAGGCTTGATGTCCTGCCAGAGAGGGGAGCCTAGAACCTGGGTGTGAGACAGAGTGCATATAAGATCAATCACTCAGTGCATTGGTGAAAGGGGCACAAGTAGATTGTGACTCTTCCCCTCCCTGCCCTGTTCTGCCCACCCCCCGCCTCTCTCCTGTCCCTCTCTATACTGATTTAGCTGCATCAGGGTTCATTGTGAGGTCAGCACATGTGGCAGTGGCCCAGCTATGTAAAATGGTGTGTTGCCTTTTGCCACAGTGACAAACAATCACGTGCTGCTGGATTACTAAAACCCCCATAAGACTGGATGATTAGAGAAGTGTTATTCAAACTATGGGTCAGGACCTACTTGGTAGGTTGCGACCTGATGTCGGGTGGATTGCAGAAAGATGGGAGCAGCCATCTTGGAAACTGCAGACCTTACTTTTGTGATATTCCTTTTGTGAGTTTGAATTTTGAATTTTCAGTTTGAATTTTCAAGTGAGGGTTTTTCTAAAATTTTGTTTTTAGTTCAGTGCTTTTATATCATATTTTGTCCTAATCCTGCTTTCTGTCAGGAATATTTCATGGTTGCCCAATTGCTGCAGTCCAAGAATGCCAATCAGGGATGTCATTTTATTATATTACAATGACAGCACTTCCTGCTTGATGATGTCACTTCCTGACACAACATCACTTCCAGGTTAATGACATCACTTCCAGTGGGTCCCAACGCAAGTGCCATTCTAAAAAGTGGGTCCCGGTCTAAAAAGTTTGAATACCATTGCATTAGAGTATTTCCTGAGAAATCACCTTTTTATTATGCCTGTTTGTTTACATCTATGAGCTATTCTAGATTTGGAGCTCTTACTGTTCTTTCTGTGGTGAATATAAGGTCATTAGTATGTACAGGTGTGACCCGGTATCCACTCATTCAGTATCCACTGATACTATGGATACTGGGATGCCTGTTAAAAAGATTAAAGGTTTCCCCACGACCGAATGGTCTAGTTGTGACCGACTGTAGGGGGCGGTGCTCATCTCCGTTTCTAAGCCTGTAGAGCTGGCATTTGTCTGAAGACAAGCTTCCATGATCATATGGTCAACATGATTATATGCCGTAGTGCACAGAATGCCATTACCTTCCCATCGAAGTGGTCCCTATTTATCTACTCGCATTTTTTGCGTGCTTTCGAACTGCTAGGTTGGCAGGAGCTGGGACAAGCAACGAGAGCTCACTCGGTTGTGTGGTCTCGAACTCCCAACCTTCTGGTCAGAAAGCCCAGCAGCAGCGGTTTAACCCACTGAGCCACCACATCCCTGTTAAAAAGATAGGGGAACATTAAACAAATCTCTTTTTTTTTAAATTGTGGCAGCAAAACCACTGATGTTCCCCTGTCTTTAAAAGGAGTACCCAATATCCATGGTTTCAGGTATCCATGGTAGGGTCCAGAACAGAACCCCAGCAGATACCAGGGCATGCATGCCTGTGTACCTGGGAGTCAAAAGGTCTTTTTTGGTGTATTTCATTAAATGCAGAAGATACCACATTGACTTTGGGCACAATCCCAACAGCCCCCTGGGCTGACGCATGTAAAGCATGTTCGTGCCAGTGCATGATGGCTGGGTTAACCCAGGGAGCAGCACTGACCCAGTATTGCCACAGGGATCACCCAGTAAGTCGTTCCCGTGCTAGCCAGGTTCGATCAGCACGGGGGCTTTGGAGGGTGGGGGGGAAGCGGAACAGGGCACGGGAGGGCAGAGGGAGAGTGGCCCCATGGGCGGGCCAGCCCAAGGAAGGGTGTGGAGTCTGGATCTCGCTGTTCATCCAGATCCTACTCCCCCGTCCCTAGGCCATGTGGCCCTAATCCAGGCCACTCAAACTTGCGCTTGCAATTTATCAGGCGCAGGTTCGAGCAGCCCCATAGGTCTGCCTGGGGCATGCCCCAAGGTAAGGGGACAAATGCCCTACAATGAACTCCAGCTGCATCCTACCCTGCCTAGGATGCAGTACAGTCAAGACAACCTGCCTGCTCCTGCACAGATTAGGATTGGGCTGCCCACCTTTTTTAAATACTCTTTCTAGCTCCTTTTTCTTCTCAAGTCCTTTCTAACCAGGTTTTTCCTTTTCCTTCTACTACTCAGTTGTACAGATAATACAGTGTAACCAACTTTACATCTCTTCCACATATTGCTTGGCAGTAGGTATCACTAATATCAACAGAGCTTTCTTGTGGGCAAAGTTGCTTAAGCATGTGGCCATAAATGGTTAAAAGAGGTAATTGAGTAGACCACATGAGTAACACACAGCAGCAGGATGGTCATAAAAAATTCAAATACCCTTCAGTTTACAGCCTAAGGTTACATGTTTGCTGAGCGTGCCTGCTATGTGCACTAGCTAGTGACACTGAGAGCTGTATAATTTTCGAAATTGTGGGCCAATTGAAATTAACTGAGAGAAATATGAAAATCATGCTATTATTTCATGAGCTCCAACTGTCACCATTGTTTAAAATAATCCTTCATAAGGGGAAAAGGGGATTCTGTCCCTCAGAAATCACAGTCCCTATTTTATTCCTTGGGGGGGGGGGATTAGGAGGGTATTTAAAAAATAGTGGCAAATTGGACTAGTTTTAAAAAAAATTTTTATTAAAACATAAAAGATATACAGAAAAGATATACAGTCAAGATACATCTTAGAAGTCCCTTAGGAGCACTTCATTTTGAAAACGGAAACTGAAATACTTCCAGGAGAAATGAACACATATTTGCTTCTAGGTACTTTCTAACTGAAATAATTATATGCTTGATAATGGGTTTCCAAGGTTTCAGTTGTACAAGAAGTCTCAACTAATTTCTATTAGATCAAATACTTGGCGACACAACATTGTTCAACTGCAAGCTTGCTCAACTGTAGAATTTTTCTGGGAATTACAGTCAGTCATCTACTAGGGTTAGGTTCCTGAAAATCCTTACTGATCGCAAATTTGCAGATTATGAACCATGGATCCTACGGGATCAATGGGGTTACGAGCAAGGAGTACCGTATCTGCCAGAAGAGGAATCTGGCAGAAACCCTCAGGAAGCAGGCAGAGTGCAGCAGGAAGTGCCAAAAGATCTCTGAATGCTGCAGAGACCTTCCAGAGGCAGCAGGAATCTTCAGAATGGCACCTGCAACCAGGGCAGTGATGTCACAGGTTCTCCCTGAGGAGGGACGGGTACAGGAGGCGGTCAGCGCCTCCTCCCTCAGGGAGAACCTGGAGGAGACTGCTTATGCGCTCCAAGCACAAAGGCAGTCTCCCCGGAAGAGGGGGTGCATGATCGCCAGCACCTCCTCCTTCAGGGACAGCCTGAAGGTGACTGCCTGGAAAACTGTCTGTGGGATTTTGATTATGAGATGATCTTGCTGAGATTTCAGCAAATGTTCTCTGCAGCTGCAGTGCAAGAGGAATACTACCAAAATTGACCTTTCCCCCCAGGTTTCCATATTTGTGGGATGGAAACATTGGAGACATTCCAGTCCACATTATGTATATCAAGACATTATTTCAGATAATGTACAGAATCCTTTCATCTTTAAAAAAATGAACACTGAATTTCTGATGACTAGTGTTTGCTAGGAGATTATGTGAACTGTATGTAGCCAATGTTGTTTGATAGCTGCAGAGCATTGGGAAGTCTGTCTATGAGTCTGACTCATATGAGATGGAATGAGATCTGAATGTTGACTGTAACGAATCACTTTTACACAGTGTATTTTCTACTGCCTTGTTTTTAGCTGTGATTTTGTGTTGTGGTTTTCTTGTTATAGCCAATGTTTAACCAAATGAGCCATTACGATGGCTTAAAAAAGGTGTTCTTCAATTGTCTAGAAGTGAAATCTGCTGTGCACATATGTGTCAGTGCATGTACACAAACAGTAAGGCACTAAGTGCACAGCCTGATAGTTCAGATTCTGCAGGTGAGGGTGATTTGAAAGAGGCAATTTATTATTCTCTGATATATCTTTTTCTTATAGAACAAATATTCTCATTGCCTTTAAACCAGCACTCAACACACTGTTGCAGAGGAAATGAATTTAGATATTGCAACAGGATCAGGAAATTAAAACTATCAGATGTTTTCCTCTTCTAGCTAAGGTCAAGTAGATGCCACTTGCAGATTCTGCCCAGCCTCCATTTATCTGCTGTTTCCCTTGTATCTCTCTTGAGACAGGAACTTGTCCTTTCATTTTGTGTAAACCCCATCTACCCTGATGGCACTGTATGTATATATGATCGAGTAAATAAAGGATCCTGGAAGATTAGAAGATTGCTAACTAATAATAATAAGGGGCCTGTGGCTTCTGCTCAGGTAGCATTCCCTGCTGAGAGAATATGGGTGTAATAAGTATCCAATGATTCCTGTTATTGTCACTGAAATACTGGTATTTTAGATTTCTGCAAAACTTTCTTAACTGAGAGTGCCTAAATGGCCACATAGCATCTGATAGTGTCAAAGAGTCACTAACTGGACTTTTTATATATAGTGTTAGTTTCATAATCCAGTTGCAATACTGAGATTCAAAAAAGGCCCAGTATATGTATATACAGTATATACAGTTCTGTTTGAAATACCAAGAAATCCAGTCCATGTTTTTCAATTTGCCTCTGTTATTTCTTGTGTTCAATTTCTGCTACAAGAATAGTACTCCAGTTGATGAGGAATTCCACTTCAGTTTTTCCATTTGCTCTTCACCTGCATTTCTCTATATGGTGCCAGGATTTTTGTGTGTGTAGCTTACTATTGGCTACAATTAGGCAGCAGGAATTCCAGCTGCCAACAAAAGGAGAGGTTCATACATAGAGGTGCCCCAAGTCAGGCACTTCTCTGTCTCTGCAAGGAGGAAGAAATTATCGGAGGAATCGGTGAAAGAGGGGGAAAAACAGGTAATCTAGATAGGGGAAGCATTTGGGGCTATTCTGAGATGCTGTTGTTGGTGTGAGAACTGCTTGCTTGCTCTTCTCTGACCCTAAAGTGGTACAAGCACAGGGTGTGTTAGTCTTGTTATCCATGTGTTACAATAGGAGGCTTTCTTCTTCTGTCAACTCCTGGGAACCTTTTTCCATGCTAATAGCAAGCAAATAATGTCTGATTTTTCCTATTTGCAAACATGTTTCTTTTTCTCTGCTAAATAATCTATAAGCTGTGGCTGGAGTGTATTTTTAACAACTTGACTATGCATGATTCAGCTTCTGAAAGGGTTGCTGTGTCAGTCTTGCAGCAAAGAGAAGTCTTATGGCACCTGAAAGACTAACAAATGTTTTGTGGCATGAGCTTTTACAGAAATGAATTTTCTGTAGATCCATCTTCTGTTTGAACAAAGCTGGCTTGTTTTGAATGTCAGCTGTATCAGCAAGGGAATTTAGACCTTCCTTAAGATGCATTACTTTTCTGGTTATTGTCTTTTTCTTAACCTCTTCAGTCTAAATTTTCCTGAGCAGAATAAATGATAAAAAATGCCAAGAGGAAACAAAAGAAGTCTGTGTGTAATACTCTTCATCAGTATGATTTGCGTCACCTGTAATTTTTCTGTAGTGTCTATATGTACCCATACATATAAAAAGCTTTTTTAATTTTTCTCAGTGATTGTAAAAAGGTAGGTTTAAAACTTACGTACAGCTTAGCTGAAAGTAACTAAAGCTTAAACAGGTTTAATGGCATACAATAAAAGATCAAGTAAAAATGGGGGAAACAATCAAAACAGAAGAAGAGAAAGGAAGGGTCTCAAGAGAATAAGTGGATAAGGTTTTTTTTTAATGTGGTTTTTGACCACATTCAGTTCAGTTTTAACACATTATTTCCAACTTTTTTGTTTTGACTGTTTTGTAAGTAAAATATTTGAAGCAAAGGAAGACTAGACCCCAGCATCATGGGGGAATATAGACAAATTCTAGGCTACCAGCTTTCTGAAATCTCAGCAAAGCCTGTTGTTTGTTGTTGAGATCTTTGGGTTAAACTGGTATAGAACACAGTGCAAAATATAGAATTTAATTCATGGAAATGAATGCTGATGGTAACTACCTTAGATAAGTAATATATTTTAAAGCATTAGGCAAATTCTTGGAAGAGTGGACTATCAGCAATTATAAACATGACAAGTCCAGTTGTTCCTTCAGCACCAGAGGCAGTGTATCTTTGATTTCTAAATGTTGGATAAGCTACAGGGCCTGCCTATTGTACCATGCTCTGCTTGAGAGTTTCCTAAAGCACCTGGTTGGCCATCACTGGAGATAAGGTGCTTGTTGGCCATTGGTCTAGTGTTGCAAGGTAGTTAACTCATTCTTAAAACCTACACTGGTATAATGAATATTTAATTTCTGTTCCACATTAACAACATTCAGAATTTCATACAGTAATATGGAAGAAGTTAAAAGATGCTTCTAAATCTCATGTATAAAATTCATTCATTCATTCATTCACTCATTCATTCAAATAGTATTTATATACCGCTTTTCAACACAAAGTTCACAAAGCGGTTTACAGGCAAATAGTAATAATAAAGTTAAATGGCTCCCTGTCCCAAAGGGCTCACAATCTAAAAATATGCAAAACACCACCAGCAACAGCCGCTAGAAAGACACTGCGCAGGGGTGAAGAGGGACAATTACTCTCCCCCTGCTAAATACAAGAGGAACACCACGTGAAAAGTGCCTCTTGCCCAGTTAGCAGGGGTAAATTAGCTCCATGATTAATCTAAAGGAGGGGAAACAGGAGGTGAGGGAGAGAGGTGAGGGAGACAGGCCAGCACATAGACATGTGCCATCCTCCCTGACTCCGAGAGCGGTCCGAACGTGCTTTACGGTGGCCCTTGTGCCAGCCAAACTGCTGGCCTAACTGTGCCGGCCTAACTCAAGGTTAGGATTGCGCTCTTTGTTTTAAACAACAGCTTGTTGTTTTCCCCCCTCAAAACGTCTAGACTATGCTGCAGGTTTTAGGAAACTGTCTGGGGCGGGTTTGGTGGGCCCGCTGTCCCAGTAGTGTCTCTGCCTGATGACCCCTAGGCGTTCCTCTCGGGTCAGGCTGCGCCTCAGAGGCTCAGAGTCTGTGTTGGAGTTGGAGATCAGGGGTTGCTCCACCCTGGCCCGACTCTCCCACCGGGTTCTTAGACCAGTGGCCGGCTGAGAACTCCCAGCAGCCAGTATCTTAACCCTCTCCAATCTTCATCACTGGCATGCCTAGCTTTTAAAGGGGTTTTCTCCACCCCCTCCCTGTGTTCCTCTCCTCCGGGCTCCGCCCTCATCACGGAGTTGGCAAGCCCTTCCTGGGGGAGGCTGTTGCTACCGTGCCTTCCCCTGCCCAGCTGCGTTCCTCCTTCCCTACTCCCTGCTGGCCGCCTGTGGGCAGGGCCATGCTCCAGCAGTTGCGGGGAGGAGCATGCCAGGCCCTGCCTCAGGGGCCAGGACTCGCTTCTCGGGGGGGATTGGGGCCGAGGCAATCGCCGTCGCCCCCAAGCCACGCCCAGGGAAGGGCATTCGGCTGCCGGCCTGGCCCTTTCGAGGGTAACTGGCCCGGCACTGGCCGAGCTGCCCCACCGGGAGTGCACGCTGCTGGGGTCTTCCTCCCAGGCAGCACCCTGATTGCGTCAGTCGGCGTGACAGCAGGTGGGCCCGCCTATGCCCCGCTCTGGGTGCTAGTCCGGCGGGGAGCGGCGGGGGCGGGGAATGGCCACCGTGCCTGAGAGTTCTCCACCATTGTAGGAGGAGCCGAGTTGCTGGGTGGGCAGGCAGCCTCCAGCTGAGCCTCTGGCGCCCTGCTGGGGCGCGTAGGTTAAGGCAGGTGTTCAGTTGGGCGCCCGACAGAAACCTTCAGAGCGCAATCCTAAACTTGAGTTAGGCTGGCATAAACTAAGCCAGTAAAGTTTGGCCAGCACAGGGGCCACCATAAAGGGTTTTTGGACTACTCTTGCTGTCAGGGAGGATGGCATACATCTGTCTGCTGGCCTATCTAACTCTAAGAGTGGTCCAAACATACTTTACAGTGGCCCTTGTTCTGGCCAAACTTTGCTGGCTTAGTTTACGCCAGCCTAACTCAGTTTAGAATTATGCTCTCAGTGTCTTGCAGATTTTCACCTTATAAAATATCACCTTATAAATAAGGCAGCAAAGGAAGAAATACCATAATCACCAAATGATTAAGCAAATTATTAGGTTTGTGATATTTACCTGAAATTAAGATTGCCTGTTAAATGGTGTTTATTATATACAACTGAAGTGGTTATGTATGAAACATACAAGTTGAGTATTCCTTATCAGAAATTCCAAAATACGGAACATTCTGAAATATTTAACTTTTTTTATCGCTAACATGACTTTTTTGTCTAAAGCAGTGTTATTCAAATTGTGGGTTGGGACCCACTTGGTGGGTCACAACCAGCGGTGTAATCCAGCAACGAGCTGCCGGAATGCTAGGCGGGACTTACCGCCTGATTGGCTGCCCGTTTGTGACGCGTCGCCGCCTGCCCGCCCGCTGCACGGGCACCCCTGGCTTCAGAGGGGGTGCCCACTTGCCTGGGGGGCGCGCTGAGTGCCTAGGCAAGCAGCAGAGGGGCACGCCAACCGGAGGGAGCCCCCGTGGTGGGCGGGCAGGCGGCGACGCATCACGGACTGCCTGTCAATCAAACGGTAAGTCCCGCCTAGCGTTCTGGCAGCTCGTTACAGAATGACACTATTGGTCACAACCTGATGTCAAGTGGGTTGCAGAAAGCTGGGAGCAGCCATCTTGGAAACTGCAGACCTTACTTTTGCTATATTTTTTTTGTGAGTGTTAACAGTTTGAATTTTCAAGTGAGGTTTTATTTTATTGTTTTTTGGTTCAGTGCTTTTACATCATATTTTGTCCTAATTTTGCTTTGTGTCAGGGATGTTTCATGGTTGTGCAATTGCTGCAGTCCAAGAATGCCAGTCTGGATTCTAGGACTGTCATTTGATTACATCACACTGACAGGACTTCCTGCTTGATGATGTCACTTCTGACTATAACATCACGTTCAGGTTAATGACATCACTTCTGGTGGGTCCCAACATGAGTGCCATTCTAAAAAGTGGGTCCTGGTCTAAAATGTTTGAGAATCACTGGTCTAAAAAAATAAAATCACAAACTGTGTTTCATGTACAAACCTTATTTCACACATAAAATTATTTAAAATATTGTATAACATTATTTTCTGTGTGTATAAGGAGTAAATGAAATGTAAATGAATTTGTGTTTAGACTTGGTCCCCATTTCTAAGATATCTCATTATGTATTCCAAGATTCAGAAAAATTCAAAATCCAAAACATTTCTGGTTCTACACACTTTGGATAAGGTTACTAACCTAGGCCAGAAGGAAGATTTATTACGGAATCTGCTGGCAAGGAAGGATGAGCCCTGCACTAGACAGGTGGCCATATTTCTAAAGCTATGTATAGGGGATAGTCATAATATCTGTTCTTAATGTGTGTGTCATGTCCTCTGTATTTTGTACTGTTGTATGTTAAATTTATTACGCCAATAAAGGTTCAGAATCAGAATCACTTTGGATAAGGGATGCCCAACCTGTATAAAGTATAGCAACCACTAGTGCCCTATATCAAAGGTTTACAAAGACGCAGTTAAGATTTTGGTTGGTGTTTTCTTATTATATGTTTCTTTCCATTCCTGAGTGTTGGGGAATGGAAGCAAAAGTTGAGGACTGTTCCAAGTTTATCAATGTACTTTTTGAATGTACCTCAAGGTAAGGAGCATCATGCTGTCAGTTTCATATTTTGTTTCCCTCCTATGGTTTCTCTCAGTATGTCCTGCATTCGGAAAAATAGGATTTTTTAAAAATATTACAGATAGGGATTGTGATGTGTGTGTTGGGGGGGGGGGGCTGATGAAGAGATGTGTGTGTTTTCCCTCCCAAAGCTGATAGGCTTGGTTGTGTGGGAGTGAATGAAGTAGATAAGGGGAGAACATATGAATCTTATGCAGGGAATGCAGCACTGTATGTAATATTTCTTAAAATCTCCATATTCACAAACCCAAGGGCACCATCAGAGTGTGAAACAATGTCTGGAATACCATCCAGTGATTATTACCATCCAAATTATTGTGATTTAGGATATGGCTGCTGGGTTTTTCCAAAACCCTTGGTATGCATTTTAATTATTGTGTGGTAAAATAAGGGCCTTTTTCTTTTTTAGGAAGTCTGAAAAGTTTCCCCCTTCACCCAACATTTAGTATCTTGCAGATTTGAGTCCAATGGCATTGAAAAGTCATAGTATTAATGTTGAAAAATTCCATTAACAATGTCCTCACTGTACCTCCTCCTCTATTTCTAGGAAAAGTTAACTTTTTTCCTAGAATTTTGTTACTGAAGAGCTCCCAAAACACATTTTGAAATATGAGACTAATGTGCCATGTTCATATTATAAATGAATTCAGGATCTATCCTTTGACTGTACATAAAAGCTATATGAAATATTTTCTTCCTTGTTTCTTTAAATTCTAGCCAACCTAAAGATATAATCTCTTTTTTTTTTAAAGCACACATACAATTACTTGTGCCACATCCCTTTCAGTTCTTTGATTATTTTGTTATGGACATCCATTATCTGTGGGGCTGCTCTTAAGAAGTACTCAGAAACTGCTGCTGGTTCAAAATGCTAAAGGCAAATTGGTGGGGGAACTACACAGGTGCTACACATGGTGCTAGAACTACACAGGCCTCCCATCTTTTTCTAGTTCAGTGGTTCTCAAACTTTTTAGCCCCTGGTCCCACTTTAAGAATGACAATCTGTCCGGGACCCACCGGAAGTGATGTCGTTATCAGAAGTGGGGTCATGGTGATGCCATAGCTTGCTGTTTTTCTGAGAATGCAGCAATAAGTTGGGTTATTTCCCAGTCATTTTCCAATAGCAAAGTGAACCACGAAGGGGAAAAAAGCCTATTTACAACCTTGACACAAGCGAATCAACCATGTAGCCCACCCCCCTTTCCAGTGTCTCATCTTTCCATATTTTCAATATGGCTGCTCAAGGTGCTTCATGATCCACCTGAAACTGGCTTACAGCCCACTAGTGGGTCCCAACCCACAGTTTAGGAACTACTGTTCTAGATCCAATTCAGAGTGGTGATTTGTAGGCCTTTGAAGCCCTACATTGCTTGAATACTTTAAAGACAGCTTTCTGCCATTAAGAACCTCAGGAGAGGCTTTTCTCCACATATGATCACTGTGAGGCTTGATTGGCATACACACAGGACAGCCTGTGATGCTTTGTGATAGCCCCCCTGCCCCCCCCCCCACAGCTGCATAGAAATCTTACTTAATGGAGTTTGAGCAACCTTTCTCTCTCTGCTTTTAAAAAGACACAGCAGCTCCACCAAGCTTTTGTGAGCTGTACATGAATCTGCTGCCTCTGGAGTGCTTTGTCTGTCTGTCTAATTGCTATTTAAATGGTGACTTTGATTTTATTGTCAAGTGTTTTTATGTTTACATCCTCTTGTTATCTGAAATGTTAGGTGCAAGTGAAAATAAATAAATACTCTGCCTTTGCATTTTATACAAAAATTGCTCATGGTAGCTAATAGTATGAAACTAAAATGCATTAAAAGTGCATTACTTAAAACTAAATAATAAATCAACAGCAGATTAAATATAAGATAGTACATCATCATGATAGTATAAAAATAGTAGGAAATAAAAACAACAATTTTTATTCAGCAGTGCCATTTCAAAAATGTATTCTCACAACAGACATGGTAAATTCCTGGTGGACAGAAAGGTCTGAGCATAGCATGATACTGAGAACCAATAAGAAAGACATGTTAACTGTAGCCAAACATGACTTCTCTGGGATGGATGCAGCTGGACCAATCTTAATTGTGCAAACTTTACCTACCTATCTTTAATCAAGATTCTTCCCACTTCATTCTGGAAATAGTCCTCCAGCTTTTTCTTCTTCTTCCCCATAAGAACCATTGAGCACTCTTACCTGTCTGGATGATGGCAAAATGTGGTCCCGCTCTTCGGCATGTAGGAATGAATAACAGCCATAAATGTAGCAGATGCTAAGAGAGGCGCCCAGGAGCAAAAGTGGATTGAGGCCATTCTGGATTTACCATGTTCAATATTCCTGTTTTTTGCTTTAAACGTGCACATGATATAGGTGATATAGTGTCAGCAGATTCAGCCACAGTATTATTTCTAATTGAAAAAGTGGTCTATTTTAATTTCTGGAAAAATACCTTAAACACCAAAATGCAATGGTTTGTGTTTTTATTCAAATATTTTAACCCCCCAAAGGCGGTGTTTTGTGGTTTTATGTGGTATTTAAAAATTTTTTTAAAAAAACCACCCCTAGTTATTAGACAAGTTGACAAGACATGAAAGGAACAATTGCTTGAAAATGAAATTTGTTTCTTTCCCTCTATAAAAACTCAGTAGTATATTTTCTCTTCCTGCCTCCACCTTATCTTTCACTTTTTCTTCTCTCAATAGCTGATAACTTAAAACATTAAACTCAAGAGGGGACCTTCTTTTCTAAGAAGAAAGGCTATAGTAATTGCAATGTTGGGCTGCCCCAGTTTAACTGACAGTTTTCCATCGCCGTGAACACTGGAAAATATAACTGTCTGAGGATATGGAGGATTCTGTATTTGAAGATGCCTGGCTTTTTAACAGAATTAAAATTGCTAGGGGCCCAATCCCAAATCCCTCCCTGCCAGTGCAGCTGTGCCAATGGAGCGCATGCTGTATCCTGCAAGGGAGGGACAGTCACAGAGGTCTCCTTGAGGTAAGTGACCTTTTGTTCCTGTGTCCTGAGGCAAGCCGCCATTGCTCCAGTGTGTCTCCTCAGATCCCCGCCAGCTATTTTGCTGGTTAAAGTGCGAGAAGAGTAAGGGAGAGAGAAGGAGACATGGAATGGGGTTAGGATCCAGCACACACCAGTGCCACGAGGACTCTTCCATTCCACCTCCCTTTCTGTGCCCTATTCCGCCCACCTTTGTCACTCCCCACCCCAGCTTACTTTCACTTCCAGAAGTAGCTGGCAGCATCAGTGGGCCTCCAACACTGTCACTGTTTGTGGTGGTGGCAGAGCCGTTCCATGCCTCCAACGTGGCCGCCCTGCCCCCGTGCGTCAGCTGGCCACACCAACCTGTGCCTGGAATCGCTCCATTAAGGAGCAATCCGAGCACAAGGGAGGGTGGGGGGAGGGCAAAATGCTGCTGCGTCTACACAGAATTTATTTGTTGCCTAGAAATAATATAACAAGATATGTTTCTGAAAATTCCAAGTAAACAAATGAATAATGCTTTGTATTGTGTAGCTGACCTGTTGCTCAAACGGACATAAAAGCAATTAGTGGTTCACTTAATTGAGACAGAATTTTCACATTACAATTTTATTATCATTTTCTGAAGAGATCATTTTGTATTACTTTAACTGGCTTAACTCAAGTGTAATGATCTGTAATGAATACCTTTATCTGCCCCCAAAACGGATGCTTAACATTATAGGAAATATACCATTTACAACTTGACACAAGCAAAATAACCATACAGCCATCTCGTTTTCCAGCATCGTATCTTCCCTTATTTTCAATATGGCTGTTCTAGGTGCTTCACAACCCACCTGAAATTGGCTTTCAACCCACTGGGGGGTCCCGACTCATAGTTTGTGAACTCGGGAATAAGAACTACCTTACGCTGAGACAAACATTTGGTTTGCCTAGTCACCCATACTATGCACAATCATTGGCTTATGGGATGAAGTACAGTAATTGCTTTCTTTGGCTGTTACATAGGGATTTTGGTTTTCTCTCTTTTTTACTTGTTGCTGCATGTATGGCTTAATGTCTGCTGTGATTTAGTATTTACTATGATACTGGTTTGTTTCACAATATTGCACCTTTGTTTGGATTTTTAAATCTTTGCTGTATTTGCTATTCATTTATTGGTAAACCACTGACTAGTGAGAGAATGGCTATCCTTTAAAAAAAAAAAAATACATGCAATGCAATTGGCTCTATCTCAGAGTTATTGCCCATAGGTAGTGAAACTACACATCATTGGATTTCTGTGGTATTTAGCTATGTGGAAGCAATTAACATTAACTCACTGTGACAACCTTATGAAACCACAGCTTAGGTGGACAGATAAGTGTAATGACATCTTATTCTGCGACAAATCTAGAAGGGCAGAATTCTATTTTTTGTGAGTTTTCAGAAGTTATTCAAAAGAGCTGTTTAACAACAATTTAGCTTTGAATCGCACCGTTATTTTTAATTGGCTATCCCACGGGTAGCCAGACTTTCAACTTTAGGGCTCCGGATCTTTAACAATTGTGTAGAGGAGGAAATTTCAGCAGGTGCAGCTTGTCATCTGCTGAAAAGGTTGGCCACCCCTGGGCTAGACAGAGGGTAGCTCCAAACAGTTTGCTAAAAACTGTGGACAACTTACACAAATCTTCAAACCACTTGCATAAGCAGGTCTGGGAAGCCTGATTAGACCAGAGTACCTGGATGCATCTCCACACGGGTTTAAAGATCCTTGTGGATTGTCCATGGGCCGATTAACTGTTCGGGACGGTAGAATGTTGTTGGAACCTTTTTATTCCTTTTACTTAAAACTTCCATGGACCATTTCACACAATGGAAATTAGACATACAATGCTATCGTTTTCACTATAGTTTTCACAGTTAAAGATCAAGACTCTAAAACGGGCAGCGCAATCCTACGGACCGCGCAGTGTTGGCGCAATGGGGCTGTGCTGATGCTGTGCGCTTAGCGCTGATGCGGGGGCACCGATCAGCACACCCATGTTGGCGCTAAGGCAACGGGACTGGCACTGCAGCGCCAGTCCTGTTGCACCCGTGCAATGCCTCCCTAGCATTGGCCAAAGCCGGCCAGCACAGGGGAGGCACCATGACAGGGTGGCACGGGGATTGGGCGAGGGAGGGAGAATGTGGGCGGGGGGAAGGTGGGATGTGGGCGGGCTTGGGAAGTGGCCATACGGCTGCATACTAAGCCCGGTCGAGAGGCCGTGCAGCCCTGATTTGGGCCATGCGGGCTCCTCGGATCTGCGCCTGCTATGGAGCCTACGGTAAGGAGCCTACGGTAAGGGACTGCACGCTCCCTTGCCACGGGAGGCTCCAGCCTCCCCCCCACCCAGCATTGGATATGGTGCTGGCCGGCCGGCCGGCCTTGCCAATCTGGCACTAGGTAGGATTGCGTCCTGAAAGTCTTACATTTGTACATCTTATTCAACAATAATTATGTTGGTAAATTATGGAGCATAGTACAAAAGGAAAGTGGTTGTAGCTGTCTTTAAGGGGTGAAGAAGAAAATAAACCTCTAGCCCTCTCTGCTTTCTCCAGTGAAAATCAACATCACCAGCTTTATAAAATATCTTCAGATTTGCTAGTCAACATACATGAAAAGCTCTGAATCTGTTCCGAAGGGGCTTCCTGTTCCAGATACAGTAGGATAGTCCAGTGATGGTGGGGGTCAGCATCTGTGGGGGTTCAGATGGTCGGCATCTGTGGGGGTTCAATTTTCAGAACCTGTGCAGGTGCTGAGGTCCAACTGTATAGTGAAAATAAAAGCCAAATACCCATCTAGTCCAGTGTTCTATTTCCCCCAATGGCCCACCACCTGCCTCTGGGAAATCCACATACAGGAAAGAAAGGTGCACTTCTCTCCCACCATTATTCTGCTGCAACTGGTATTCAGAGGCAGACTGCTACTGAACCTGGAGGTAGCGCATAGCAATCATGACTCGTGGACTGATAGACCTGTCCTCCATGAATTTGACCAATCCCCTTTGAAAGTCATCCAAATTGGTAGCCATCACCACACCTTATGTGGCAACTTCCACAGACCAATTATGCACTGTGTGAAGAAGTATTTCCTTTTGTTTAATGTTATTTTGTACAATAAATTACCCCGAGTTTCAGGATTATGAACGAGGGAGAGAAGAATATCTCTTTCTACTCTCCATACCCTGCTTGATTTTTCATTCATTTCCTCCATCACTTTTTACCACTAAAAAATTTGGAAGTCTATAGCCTTAATATACATGCTATGTGGCAAGGCAGCATGTAACACAGTGTTATGTGAAATAATCCAAAAAACAAAAAACAAAATTTGCCCTCGTTCCTCTGCTGATTCTCTTTATTTTGGAGTCACCACCACCAGTTTGCCACCTTGGTCAACCACTTTGTTCTGCATAATAAAGAGATCAGTTGTTAGATATAAGATAAACAATTCTTTTTATTTCTCTAGATTGCTTTGTTGGTCGTAAGAAAGAAAGCAAACCAAACTTAAGATTGGTTAAATAAGGTCACACTCAGTGCTGGAACACCTGTTTGGGATTTATGCCTTCTGTAAATTTCCTTCAGTCATTATTGGTGGGTTCATACATTAGTCCAGTGATATAGGAGCTGCTGAAATACTGCTACCCTGCTAAGATAACTTTAAAAGTCCAAACCCATGACAAAATAGCCCACACTGCAGCTTCTCTTCATGCCAGCATCAATCCTTTGGAAACTGAATTAAGGTTGGCATGGGTTGGAGGGGGGTACAGAGGGCTTTTCCTATGTGCACCTTGGCCTTTTATATTACCAGTTGTACAGGAAGGAGTGGCAATGCTGCTTCCATGCTGCTGGTATAACTTAAGAAGCCAGCTGGAAAACTATCAAGTCCCATGGAATGCAGATTCTGTTTCAGTTCATTATTGAGCTTCTCTTGGTCTAATCAGCGTCCTCACGTTTCTATGGCCATGGCTACCTGAAGAACAAACTGCTATTGTCTTTCGTTTCTCTGCATAATGCTTTCTGAGACAGAGTAATGAATTCAGACATTCTTTGTGGATATTAATGCTGTCTGTTTTCACCTCTGCTGGGACACTAAAGGCTTATTAACCAGGCTTAATACTGAATGTGCTGTATTTCATAATGTTGTTGTTTTAATTTTGTCTGTGTAACATGTTGTTAAACAAAACGAAAAAAACACCCAGTCTAATAAGCACAATACCTTTTTCTCAGGACCAGCCAGCATTCACAATGTGGAATACACAAAATTCTTCTTCTAGCCAGTTATTTAAGAAAAATATAGACAAGGAGAAAAATATTTTGAGTGAGAACAGTGTTGTCCTTATCTGTAACTTTTTTTTCATTCTTGAGGGTCAAACCAGACATGACTCTAAACTTGTAACCAAACCTGATTTGGAGGGGTGGGGGATGAAACAGGCCAAAATCATAGCAGGGGACATGGAATGTTAGTAGTCCTTCCTCCCCACCATGGTTCCAAACCTGATTGCAGCCCCACCATACACTATTTTTAATGGGGGGGAGGAGTTTTCATTGGCTTTCAATAGAAGCATTTCCTCATTTTTTTTTAAAGTGCATAGGAATCTGTGATCTTTGGTTGGAACTGCAGTGGGAGCAAAGTACTAAAGTACTATACCTAGGCATGTGTTTTTTTGGTAATTTTTTTCCCAAGATTTCTTGATTGAAATAGCATATTACAATGTTATGTGTTTTTTTATTCTACATTCTCATTCCAAGTTCCCATTTTTATAATTTTAAATGATTCAAAAGTGTGTTAGGTAGAGGATATTGGTGATATTCCTGCCAACCTAGCAGTTTGAAAGCACATAAAAATGTGAGTAGATAAATAGGTACCACTTCGGTGGGAAGGTAACGGCATTCCATGTGCCTTGGTGTATAGTCATGCTGGCCACATGACCGTGGAAACTGTCCTCGGACAAACGCCAGCTCTTTGGCTTAGAAGTGGAGATGAGCACCACCCCCTACAGTCGGTCACGACAACACCATTCGGTCGTGGGGAAACATTTACCTTTACCTTAAAGGTGATATAGTGTCAGCAGATGCAGCCACAGTATTATTTCTAATTGGAAAAGTGTTTTATTTTAAGTTCTGGAAAATAAGCATCAAAATGCGATGTTTTGTGTTTTTATTCAGATATTTTAACCGCCAAAAAAAAGTGGTATTTAACTGCCAAAAAGTGATTTTTCAACAACAACCCCTAACTATACCCCCTGCTATATATTTCAGCCTGTTTCATCATATGCCTCTCCTGCACAAAATTTATTAAGGGCCCAATCCTATCCATGTTTCTAGCATTGATGCAGCCATGCCAATTAAATGGGGCATATACTGCCTCCTGCAGTTGGGGGGCAGTCACAGAGGCTTTATCAAAGTAAGGGAAAATTTAGTCCCTTACCCCTTTCATGGATCACTGCCTTGTCGTGGCGAAGGGGCTTGAG